>CM070017.1:17156701-17756701 GCA_036247105.1 Cirrhinus mrigala
TTCTTCAGTCGTAAAGAAATGATGTTTTTGAGGGAAAACATTTCTGCATTTTTCTCCATGTAATGGACTGCTATGGTGCCCCGATTTTGAACTTCCAAAAGGCAGTTTAAATGCGGCTTCAAACGATCCCAAATGTGGTTGTAAACAATCCCAGCGGAGGAAGAAGGGTTTTATCTACGAAAATGATCGGGTATTTTCATTAAAAAAATACAGTTTAAATACTTTTTAATCTCAAACGCTCGTCTTGCCTTTCTCTCCCTGATCTCTGTGTATTCTGGCTCAAGACAGTTAGGGTATGTCGAAAAACTCCAATCATATTTTCTCGCTCAACTTCAAAAATCATTTCAAAATCATCCTACATTGCTGCAGAAGTGAACATACAAAGATGATCAAACACCCTTAACAAAAAAGGTAAAACAGCGATATAGGATGATTTCAAAGTTGAAAGAGAACATGGGATGGGAGTTTTTCGACATACCCTAACTGTCATGAACTGGAACAAAAACAGTCCAGGCAGAGTGAGACAAGATGAGCGGTTGGCATTAAAAAGTATATAAATCGTATTATTTTTATTAAAATAACCGATCGTTTCGCTAGATAAGACTCTTCTTCCTTGGCTGGGATCATTTACAACTGCATTTGAGATCGTTTGAAGCTGCATTTAAACTGCCTTTTGGAAGTTCAAAATCGGGGCACCATATCAGTCCGTTATATGGAGAAAAATGCTAAAATGTTTTCCTCAAAAAACGTAATTTCTCTACAACTGAAGAAAGAAAGACATGAACATCTTACTGAATCATTCATTCATTTGATTCTTTCAAACAGCTGATTTGTTCAGGAGTAAAGCAACTGACTGTCTTTATGAATGGGAAATTGACTCACTGACTCACTAAATTTGTTTGAAAACGCATGTTCATTCATAAACGAAACACAGCTGTGTTTTTAATGGAGATGCAGAGCAGCTCAGTTGTGACTTGTTTCAAAATATCAAGAACAAGAACATGACCCTTTAATTTTGCCCCTCTTTGCAGATATATGAAGTATCTGTATCCTTACGAATGTGAGAAGAGGGGACTCAGCAACCCCAATGAGCTGCAGGCAGCCATCGACAGTAACCGCAGAGAAGGACGCAGGCAGGGTTTTGGCAGCTCGCTCTTCACCTATTCGCCCAACGGGACACCCACAATGCTCTCCTCTCCCAAACTCTCCATGCCACCCATGGGCATCACCCTGCCCAGCAACGGAGCCTCGGGCTCATCCTTACAGAAAATTAAGAAAGGTAAGCATAGAGAAAAAATGCAGTTGGTCATGATTACTTAGTGATGGGTAGTAACTAGGGCTGCAACGATTAATCGAACGATGTCGTGAGGCGCGTTTAGTCAATGAAGCCGGTACTTTGATTAGTAGTAAAGCTCCATCACGTGCGTTCAGCTGGAGCGGCAAGTAATACACAGAGCCGTAAAGCACTGACAAGCTACGCCAAATCGTGCGCAAAATCGAATCGCGATTTTGGCGTAGCTTGTCAGTGATGTACGGCTCTGTGTATTACTTGCCGCTCCAGCTGAACGCACGTGATGGAGCTTTACTACTAATCAAAGTACCGGCTTCATTGACTAAACGCGCCTCACGACATCGTTCGATTAATCGTTGCAGCCCTAGTAGTAACTGATGACGTTATCTACATTCCAAAAATGAAGCACTTCTAATTGGGTCATTCCATGTCAGATCAACCAAATTTTTAAAAAACTTCCAGACTCAAATTTTTTGATTTTTCTAATGTTTTTTTCTGAAGAAAGATAAACAAGTATAGTGCTGAAAGCAAAAATATTAAATGTCATGGATGAATATCCATTGTTTCGTAGAGGGGGGTCAAAATGGCAATTTTCACCTTTTTCTTTTTAAAGAATAATAATAATAATAATCGTTTCATCATTATTTGTTCTTCAGACATTCCTCTTTAAAACAAAAGAAGTATCTTATATTTACAGAGTGTCCCACATTTGATTTTTGACCACTCAAATTGTTCATTTTAACAATTTACTCCTAAAGCCATATTGAAATTCCAATATTTCTGGAAGTGAACCATACAGGGCCTTAAAAATGAAGGTGCTGAAAGAAAAGCTTCTTAAGAACCAAAATCTGAAAGGGCATTAATATAACTTTAATATTTCTTAAGTTAGAGGCATGCAAACGTTGGGGAAAAAAACTTGAAAAATGCTGTTTCCCCATTTTTTTTTTAATGGTCACCATTGGCTTATAGTGCAGCAAAGATTGCTAAAGTCAACTGATTTTACTAACTAATCTCTGTGTAAAGAGATTATTGTGCTGCCATCTTTCTGAAGACATTTTAACCCCCTGTAATTTGGCTCTGAATCTCAAGTGAAAATTGCCATTTTGATCCCCTTCTACAAAATAGTGGATTAATCAGTAAATATTCATCCATGACATTTAGTATTTTGGCTTTCATCACTAGACATGTTTATCTTTCTACAGAAAATTTTTTAGGAAAATCCAAAATTTGAGGTGGGGACCTTGACACAAACACTGGGTTGAGTTGACATGGAATGACCCAATTAGATTACACTGCATTATAAAATGCTCATAATTAGTTTACAGTTACTTTTTTATGGTTTACATGATTACACAATGACAGAAAGTTTCTTTCTAAAAAAGCCTGCTGTGTTTAGCCGTTTAGCTTTGACTGTATTCAATGTAAATTGAATACAGTCAAAATGTCATAGAAATACATTTGTGACGCATACTTCTGAGTTTGTGGACAAAAACCACCTGTCAGTCCCTATTGATGTATAGCTCTTCATCATATGCTTTCATGTGACTTTCACTAATTATTGATCTGGACAAAAAAACTTAAAACCTGAGAAGCTTTGGATGTGTAATGTCAATGCTATTTCCATGTTTATTAATGCAGTAATACCCAAACTTTTTTGTTAAAATATTTACTTAAAGACCCCTGGGATTATAAATTCATGCTTTAACAATTTAATAACAAGTGCATGTCCATGGTTCGGTATTGTCAGTTAATGGACACATTGACATGCAGGTAAACAAATATTTCTTTAGTGGTCATTTAGTTAATTTTTATTGTTTTTATTTGCATAAAATGTATTATTTTAATGAACCCCCTGAAATGTAAAGTTTGTTTTTTGTCGTTATATATATATATATTTTTTTTAAAGGAAAAAAATAATCAGAAAGTAGTCTGAATACATTACCTAAAATGAGTAATCTAATAAATTACATTATTAACTACAGTTTTCGTCATGTAATTTGTAATCAGTAATGGATTACAAATTGAAAGTAACCCAACACTACGTCTCATTACTGACTACTCCGATGTTGCCATAGGGTATGTGTAATTTCAAATGTGTTTTGACTTTCTATCCCCTTCTCTATTGTAGAGGATGACGGGGTTCAGACCCGTCTGCCGGCGTCTCTGGCCACTCACTCGGTAGCTGCGGCCCAGGCAGCAGCTGCGCAGGCCACCATCGCACAGGTAGCTGCGCTGGAGCAGCTGCGGGACAGGCTGGAGTCCGGCGAGCCCCCAGAGAAGAAGATTGCACTACCGCTGGAGGAACACCAGCGGCTACTGCAAAGAGCCCTTCAGCACAACCTGCTGGCCATGACGGCACAGATCCCCATGAACATCCGCATCAACAACCAAGGTACTGACACTTTAACATCCTGGGCTACAGATGGCCCTGGCAATAGTAGAGATGTGCAATCACATTTTAAAGGGATAGATCACCCTAAAATGAAAATTCTGTCTTAAATTACCCACAAGACCTTCTTTCATCTTCGGAACACAAATTAAAGGAGAAGTCCACTTCCAAAACAAAGATTCACATATAATGTACTCACCCCCTTGTCATCCAAGATGTTCATGTCTTTCTTTCTTCAGTCGTAAAGAAATTGTGTTTTTTTTTTTTTTTTTAAAGGAAAACGTTTCAGCCTTTTTCTCCATATAATGGACTGATATGGTGCCCCGATTTTGAACTTCCAAAATGCAGTTTAAATGCGGCTTTAAACGATCCCAAATGCGGTTGTAAATTATCACAGCCGAGGAAGAAGGGTCTTATCTATAACGATCGGTTACTTTCATTAAAAAAAGTACAATTTAAATACTTTTTTACCCCAAACGCTCGTCTTGCCTTGCTCTCAATGAACTCTGTGTATTCTGGTTCAAGACAGTTAGGGTATGTCGAAAAACTCCAATCGCATTTTCTCCCTCAACTTCAAAAATCATTTCAAAATCATCCTACATCACTGCAGAAGTACCGACCCAGTCTTTGCAAAGTGAACATGCAAAGATGATCGAACACCCTTAACAAAAAAAGGTAAAACAGCGATATAAGACGATAAGAAGGTTGACGGAGAACATGAGATGGTAGTTTTTCAACATACCCTAACTGTCATGAAGAGGGAAAAAAAAGTCCTGGCAGAGTAAGACAACACGAGCGTTTGACATTAAAAAGTATAGAAATTGTATTATTTTTATGAAAATAAACGATCGTTATGCTAGATAAGACCCTTCTTTCTTGGCTGGGATCATTTACAACTGCATTTGGGATCATTTCAAGCTGCATTTAAGTTTGGAAGTTCAAAATCGAGGCACCATAGTAGTCCATTATATGGAGAAAAATGCTGAAATGTTTTCCTCAAAAAACATAATTTCTTTACAGCTGAAGAAAGAAAGACATGAACATCTTGGATGACAAGGGGGTGAGTAAATTGTATGTGAATTTTTGTTTTGGAAGTGGACTTCTCCTTTAAGATATTTCTGACGAAATCCGAGAGCTCTCTGACCCTCCACAGACAGTAAGGGTACTACCGCAGTCAAGGCACAGAAATGCAGTAAGGACATCGTAAAAATGGTCCATGTGACATCAGTGATTCAACCGTAATTTTACGAAGCACCCTTGCTGTCTATGCAGGGTCAGAAAGCTCTTTTCATCAAAAATATCTTAATTTGTGTTCCGAAGATGAATGATGGTATTATGGGTTTGGAATGACATGTGGGTGAGTAATTAATGTAATTAATGACAGAATTTTTATTTTTGGGTGAACTATCCCTTTAAAACTGGCTAGACCAGCATTTCTCAGCGGGGGCTTTTTTGCTCCCTGGAAAACATTACATAATATTTAAAAAAATATTCGCATATAAACATTGATCAGCGCACATACAGCACAGCAAATATTGTCAACAGAAGCGCAACTGTGTCCAATAAAAAATGTGTTTGGTCTATATGGATTCCTTCTACAATCTCTTTAAGGACTTTCTGAAGTGCCTTTAAGGTTTTTTTTTTTAAATATCTGAAAACAAATCTACTTGGATTTTGGATTGGTTTGGGTTGATTACATCGATCCTTAACCACTGGATTGAGAATTTGTATTTTTAGGTGTAATTTTTCTTTTTAAGAAAATAAAAATATTAGATCATTAGTTCACCTTACTCTAATAAACTTTTTCTCAGCTGGTATTTTCATAAAATGTGTTTTTGTATTCAAAAACAGCTTAAAAAAAGACTAGTATATGTATTTGTTGTATGTATCGTGCTCATTCATAAACTTATGTTGAAACGTGTTTTTCTGTACAATCATTACAGGCACAGTTAGCTTACATAGAGGTGCTTTAATTTACATTTTTACTGTGGTTTTATTCTTTCCCATAAACACCAACCTGAGAAAAACACCTTTTTATAAAATTTCTGATGTGTTCAGGGAAACCTGTTTGTGGAATATCCAACTTTTGGTTCATGAGGTCATGAAATGAACTCGGTGTGTTTTCTAATACAGCTCTGCAAAGCCCCTCTTACATCATCATTCACTGGTACCAGCTATTTTGCAGAAAAGGGCGTGAAAATACTACCACAGCCAGACTACGTTACTGGCATGTGGTAAATGCACTTTACAGATCAGTAGTTGTCATGTGGAGATGTCAGCAGCCTTCTCTAGGGTGAGTCATTGCGGCTCTCATTATCCCACAGTAGTATTTCTAGTACTGTTCTTACTAAAGGCTATTCTAATGAATGAGGAAACAAAACGTTGTTTAGAAGTGCTCTGATTAGATTTTATCAGAACTGTATAGTTGCATTGATGTATTTACTTTAAAGAATACCAGCATGAAGGATCTGATTCATTAGAAGACTGGAGGTGTTGACCACAATGACAGAAAGTCAAGGCGATTAGTTCTCGTTGTGTGGGAAAACCCTGTCTCAATGCAGCATGACTTCCTTTTCTTGGTCAGAGGTGTTAAATACTAGAGGTTTCGCCTCGTGTTTTTTTTATCGGAAGATGAATAAGAGGCTAAATAAATTCCCCCGCCACAGCACGTGAACTCCTTTCATTGTTTTTTAACTTGCTTCTGTCTAACTATTGACTGGGAACTAGATAAGGCGGCACCCCCTGCTGGAATGATTCTGTTTGAATGCATGCAAATGATTATTAGATGCTTTGAGCACCATTATTAATAATTCTCTTATTTTGGGTTAGTGATTTGTACAGAACCCTACCCTTTTGTATAAAATGTTGCCTCTTAAATGCTTAGCTTACTTAAAAATGGGTATCCTTCAAGTTGTTCCAAACCTGTATGAGTTTCTTTCTTCTGCTGAACACAAAAATATTTTGAATATTTTATATTGTTACAATGGTATGTGTTGAGTCAAGTCACCTTTATTTCTAAAGTGCTTTATACAATTATGGAAACTCAACTATGAATACAATGTAGATTCTGCTGTAAAGGGACAATAGTGTCATTGTTTAGCTTAAGTCAGTTCAGAAACATATTTTAATTGCGATCATGTTATTTCAGGTGGTTATTTATCCTGAAAACATTTTCATTTGCTATTTGCATTATCTTTTGTTGGTGTCAGAATGCCGCTACAACCACTGCCATCTTGTGTCGTAAAACTGCTGCTACTAGAGGTCGGATGGCAGGTTGTTTTACAGCTAGACCGAGTTGTATTGTGTATCTTTGCCTTAGGGCCCGGAACCTACCCTCGAGGTACAAGCCTCTGACACTACAGTCTCACATCAGACTTGTGCATATTTCCAGCATTTGGCTTCTCATAGGATAGCATTGGGCCAGGGTTGCCAGGGTTTCACAACAAAACCTTCCCAATTGCTACTCAAAACTAGCCCAATCGCATTTCTGGAGGGGGGGGTCTCCATTAAAAAGCGCTTTCCATGGGGATAAAATGCATGTTTTTTTTGTCTGTGTTCTCCTGGGAAATTCGCATTTCAGGAGCTAAATATGATATTATTGGGGTCGCTTCAACCTGCGGACATCAAAAACTACCTGCGGCAACAGTCTAAATGTAGCCCAGTTCTGCTGAAAAAACACGGGCTTGGCAACACTGCACTGGGCCGCCCTGGCCCGACTAGCCTACTGGCTGTACATGAACACTCTTGCATGAATATTCAATCCTCCTGCCAAACATTAGAGATCATACCATCGACAGGGGTCGATTTAACACCCATGACAAAGAATACACATTTAGTTCAGCATCAGTGTTATCACATATCATGATCGAAAATATTACAGTTGAACAGACATAAACAATACACATTCTGAATAAAACAATTACCATTTGAAAGCATGCATCTCAATCTATTAACTCGTTAACAGAGAAATTTGGGATATTCATGTCATCACAACGCATCCCAAACTCAGGACCAGACAGGTAAATTCATCCTACGAAATGTATTAAATGATAAACATATGCAAAATAAAGAATATGAAAACTTCAAAGTCACTTTTTAATTTTGTACTCAACTACAAAACACAGTTTGAACACTAGACATTGACATTGTCTCCATATACATATCAAGTCATAATCATAAACACCAAATCCATAAACACAATAACACTGTGAACTGATGTTCACTTGATAACCTACTTGTTTATTTCATGTTCAATTTGTAACAAGCTTTCATGGCTATATCTGCCAGCTTTCATAAATGTAAATTCCCCAGTCATAGCTTTTATTAATAAATTGATACATTTTGTGCCCTTTGGTTTACTTTCCTCTACGTTTTTGAAATGTTTTGCATACAGAAGGTAACAGTAGCTGCGAAATTGAGTATTTAAAATATGCCTAATGGAAATGTGTCAATTTCGCAAAATGTTTTTACATTCGCATGAGGTGGTTTTTCAGGCAATGGAAATGTTTTGTTTTGTTTTTTTGTTTTTTTTTGTTTTTTTTTTTTTCCCGCATTTACAGGTCACATGGCATATGTAAAAATTCATATGATCATTCTAGAATATAATATAACCTCTAAGCAGCACTTCATATGTGGCCGCTCTCAAGTACAAGGCGGTGGTGAAGCCATATAACGTGATGAAGCCAATCAGAATATGGGGATTGTTAGAAGGCCATGATAGTCAGAGGCCAATGGGCAAATATAGCCAGGATGCCAAGGTCACACCTCTAATCTTTTCGAAAGACATGCTGGGATTTTTAAATGACCACAGAGAGTCAGGACCTCCGTTTAACTTCTCATCCGAAGGACGGTGCTTTTTGACAGTATAGTGTCCCCATCACTATACTGGGGCACTAGGACCCACACAGACCACAGGGTAAGCACCCTTCTGCTAGCCTTACTAGCACCTCTTCCAGCAGCAACCTAGTTTTCCCAGGAGGTCTCCCATCCAGGTACTGACCAGGCTCAACCCTGCTTAGCTTCAGTGGGTGACCAGTCTTGGGCTACAGGGTAATATGGCTGCCGTCAGATGCTTAGATAATTTACACTGCACACCTCTGCGGCTCCGAAACGGCCACTCCAATCATTGCTAATGTTTATACCAGCCGTGCCACACTGCTTCTGTGAAGATACATGCAAATGCCTTTTTTGATTTTTGATAGCCAACATCTGTCAAAATCCCACCAAAATCTGTTGCTATGACTTATTGTGAGAGGAAAAATTACGTTTTAGTTGCATAACATAGGTTAATGGAAATGAGTCATTTCGCAACACTTTTTATTGACATTTATAAAACATCACCCAATTTTTGTGGAAATGGAAACGCGCATAGTAGCTGTGTTTCTATTACCATTGAAACTGTGAATTGAAAGTACGCCTAATGAAAACGCATCAATTTCACAAAGCCCCCCATATAGCGCAAAAAAGTTTTACGCTCAAGTGAGGTGGTTTTTCAGGCAATTTGAAAAAGGAATATTTCTCAAAACTTCAGTGGAAACTTTTTTTAACGTATATAAAAAGTCTTATGATCATTCTTTAATGTACTATACCTTCCAAGAAACACTTACATACGTGGCCGCTCTCAAGTATAACAGGCTTTCTTTGCCATTAATGCTTAGACAGTTTACACCGCACATGTCTGCGGTGCTTTACGGCTCCAACATGGCCACCGGACCTAATCGTGGCCACTCTAGTCAGTCCCCAACCGTGCCACGCACAGATACACGCATACACTCCCTTTGATTAAATATAAGCGAAATCCCACCAAAAGCCATTGCCACGATTTATCGTAAGAGGAAAAAATTCTGTTTTAGTCGCACAGCATTGGTTAATGGAAACGCCATTATTTTGCAATACTTTTTTATCGTCATTTGTAAAATATTACCAGAGTTTTTCACAAACATGTAATGGAAAAAGGCCTCGTGTCAGAATGATCCCCACTTGCACAGATCCACGAAAATGAATAAAAATGCTGTATTATGCTTGCCAGGCCAATAGTTAGTGATGCCAGTTTGTAAAGAAACTAAGGAGAGAAAGGGGAGTGGGATCAGCAAAGGACGTTGAGGCGGGAATCGAACTCGGGTCGTTGTGAGTGGAGTTGCGCTATATGTGATCCTGAACCACAAAACCAGTCTCAAGTCGCTGGGGTATATTTGTAGCAATAGCCAAAAATACATTGTACGGGTCAAAATGATTGATTTTTTTTTTTATGGCAAAAATCATTAGGAAGTTAAGTAAAGATCATGTTTTGTAAAATTCCTACTGTAAATATATGAAAAGATAATTTTTTTTGATTAGTAATATACATTGTTAAGAACTTTATTTGGACAACTTTAAAGACAATTTTCTCAGTATTTTGTGTTTTGTGTTTTTGGTTTTTTTTTTTTTTTTTTGCACCCTCAGATTCCAGATTTTCAAATAGTTGTATCTCGACCAAATATTGTCTTATCCTAACAAACCATACATCAATGGAAGGCTTATTTATTCAGCATGTATACATCTCAGTTTTAAAAAATTGACCCTTATGACTGGTTTTGTGATCCAGGGTCACATATGTCGATGCACTAATCAGGCTACTGGCACCGACCGGCTTTTTATAGTTTAAATAGATAACTGCATCTTTTCAAAAGTTAGCATTTGCAGGCTCCCAAAAAGCAATTGTCGTGTAAATAAATGCCCAAATGCAAGTTTTCAGTTTTTAGTTGTAAACAGAGTATGCAGTCTCTCTACATTACAGAAACGGCACCGATGAGCTGAAAACACAGCTGATAACTGTAGAAGTTTAGCAATCTTTGTTGAAATATTCAGCTCAAATAAAAGTGTAATACAGCCAGACTGTTTTCTTCACATCGTCATTTGCGACAATTTTTAAGCAAAATAATCAGGATTAACTGGATAACCATTATCGTGCAGCGATTAGGCAGGTGGTTTTAATGTTGTGGCTGATCATTTTAAGTAAATAATACCTCATGAGGAGAGGTGTTCTATTACTTTTGCAAAGTGAATAAAAGAAAGACATGATTTTTATATATATATATATATTTTTTTTTTTTTTTTTTCTGTCTATCAGAGAGCAGACCAGACTCCGCCATGAACCTGACCACCAATGGCCTAAACAGCATCAGCATGTCGGTGGAGCTCAATGGAGTCGTCTACACCGGTGAGGAGCCGCCACCACATCGATTCTTTGTGTTCAAGTTCTCCTTGTTTTGATTGTGACTAATCTTCCTGTTTTCTCACAATAGGTGTTCTGTTCGCTCAAGCTGCGGCGCCGACCTCATCGGGGGCCTCTAACAAATCTTCTGCAGGCAACAACGGGCCACAATCTGTTCACCACACACCTACCTCATCCTCCTCCAATAACCAATCGCCTTAGCACCTCAGACTCTCTCCGTCAGTGCAAAACCAAAGCCAAAAAACCTCAGTTACTACAGAAGATATGCCAAAAAAAAACAGTGCAGGAATAACTGAATCGTTCTCAACTTGAAGTACACTAGCTCAGGTCTTTTATTTACACTCTCCTTTGTTCAGGAGTCAAAAGAAATCTAAAATAACAACAGAGTTTATTATAAAGATGATGATATAATGTATATGCAAAAACCTGTGAATAATTTATTTCTCTTTCTGTGAGCACACTGTCTGGCGTTAACGAGGCAGTAGGATTCTGCTTTCTAGGGTTTTATAGTCTCTGACTGACAGAAGCTTTTCGTCTATAGGCAAAACCATAACAATAGTATTATTGTTATAACGTGTGATGCAAACAGCTTAAGGGTCTGAACTAATAATATATTGTTGTAGATTTTATTTTCTCTATGTATGTATCTGCAGTGCCTTGTGAAGGTTTTTCCTTAGCACAGTTTGAATGCGCTGTTGACAGGCGAATGCCTGAACTTCAGCACAACACACAATACAAAGTGCGTAATTGTCGGAAATTTTTTTTTTTTTGTTTTGTTGCAAGTATTCAACCGTTTCCTATCCCAGAGCTTGATATCAGTCAGTGCAGATTAATTTTAAAGGGATAGTTCACCCAAAAAAATAAACAACTCTGCCATCATTTATTCTGAACAGAAGAATAATATCTTCTTTTGTGTTCAACAATATATTAAGACAGGTTTGGAACAACCTGAGGGTGAGTAAATAACAGAATTTCCATTTTTGGGTGAACTACCCGTAAGGAGCTGATGTACACTTATTTTCATGTGCATCTGCTGAAAACTCTGGAGGCCGCGTTCTCCATGAGCCTCGCAAAGGTTGCTGAGGTATTGCAGAGTCCGAACGTACCTGGATCTTCCGCAGTCCACACCGTTTTTTTTTACCCATAGTTGCTCTAAAGTATAAGTAGAAAGAGTTGAGAGGTTGTTTTACTTGCGTTCGTCTATCTTTGCAGAGCTTTGTCTCAAAAAATGCAGTTTGACTCAAAGCATGATAGTATAATAAGATCTGAACAAACAAATCATCTTGTGTTTGATTACTACACTAACTGGAGACTCAGTTTGTCACTTCATCAGGCGTTTTAGCTTCATGTAATACGGTTTTTAGGGGTCCGGTGACGCAGCCAGTGTTTCATCATGCGGGGCAGTTTCTGGGTATGTATCGCGCTCTGTATTTTTAACAGTGCAAATCAGAGGCAGTTCTAATTACAGGATGTTTTAAAAGTTACATGAATAATAATCGATCTTACCAACTGTTTTGAAGAAGGTCTTTTATTAACATGTAGCTACAATTTATTAATTATATATCGAGCCTTTCTAGCATTACACTGTATGCAAGGTCAAAATACCCACTTGGTGGGCATCTAGGTGTGAAACTTTCTCTTTTTTTTGACACAAACAGGGTCGTTTAGCAACTTCTGTCTTCGCTCATATGAAGTTGA
Organism: Cirrhinus mrigala; assembly: GCA_036247105.1. Taxonomy (NCBI): domain Eukaryota; kingdom Metazoa; phylum Chordata; class Actinopteri; order Cypriniformes; family Cyprinidae; genus Cirrhinus; species Cirrhinus mrigala. Next base: position 17,169,293 of record CM070017.1, read on the forward strand.
ATGGTGTTTCATAGATGAGAGATGCTCCGTGCTTAACTTAAAGCTTTGGTTTTTATCCAAAACAGCTTGCAGGTACAATGAGCAACTTGAAGTTAAATGCCTTGATCCCTTGCGTGAAATCAAACTTTGCTTTTGCAGCCGAGATCCTTAACCAACTGTTAATGCTCACTTTTGAAGCAATGCATATAACCCGTTATTATTCACAAGGACCACAGTTGCTGTACAGAAATCAGTCTAGAAAATGTTACCATTTCTGTCTGTGTTGTACGATTTTATAGTTTTTATTTTTCTGTTGAAATAAGGACACCTCATTTTAACACACTCAAAGTCATTACTGCCAGAATCTCTACCTCAGAAACTCATTTATCAGCTAAGAATCGTTTTGCAAGCCTTGTCAGTTTGTCACTTTTCACATGGATCTACCGGCTGTGAGGTAGAACAGGGCATATATATTCACTTTCATAACTTTTTAATCTATTAGTCATGATATCCAGCCCCTTTTTGCTTGTAACTGTAAAAACAACACTTTTTTTCTTCAGTGCACATCTTAAAGAGAATCTTTTTCATGTTTCATCTGTCCACCTTCCTTTTAGAATCAAATCCCTCAACTTTTAACTGACATATACGTAGTTCTTACCACACACCCAATGTGTGTGGGGTTTTTTTTTTGTTTGTCTTTTTTCTAGGAAACGATACTGTTACCACACGGAGTAAGACAGAAACGCATAACACCCGTGTAAAGCTGTTTGGTATCCAGGTCTGTTTTTACTCTGCTGTATGCCTTAACGTATGCAATTTTTAATAAAGCATGCTAATGTAGTCGACTTAATTGCAAGGACAACCGAAATTGCTGTACAATAAACTTTCGCTATTATTGCCTTATTCTTTGATAATTCTTTGTTTGCTTTTGCTCTGCAAATCTTAACGTTACACTAAAAATCAAGTAATTCACTTTTCCAATACATAGACAGCTGTGAAATTTAGGTTTTACGTTATAAGGCATTTGACGTCTTCTCAGGAAATACACTTCTACCTCTAGTTATTCATCTTAGTGCTGCAGTCACACAGTGCATGCATTTATTTTACCCTTTTATAATGGTAAATGCTAAAGTTTCTCTTGGCACGATGACTTGAGGATTATTAATTGCAAGTATGTTTTTTTTCTTTCTTAATCGAAAAATCCCTTTCTTACATGAGTGCTTTTGAGTTTTGGCTTGCTTGGGTTGAATCTAAAATTGCTCCTAGGAGAGACCAGGTTTTGGTTACGGTGTTTCGTGTATCACTGTGCACCAATTCCATTTTTTAAAGCTTTTGAATTGCATAGTGTCAGCCTCTTGATTGCTTCTATTAGGGGTGAAGGACAAAGACAATCCTAACCTATTTAATCTAATCTCTGTTTGTGTGAATAATTAACTTTATTTTGAAAAGAAATATATCAAAATGTAACTAGGGGAGGGGGGAGGGGGGTGAATATGGGATCCAAAGAATGTCTCACAAGTGCTGTTATGACAAGTATATTATGGATTCACAATACTCTATAACTTGTATTTTGGAAAATCTTCAAACCACAACTGTACCTCTCTGCGTCAGAATGCTGATAACCCATAGAATGACACAAAAACACCTCAACACATGTTCAAAATAAATGTAGTTAGAAGATGGACTCGGATTTTTCTTTTTTTAACAAAGTTATTTGCCTTTTTATGTGTTGTAATGTAAAGGTGATTCCGAAGCTTCAGTTTGGGTGTCTGTTTTCTGTTGCGTACCGTACGTTATTGCCATGTTTAAAAAAATAACAAAAAAAAAAAAGTTAATGTTGATGAGTTTTGTTGTTTCAGAGTTTGCAAAATGTACTCTCGACGTTTACATTTTATAATCGTCAAGCATCAGGTTTTTCAATGTTTGATTTTTCAAAAGCGGAGATCTTCAGCTGTAAACAGACATTGAATACAATAAAATGTAATTCTGATGAAATGTTGGTAGTGTGGTTCTTGATTCATTTCAGTTTTAGTAAAATTCTATTGTTCAGAATGTTTAGGAGTTAATGTTGCAGATTACGTTTTTTATTAAATCAAAATGAACTGCTATATTAAAATTGACATAAAAAATGATTTTTTTTTTACTATCATAATTTCGTAAAATAATTTCTGTAAAATATTGTTTGACCCTGTTTAAGATAATATGGCTGTGACAGTATAGCAATGAAAAGAATTAAAAAATAATATTTGATATATTTTTGTTAACATTTGGTTAAGTGATTGTAAAAATTGTTAAATGCTCCCCAAATGTAAGAATCTGTACTGATATATAATCATCAAATACAGTTGAGGTTAAACTGTAATGCAAAAGTTTACATACACTTTGCAGAATCTGCAAAATGTTAATTATTTGACCAAAATAAGAGGGATCATACAAAATGCATGTTATTTAGTACTGGCCTGAATAAGATATTTCACATAAAAGACATTTACATATTCTTGTGGACACAAGAGAAAATAATAGTTGAATTTATAAAAATGATCCCATTCGAAAGTTTACGTACACTTGATTCTTAATACTGTGTTGTTACCTGAATGATCCACAGCTGTGTTTTTTTTTTTTTTTGTTTGTTTAGTGATAGTTGTTAATGAGTCCCTTGTTTGTCCTAAACAGTTAAACTGTCTTCTGTTCTTCAGAAAAAAATCATTCAGGTCCCACAGATTCTTTGGTTTTTGTGGACTTGAACCCTTTCCAACAATGACTGTATGATTTTGAGATCCATCTTTTCAAATTGAGGACAACTGAGGGACTCATATGCAACTATTACAGAAGGTTCAAACGCTCCAGAAGGAAACACGATGCATTAAGTGCCATAAGAATGTACTGTACATAAGTTTTGAATCTGAAGATCAAGGTAAATTTTAACTTATTTTATATTCTGGGAAACATGTAAGTAGCTTCTGAGGGGCAGTACTAAAAAATATGAATATTTAGGCTGAAAAGACGGATCTCAAAATCATATAGTCATTGTTGGAAAGGGTTTAAATACACAAAATTGCTGAAAAACCAAAGAATTTGTGGGACCTGAAGGATTTTTCTGAAGAACAGCAGGCAGTTTAACTGTTCAGGGCAAACAAGGCACTCATGAACAACTATTATTATAAAAAATAAAATAAAAAAAAACAGCTGTGGATCATTCAGGTAACAACAGTATTAAGAATCAAGCTTATGTAAACTTGAACAGGATCATTTTTATAAATTTCAACTATTATTTTCTCTTGTGGACTATATGTAAACATCTTTTATGTTAAATATTTTATTCAGGTCAGTACTAAATAAAAAATAACATGCCTCTTGTATGATCCTTCTTATTTTGGTAAAATAATTAACATTTTGCAGATTCCGCAAGGTGTATGTAAACTTTTTACCTCAACTGTAAGTTCACTGAAAAATTAGGTTAATTATATTCGAATTTCTATTAAGAAAATGGAGCATTTAATGCGGTAATTATGACGGCCTGACTGATTAATGTCTACCAATATTGCATTGCTAAGAGGGAAAATAGATGCAGTTTCTGTACATTAATCTATCAGAAATCTAGCATTGTCACGTGTTTAAGCCTCTAAGACGTTCCACGGAAAATTACAATATCATACAAAGAGCAATTGTTTGTCGCCCTAATTTTACATTAATAAATGACGTATTTGTGCTATGAACGATGTTTTGCCCTTGTTAGTGCTTTATTGACTCTGTAAAAACACTGTCAATGTGACTTCCGCGTCACATTTCGCCGTTGTTCTGTGAAGCTCCGCCCACCGCATCGAGTTTGCATTTTGATTGGCTAAAACTCTATGGCGTTTTTTTCATCAGTTTAAACTGAGGTCATTACGTCTGGAAACAACGAGAGGAAACGAATGAACTGAGTTCATGGAGATTACCGGAACGCTTGAACTATCTCTGAGAGTTTAAAATCCCTATGTCCGTTGAAGAGGTCTTTTAATCGGGGCTCTAGCAAAATGAGACTTCGCTCGAGAAATATTTTAAATGAAAACCCGACGACACCGTCCCGCCGTCGTCGAGCCGCTCCGGACACACCGGGACCGCAGACCCCACTAGTCCAGACCCAGGTCAGTCTTGCTGTCCGAAACACTACATAGTAAAGCAAACCAAGCTTGTGTGTATTTAGTGTGATTGAGCAAGCGATTCCGTTTTGTGAATGATCCGCACAGGCCTGGTTAGCATGATGCTAACCAATTTAAATCAAGAGATCTGACGACTGGAATTAAACATTGTTACTATATTAACTTTTAATCAAAATTTCATTAATCACCATTAAATACATGATGTTGTTTATATGAATGATGATAATTTGTAGTTAGTGTATTTCTGGTAAGTGTCGCAGTTCTGCCTCATCTGTTTGTGGGCGGGGTCGAAACTCACCGTGTAGCCAATAAGATTATAGTATTTTTGAATTACATTTGGGAAGTAGTTTCTGGGCCAATCAGCTTCTCTGTGTATTGTCACTGAAGGAGCACATGGGTCTTGCGGTTGTTTATTAAAACACAAAGTAAGTTGATATCCTTTGAAAATCTGAGGGTAGACAGTTTTTTAATTGCACATATCAAAAATACTGTATACCAATTTATAATCACAGGTTTATTAAATGCCTGTTTGGTTTCGTCCTTTAGAATGACGTTAAGGTTCTTCAAGACCGCCTGAATCTAGACCCTGATGATGTCCCAACAGTAGCCAAACGTCCACGAAGGAGGAGGAAGGCTTTATCGACTGTTGACAATAAAGGTACATCATTTAATGTGACAAATGTTATATAAGAGTCTTTTAATGATGATGCAGTATTTTTAAAAAATCATGCTCACCATTGTGTTTTTAGAGTCAGATTTCAAGACCCCAGTCCGTCACCTCAGGGAAAGACATTCCTCATTGAATCCTGCTGCTCGAAGCCTTTACTCTCCTGCAGTGCACTTTCTCACACCCCCACGAGACAGTCAGTGCATTAAAATATTTTTTGATAATTTATTCCATTTGAAATAGTTTAGCTTAAAGTTTTTGACAACACATTGACAATAACTGGCATGGAACCTACGAGAAAAAATAGTTAAATAATTTGAATTGTTTTTGTCTATAGTTTGATTTTTAGGTATTTTAGTACAAGTTAAACTAAATGAAAATAAGACGTTGTTGCCTGTTAACATGTTTTGTGCTGTGACTGATTTGGGATTTCGTCTGGTTATGGGTTGTTGTAACAGCCGTTGCTTATTTTAATAGATGAACAGCCAAACACAGGACCCATGTTCAGTCCTGAACACTGTGTGTTTGGATACAGTGCTGCCAGCCCCCTTTCCGAGGATGAAGAGAATGAAGAAGTGTTTAGCCCGTGAGTCTCTTCTACAAATGATTTCATTTTGTGCTCTTTAAACTAAGGTGGTTTAATTTAAAAATGTTTCTGTTTTTTTCTCTTAGTTTCACATTTATTAAGAACATTCCCAATCGTTCACAACAGTCCAGACCTGTCTCAGCAGCCCGGGACATTCCGCCAAAGACGAGGAGCACACCTGCTGCTACCCTGGTGCTTGACTTGGTAAGTTGTACAAAAATAACTGTTTTGGTCAGAATGTACTGAACTGATTAAATTTGCATGCAGTTTGGTGACTGGAAATTAATGTCAGGGCCATTAATGCCCCCCTATTGAGAGATGCTTTAACAGTCATGTAAATTTGACTAAGAGGATCACTCTTCTCACTGACTTTGTAATTTTATTTTTTTGTATGATTTTAGGATGAAACCCTTGTGTTTAGTTCACTCAATGTGATCCACGATGCAGAATACACCTTCAATACCCGCTTTCAAGATCACAAGTACAAGGTTGGTAAAACTATTAGTTAATTTTCAAAATTAAACATGCTGAAAAACTTGCTCAACCTCAGGTCATCCAAGATGAGTAGATGAGTCTGTTTCTTCATGGAAACAGATTTGGAGAAATGTAGCTTTCCATCACTTGCTCATCTATGGATCACTCTGACACCAGTGAATGGGTGCCGTCAGAATGAGAAGACAAACAGCTGATAAAAAACATCACTATAATACACACATAATCCACACCACTCCAGTCCATCAATTAAACTTGTGAAATGAAAAGCTGTATGTTTGTAAGAAACAAATCCATCATTAAGGCGCTGATGGATTTGTTTCTTACAAACATGCAGCTTTTCTCTTCACAAGATGTTAATTGATAGATTGGAGTGGTGTGGATTATTGTGATGTTTTAATCAGCTGTTTGGACTCTCATTCTAACGGCACCCATTCACTGCAGAGGATCCATTGGCGAGCAAGTGATCTAATGCTACATTTCTTCAAATCTCCTCCCATGAAGAAACAAACTCATCCTCATCTTGGAGGGCATAAATAAACTTGTTAGTAAATTTTTATTATGCATATGCATATTTTTGTATGCATTTGTTGGAATGTTGTTCATATACTGCAACTGTCATGGAAAAGTTTTGCAAGTCTGTTGTTCTTGCGATTCATCTGATGTCTTTTCACAGGTCTATGTAATCCTCAGACCATACGTCAAAGAGTTTCTACAAGCCATGACCAAACATTTTGAGGTAAACATTGTGAAAATTACACAAAAACATTAAAAGCCCCAACCAAGCAACCGAGATGAATATTTGATGCCCTACACATTTAATTATGATTGGACCTTGAAATGCCATCAGTGCAACAAAGGCATCAATGCAATGCTATATAGAAATGGAAACACAAGCACTACCTATTTGTCAGAAAGTGATTTTTGCATTTTCTACTTTATGGTTTGAACAGACAAAAATTAAGTTTTTGTGCTTACCATTTGTGTTGGTGTGAACAGGCCTTAATTTTTGAAAGTGAATGAATCTATTAATAAACCTATTCTGTTTTTTTCTGTTTCAGATGTTTGTTTACACCTCTGCGAAAAAGGAATATGCAGAAAAAATTGTAGATATTTTGGATCCTAATAAAAAGCTCTTTAGGTGAGACACAATCCCATGTACCCTAAATTGTCCTAAAAAGGCCATCTCATAACTCTCACATTTGCCACACAGTGACATAATCTGATTGTCAAAAACATCACACTTCTTTGTTAGAGTTTTTATTGTTACTTGAAATAAAATATAACCCTTTATTTCAGGTAGTTGGCAAGGCAAAGTTTCTTATTTTATGTGTAACAAACTCTATAGAGATATATTGAAAAAAAACGACAGCGCAGAACAAACTTTAAATAAAATGAAAATGGAAGATTTTGAAATAAAAGTAATTCAAAGTTTTAATAAAAACCATAATAGTATCTCAATAATACTAAAATAACACTGCTTTGTTTACAGATTCTCAAAAATGAAGACATGTTTTAACATCCAAAGTAATTTAATTCAGTGCACTTTGATCAAATTTTATGTATCTTAAAATTCATAGCAATCAATTCAAAACAGCACAATTCAACACAAATTGTATTTGTAAATTGAATCCTTATGTTTCAGTCAGAGGAGGAAAATAAAGTGCCTGGAGTAGCTTGAATGTTTGCTGCTTCAGAGTCTTAGAAAAGCTGTTGTTTATTTTTACTTTTTATAGGTCACAAACTTTGCTTTTGAGAAAGTATGAATATGTAATTATGTGGCTTTCTTGTTTTAAAGGCATCGTTTGTATCAGGACGATTGTGCCTGTGTGCTCGGACACTACATTAAAGACTTGACTATTCTGGAGAGAGACCTGTCAAAGACAGTCATCCTGGACAACGCCCCTCACACCTTTCCATATCACGTACGTTTGTCCTTACCTTTTCTTTGTAAAGGGGGTTGTTAAGCATCAGGTTTAACCAGTATATCAGTGCCGTGTTCTTATGGATCTGTGTTTGTTCTTTCTAGCTGATGAACATGATTCCCATCAAGAGCTGGATCGGAGATCAAGAGGACCGCGAGCTGCAAAAGCTCATTCCGTACATGGAGAAACTAGTGCATGCAGTGAGTGTTTTTAGCCATTACAGGATTAGTTCACTTCCAGAATGAGTGTTTCCTGATAATTTACTCACTCCCATGTCATCCAAGATGTTCATGTCTTTCATTTCTTCAGTCGAAAAGAAATTAAGATCAAGATTATTCTCCAAATAGTGGACTTCAATGGGAATCAACAGGTTGAAGGTCCAAGTTGCAGTTTCAGCGCAGCTTCAAAGGGCTCTACGCGATCCCAGCCGAGGAATAAGGGTCTTGTCTAGCAAAACGATCGGTCATTTTTTAAAAGTAAATAAAAATGTAAATACTTTCTAACCACAAATGCTCGTCTTGCACTATTTCCACTTCACACGTTACATAGTCACGTTGGAAAGTGTTTACAAAACATATGTTCAAAGAAAGTCAAACGCTCTTTACAAAAAACAACGTTGGACGATTTTGAAGTTGGAGGAGAAAATGTGAAGTGGAGGAGAAAATGAGAAGTTTTTCGCCCTACCTTACCTTTCTGAACAATACACAGACAAAAAACGCACAGGGAAGTCACGCATTGCAGCTAGTGCAAGATGAGCATTTGTGGTTAAAAAGCAATATTATAGAAAATGACCACTCGTTTCACTAGATAAGACCCTTATTCCTCAGCTGGGAGTAAAATATAAGAGTATTTGTATTTGGAAGTGAATTAATTTTTTTTTTTGCAAAAACATTTATGCAATTCTTATTCTGTTATAGTCATCTTTTGACAATTTTTCCTAAATTTCCTACACCGTTCAAAATGGCCATTTGTTGAAACTAATAATGTAACAAGCAAAGTAGAAAAAACAGGCTAAAATACTATTTTCCTAAACAACTAATGATGTAAGAGTATAATCTGGGAAAATCACTCATATATATAAATTTATACAATATGTGTATATATATGTATGTAGATACATAGATACAAAGAGAGAGAAAGAAAAATGAAGTAAAAACGAGTAGTAATTTTTAGTAATGAAGAATTTGTTTTTGATTGTGTTTCTAGGATGACATCAGAAATGTTTTGAAGAAGAGAACCGATCACTTCCACAGGCTGCTTTCTGAAGACTGAACCCTGGATTAAGTGTAAATAAATGTAGAGCTATCCTTGTAAATGCAGTAAAATTCCCAGGCTCCTTATTACATACAAGGCCAAATGTGGAGTATGATTTTATACTCCGGTATGATAATAGTGTTTATTTGATAGAGACTAGCTTTAACTGCTCACCTTTAATCATCCCGGTCAGCTGGCGATCTGACCCATTTTGAAGAATAGGACTAGAATTTTGCCTTTAATTTATTAAAAAAAACCTTGACATATTTGTCCAGGTTTGTGCCATTGGAAGAGTATTTCACACTTTAAACTGTTAAATTAATTTCAATATGTGTTGTCTATTTTTAAAGGATACCAATTTTCAATAACCAATAAAGGAAGATTTTGGGGGGGGTTTGGTCTGTTTGTGACATGAATACCACCTTAATTGTGTGGTTTGCTAAGAAAAGGTGTGTGTTTACTTAAGAAAATCTTAAATTCATGATGTCATTGCATTAAATTTCGCATGCACTACAAAAAATCTTTCTCAGTGTTTTTGTTTTGTTTTCCAACACATCTAAACATCCTTAAATCAAGATACACATTGGCGCATATTAGTAGGGTACAGCCACAGTGACAGCTTTTGTACCTTTTTTATGAGTGTATGGCAATATATATCTGTTCTCAAACCCCCAAACTCAGCAGTTTAAAAAATATATAAAAAGGCACAAAATATCTCAATTTATGAAGTTTTGACATCATTAATGCTTCAGTCGGTTGAATAATCTGATACCATCGGATCCAATTTCAGCCGCTATGTAAATAACATGGCTAAAGAGAGCACTGGTAAATGTTTCCATATGCAAATACCCGAGGATAATCTTAATCAAAAACAGACATGAGTAATTATAAAATCAGACGGTAAAAAAGTCATAATTTTCTTTTAAAGCTGATGAACCTGTAATTTACTAACTACAGACTGAAGTTAAAATCGTTCTTTGAAAACGATTTTAATATGGACCAGACTTCAGGTCTTAAAAATAAATAAAATAAGACATAGCCTTATGACGGATTTGTCAATGAATAGTGAGCCATTTCTGTTGCAATTTTAGTGTAATCACAGAATTTAGTTGCAAAATAATTAGATTTAAAAAGGAAAATTAAGTAGTAGAAAATAAGTACGTTTCTGTGGATTGTAACAAACTATATAGTAGTAGTTGATATTTAGCGCATGGATGTTTTAGGTTAGTCTGACGAATAAATTGAATAATTCATTTTATTTTCTAAATTTGCCTATGAAATGTTATATAATTTTTCCGTGCTCTGTTTTGTTTAAAATGTTTTTGAGCGCTGTATTATCAAATGACTTTTATATACACAGTGAGGAAGTTGCAGTGCAACCGGAAGTAGATGGTAGGCAAAGATGGCGGCGTTGATGGGTGAGTAAACGAGCTTGATCCTAAAGGATTTAAAATCTCTGTATGGCGCAGTATTGCGATTACTGCAGTATATATAGGTGGACGGCACTAGATGTAACTAAATTACATTGCGTCTTCATTTGCTGAATGAATTCTTTCGTGCTATAAAGGACTTTACTCGCTGACCTTGTTACTCGACATGACTGATATAAGACTTACCGCTAGATACAAACAACTCAACGTTATTTACACATTAAAGTTGTGCATTTTTTTTTATTACTTGTGCCTTTTTACTTTTAAAGTCAAAATAGCATTCAGACAGGCGATATGCAGTGATTTTGTAAATCGCTGTCACAAAGTTGATACCCAATACCTTAATAAACCTTAATGACGCAGAATAATCAGGAATGAATTGAACGAAATATTTATTCAATTAAAAAAAAACAAAATTAATTAATCACATATTGAGCAGTGATTAAGGCATAGTATGTTCCAGTTTTAATGTAAGTATTGTTGTTATGGTTTTTATTTCATATACGTTTCATATAATTTTATAACTTTAAATAATGTATTATTTCAGTTCCCCGCCTTCCCGCCCTTGGCTCCTTTAATCTAAGGTGAGTTTTTAATTAGTTTATTAAGTGTTTTTTTTTCTCTCTCTCTCTCTCTCTCTCTCTCTTATTTTTTTGCAAATTTTATAAAATTATGTAATACCATTTTTAAACTTGACATTTTGTTTGTAATGTAGGGCCATTTCATCGTTTTCAGCTCATAAAAAGGTTCCTCTGACAGATAAAAAGGATGAAAACACCTCAAGGTGCGACATGGATGGTTTTGTTATTGTTGTATGTCACCCATCCTGGGCAGTTATGAAATAACTATTATACTGAGTAGTTATTGCCTTTTTTCCAGTCTGGTCCCATTCAGAGAGAAAAGCACAGCTCTGGCACCAAAACCAGCTTCAGCGGTCAGCAGCAAGGGTGAATACATTATCACCAAGCTGGACGATCTGGTCAACTGGGCACGCAGAGTACGTAAAATGTTTTTTAAAGATGCCAAATACATACACTAACATTGAAGAGTTGGTGTTGGTCATTCAAAATGGTTTTGAATGAAATCTCTTCTGCTCACCAAGGCTGCATTTATTTGCTCAAAAATACTGTAAAATTGCAAAATATTTTTGCAATTTAAAATAACTGTTTTCTATTTGAATGTATTTTAAGATGTAATTTATTCCTGTAATGCAAAACTGAATTTTCAGCATTATTACTCCAATCTTCAGTGTCACATGATACTTCAGAAATCATTCTGATATGTTGATTTGCTGCTCAAGAAACATTTCTCATTATTATCAATATTGAAAACAGTTGTGCTACTTTACATTTTAGCATTTTTTCAAGATTGTTTGATGAATAGAGTGTTAAAAAAAAAAAACTTTTATTTAAATTAGAAATTGTTTATAACATTATAAATGTCTTTACTATCACTTTTGATCAATTTAATGTATCCTTGCTGAATAAAAGTTTTAATTTCTTCCAAAAAAAAAAAAAAAAAAACTTGGAATGTAGCTTATTAGTTTTTTTAGAGGGGGAAAGTAAAAAAAATGAAATGTTTGTTTTTCAGAGCTCTTTATGGCCCATGACCTTTGGCCTGGCGTGCTGTGCTGTGGAGATGATGCACATGGCTGCTCCTCGTTATGACATGGATCGGTTTGGTGTTGTGTTCAGAGCCAGTCCCAGACAGGCTGATGTCATGATAGTCGCAGGGACACTAACCAACAAAATGGCACCTGCATTGCGGAAGGTAATTGCACCATAAAAATAATAAAAAAACTTGCCAGTCAATATAAATGTTTAGTGCTAGTTTTAAAGCCATAGTTCACCCAAAAATGAAAATTCTGTCATTTACTCAGTTGTTCCAAACCTATATCTGAGTTTCTTTCTTCTGCTGAACACAATTTTGAAGAATGTGTGCAACCAAACAGTTGCCAGTACTGTGGAAGTCAATGGCTACCGTCAGCTGCTTTGGAAATAACATGCTTTAAAATACTATTTTGGTGTTTAACAGAAGAAAGAAACTCATACAAGTTTGAAACAACTTAAGGATTTTTGGGTGTTTTGTTTATGTTTCAGTTTAATGCTGTAATGTGTATGTGTGTCTTGTTAATTGCAGGTGTATGACCAAATGCCAGAGCCCAGATACGTCATTTCCATGGGAAGGTGAGAAACACAAATAAGCTGATCAGGACAAACTACTTAATTTTTACCATATTTCATTATGCTTCTGTACTAAAATTGGCTTGTTTGTTTCTTTCTGGTAGCTGTGCTAATGGCGGTGGCTACTATCACTACTCTTACTCAGTGGTCCGGGGTTGTGATCGCATCGTTCCAGTGGACATCTACGTTCCAGGTGTGTTTCATGTGAAGTTGTGCAAGAAAGACTCAACCTATAGCATGATCTGCATATTTCATCTGCTGCTAAAACACATGTGACGCTCACAGTATTTTCAGCATCTGTGTCTCAATATATGAGATGTGAACACATGAACTTTCATCTCCAAGCTGCTCTGTGATGCTCTAAGCTTTCATTTGGGGGAAAAAACCTACCCTCAAACATGCACTGAAACTCAAAGATCTTTGCTACAAACTGCTCTAATAAAAAAAAAATATGAAAGAAATTACTAATTACTATTGTATCCACCTTTTTTTTTTTTTTTTTTTTTTTTCGTTTAAGAGCGCGCACGCAGCCAATTGTATGGGCCTGGCTTCTGGTCTCTTCTGCGTCCAGCAATTTTTAGCTGTACAAAACAGCTAAAATGTTTTGCTGCTTGATATTGCAAGTTGGTTTGTCTTACCATATTATTTTAATGCATCAATTATGAGCACACTTGTTTGTAGTGCAAACAGTTTTAACGTTTACTGCACGTTATTCTTCTTGTTATTTCCCTATAGTGGCGAATGAACCGAAAGTCTCGTCCATAGGCATACTTTGGTGTTAAAGAAAAAAGGTGGATACTAAAAATTAACTTCTCAAAGTATTATTATACTTTTTAAGTAGTGTCATGCCATGCAACCAATATAGTATTTCATCCATGTTTCAATTTATACAGTTCTGTTTTGCAGCATTTTGTTTGACAAAAAATAAAAATGCAACGCTTTATTGTAAATTATTTGTTATATTCATTTGATTACATTTTAAAAGTTCAATTACAGTGGCATGCCAAAGTTTGGGAACCAAAATAAGAGAGATCATACAAAATGCATGTTATTTTTTATTTAGTAGTGTCCTTAGTAAGATATTTTACATAAAAGATGTTTACATATAGTCCACAAGACAAAAAAAAATAGCTGAAATTATTAAAATGAGATCCATCTTTTCGCACTGAGGACAATTGAGGGACTCAAACACAACTATTAAAAACGGTTCAGACAATTGTTGGGCGATATGCTCAATTTTTATATCCTATATTGTCCTATCGTTAGCCTGCGAGATCGCCGATACATGGTATTATTGTGCTAATTTATTTAATTATTCACTTTTTCATTAACGGAATGTGAACCAACACCAGCATAAGGCTAAAAGCAGCCTTATGACTTAATTTGTATTTAACATGATGATAATTTAATAGAAACATTGTAAGTTAGTAATACTTGCATTTCCTTAGTTATTCAAAAAGCAGCTACAGACAATGAGTGAAGAACATTAACATAATGACTAGCCTAGCCTAGCACGAGTTTATGCACTTTAAAAAACACTCCTGGTACCATAGGTGAATACAATAGTTGCATCACTGTATGATGAATAAATCTCTTACCCCTTATTTACACTGCACACGTCTGCGGCGCGTTCCCCCAAAACAAGTTACTTTTCCTTCTTTGCTGAATGTGATCGATTTCAAAATTGAAAGTAAAACCGTAAAAAAACGCATAAGAAAGCGATTGCACACTTTCGTGAGTGTCAGCAACTGCACGCAATCAGAGATTGCACGCTTCCCACCCAGAAACACCCCATCCCGCTCACCGTCATTTGTGCCCCATGTAGAAATTGAAATGTCACCCGATGGATGGTGTTCTGGCACCGGGCCAATCTTGTCAATGCTTGTGTTTATATACCAGCCACCTCGCTGCAATTTTCTGAAGCGCCCCAGAAGCTGCTCTCTGCACTGCATCGCTAAAGTTATGCAACTAGTCTATTTTTGACGGATAATAATAATAATCGTCTTGCTATCCTCAAAGGCATCAGCAACAGCGATATCTCTGACTATCATTGATGCACGATACTATCGTCTATCGGCACAACCCTAGTTCAGACATTCACTGATTCACAGAAAGAAGAAACATTCGCAGAAGGAAACATGGATGCATTAAGACCTGGGGTGCGTTTCCCAAAAGCATCGTTAGCTAACTATGGTGGTTAGGTCCATTGAACTCTATTGGTAACGACGGAACTTGAGACCATAGTTGGTTTTGGGAAACGCACCCCTGGGTGGTGAAAACTGGTAAATTGTGCTTAATTTGTCTTCCGGGAAACATGCAAGTATCTTCTGTTGCTTCTGAAGGATGGTACTAAATGGGGGAAAAAAATTATATTTTAACAAAATAAGAAAAAATTGGACATCTTCATCCTGTTCAAAAGTTTCCACCCCCCAGCTCTTAAAGGAACACTCCATTTTTTTTTTTTTTTTTTTTTTTTTTTTTTGAAATAGGCTCATTTTCCAACTCCCCTATACAGATGTGTTTTACCATTTTTGAATCCGTTCAGCCGATCGCTGGGTCTGGCGGTAGCACTTTTAGCATAGCTTAGCATAAATCATTGAATCCGATTAGACCATTAGCATCTCACTATAAAATGACTAAAGAGTTTTGATATTTTTCCTATTTAAAACTTGACTCTTCTGTAGTTGCATCGTGTACTAAGCCTGGCGGAAATAATTTCGGCGTAATAATCAAGGAATTTTGCTGCCGTATAATGGGTGCAGCAGGCGCAATGATATTACGCAGCGCCTGAAATTGACCAGCACTAAGTTTGTGTAGATGCAGAGTTGACGGCTGCGTAATATCATTGCGCCTGCTGCACCCATGGTGCGGCAGCAAGGTTCCTTGATTGTTACGCCGGATTGAAAGTATAGTTCCTAGCCATATCGGCCTATAAAATTGCAACTTTTCATTTTGCGCCAGTCTTAGTACACGATGCAACTACAGAAGAGTCAAGTTTTAAATAGGAAAAATATTGAAACTCTTTAGTTATTTTATAGTGAGATGCTAATGGTCTAATCGGATTCAATGATTTATGCTAAGCTATGGTAAAAGTGCTACCACCAGACCCGGCGATCGGCTGAATGGATTCAAAAACGGTAAAACACATCTGTATAACTCTAGGGGAGTTGGAAAATGAACCTATTTTCTAAAAAAGTGGAGTGTTCCTTTAATACATGGTATTTCCTTCTGGAACCTTTTTTTTTTTTTTTTTTTTTTTTTTTTTTTTTATAGTTGAGTACCTCAGTTGTCCTCAGTGTGAAAAGATGGATCTCAAAATCATAGTCACTGCTGGAAAAGGTTCAAATATGCAAAAGATGCTGGAAAACTGAAGAATCTGCAGGACCTGGAGGATTTTTCTGAAGCACAGTGCTCAGTTTAACAGTTTAGAACAAACAAGGGAATCACGAACAACCATCACAAAAAAAAAAAACACTGTAAATATTTAAACTCTTAGTAATTTATTTCATTTGACACCATTTTTGATGATAAACTTGTATTAAATAATAAAATAGAATCCAGAAAAATTTAACAGAAAGCTCAGAATTTAGAGGGGAAAAAAGGGGCCCTAAATTAATAAGGAGGTACTCTGTGGAGTTTGTGTTTACATTCATTCTCAAGGTTTAACAAATATGTGGAAAGCATTTCCCCACTGTAAAGCAATATCGTGGTAAATATCAATATTGTATGATATGAAAATGAAAAGTGTAAATATTGTTTATATCGGCCAGCCCTTCTATAACCTTTATCGGAATTGTCTGTAATAAGTGTATAATAAGTCTGTCTGTGTCTGTCCAGGTTGCCCTCCAACAGCAGAGGCTTTGCTTTATGGAACGCTGCAGTTACAGAAGAAGATCAAGAGAGAAAAGAAGATAAGAATTTGGTATCGCAAGTGAGGTGTGATTGTGTTTGTGTGTCTGCTCTGAGATGTTTATTTAATACTGGTCATTTGTTGTGCTCAGAAGACTGATTTCTCAGGAGCTGCTCTGGTTTGAGCTCAAGCTCCTCCTCTTTGTAGCTACAATAAAGACTTTCTGCTTCACTGCTGAGTGCACTGACTTCTGTTGGATGCAGATATTTGTGTTGTCATTGTGATGCAGTAGTTATCACTGTCTGTTCTAAAAACACTTGCTATAAAAATAATCGGTTTTAGAACTGAACTTATAATTGTATATAAATAAAGTTTGGACTCTTCTGATTGGGTAGATGAAGCCATGTGACAGTGACATTTAATGCACATTTCTCCCAGTCTCACATTTTGTATATGGTGTAAAAGCAAATATAAATTCCAATATATATATAAATGGAAAAAAAGCCACATGTATTTTTGTATTTTCAATTTTAATCTGTTTAATTTAGACCAATTGTATGTACTTTTATCCTTTTTTTTTGTTTTTTATTTTTGTAATTTATTTCACTTAGTAATTTTAGTAATTTAGTTGCCAATGCAGCATTTTAAAATCTTAAGTGAGTTAGCTTTTTAGTTAATATTATTGTGTGTGTGTATGTATATATATATATATATACTTTATTTCAGTTAACAAATTAGTTTTATTAGTTTAATGTCAAAGAAAGCAGTTTGCTGGGATTTGTCATTATCAAGATTACTGATGCACTCTCAGCATCAGCGTTTTTACCAACGAACCAATTAGATCTTTATGTTCTTCAGGACTGCACATGGTTAAAATGTCATACCAGTACTAATAAGAAAGAAATCTCATTCAGCAACTGTTTAACTCCTTATCTGTAAGTGTATGGTGCAGTATAATCCAATTCTAGCTGCTTAACCTAAATTCCTGTTGTAATTCTGAGAATTTGAATGACCACCTTGAGCAAAACCCTAACTTATGGATACTTCAGTGGTACAATACCTGAAGAAAGTTTACTGTAATGATGAAAGATGTATGCAAGATATTGTACAGCTGACTTAGGCAAAAAAAAAAAAAAAGTACAAGAGCAGCTAAAGGCTGAGGCAGCATTTTTATAGGTAAGTAAAACCATTAAAAAATTACTTGAAATAAAACAAAAAAAAATGGAACTTATATTTCAGCTAGTTAAGGGAACATTTTTCATTTAGTCTAATTTGATGTGCTAAAATAACAAATGAACTGAAATTATATATATATATACACACACAGTGCCTTGCAAAAGTATTCATACCCCTTAATTTTTTTTTTATGTTGCAGCCTTATGTTAAACTGCTTTCAATTACTTTTTTCCGCATCAATCTACACTCCATTTATGGAAGCCCATTTCTGCCACTGAATGAAAGATTAAAAAAAAAAAGTAATTGTGACTTTTTATCACACAATTCTGACTTTTTTCTCGCAATTTCGAGTTTACATCTCGCAGTTCTGACTTTTTTCTCAGAATTATCTCATATAAACTCGCAATTCTGACTTTTTTTTCTCAGAACTGTGAGATATAAACAATTGCGAGTTATAAAGTAACGACCAATAAAGTCTCACAATTCAGATTTTCTTTTTGCAATTGCGACTTTGTATCTCGCAGTTCTGACTTTTTTTCTCACAAATGCTAGATACAAACTCGGAATTGTGAGTTAGAAAGTCCAGTTCTCAGGAGAAAAAAAAAAAGACTGATATGTTCACAGAATTCCGAGTTTATATCACACAATTCTGACTTAATAACTCGCAATTGCAAGTTTATATCATGCAGTTGCGACTTTATTTCTCAGAATTGCGAGTTTAATTCTGAGAAAAGAAGTCAGACTTGTGAGATGACAAGTCGCAATAACCTTTTTTTAAAAAATTTATTCAGTGGCAGAAATGCACCCTAGTGACAAAGCGCAAAACAGGTTTGTAACTACTATGCAAATTTATTAGAAATAAAAAACTGAAATGATTCCATTGCATAAGTATTCATACACTTTGAAATTTAGCTCAGGAGCATTCATATCGCTTGTAGATGTGAAGTCGCACTTCGAGTGGAGTTGAACTGTGGCAAATTCATTTGTGTGAGTATGATTTGGAAAGGCACACACCTCTCAGAAAAGGTCTAACAGCTGGAATTGCATATAAGAGCAAAAACCAAGCCCTGAGTTTAAAATAACTGCCTGTAGTGCTCAGAAACAGGCTTGTGGCAAGGCACAGATCTGGGAAAGAGTTCCGAAAACAAAAATCTGCTGCATTGAAGGTTCACAGAAGCATGTAGCCTCCATTATTTATAATGGAAGATGCTTTGAACAACTACGACTCTTCCTAAAGCTGGCCTCCTGGGACAAACTGAGCAATTGATGGAAAAGGGGCTTGGTTATACTGGTGACCAAGAAGCTGATGGTCATTCTAGTTGAGCTCCATGATCATATATGCAGCTGGAAGAAACTTACAGAGGGACAAACATCACTGCAACACTCCACCACCAACTTTATGGTGGTGTGGCCAAACTCAATCTTCTCCTCAGTGAAGATGCATGAAAACACACTCGGAATTTGCAAAAAAGCACCTAAAGGGCCTTCAGATTCTGAGAAACAACATTCTCTGGTCTGGTGAACCTTAATTCCAAGCATCATGTTTGAAGGAAACCAAGCACTGCTCATCACCTGCAGAGTACCATCCCAAAAGCAAAGTGTGGTGGTATCAGCCTCATGCTGTGGGACTGTTTTTCAGCAGCAGGGACTGAGGGATTTGTCATAGTAGAAGGAAGGCTCAGTGCACCAAAATATTGAGATAGCCTTAATGAAAACCCAGTCAACAGCATTCAGAACCTCAGACTGGGCAGAAGGTTCACCTTCCAACAGGACAATGACCCTAAGCACACAGCAAGAGTGACTTATAGAGAACTCTGTGAATGTTCTTGAGTGGCCCAGCCAGAGCCTTGGCTTAAATGCAATCAAATATTTCTGGAGAAACCTGAAAATGTCCGCCAGCCCACATCCAAGCTGACAGAGCTTGAGAGGTGAAGAGGTGAGGCTGTAATGGTGCTTCAACTAAATACTGACTCAGGAGTATGAATACTTATGCAGTGTACTTATTTCAGTGTTTTATTTTAAATAAATTTGCAAAGTTATCACTAATCTGTTTTTTGCTTTGTCATTATGGTGTATGGAGTGTAAACTGATGTGGGGGAAAAAAAAGTAATTTAAAGCAGTTTAACATAAGCCTGCAACACAAAACGTGAAAAATATTAAAGGGGTATGAATACTTTTGCAAGGCACTATATATATATATGATAAAATTATAAAATATTAATAAAAGTGATACTAAAATAACACTGCACTGTGAAGCTGCTTTATCTGTGAATACATTCACAGTGCTGACTGCCTTATTAAATATGATATATAAAGCACAACAGGTAACAATCTGTAAATTATGTAGTGTTTATTTTGATGTAGTACAATCAAAAAAAGAAAAGTAATAAATGTCTTTGAATGACACAACTATGAATAGTCATTTATAAAACCTTTTTCTGGTCATTTTGAGAGAATTTCTTTTATTTCACCCTTATAAATGAATTAAATAATTCCATTTCAGACAAAAAGAAAAATAATTCAGAAAATAATTCCATTTTCTTATTCTTTAACAATAGTCGGTGTGATCATCTTATTAAAAGAATAGTATTTGCATTCACTGGGAGGACTGATGTCCATCAACGTGGTGGTGATCTTCTCCTTTTTGAATCCAGCTTCCACCAGGTGGGGAACTTGTGTCTCCTGAAGAAAACAAAAAGTAGAGTAGACGTCGCATCATAAAACCAGAGCACAGTGATATGGATGTAGTTCTCAGGAATTGAGTTACTCACTTGGAACATTTTGTCGATGTCATTATATTTGTTTTTCAGCAGCTCACCCCAGGAAGTGAGATTACAGTATGTGAGCACACCGCCGGGCTTCAGGAGTCTGTTAGCATGACCCTGACAACAAAGTTCATTGTGATTAGGAAACACTTCGACAAAATGGAGTGTGACCCCTCACAGCAAACATCAACTCAGATGGATTCAATGTAACTGTATGCAAACCTTGATGAAGTTGAACTGATGTGTGTGCCAGGTCTCTTCTGACAAAGGATATGTGTCATAAAGAATGCCTGTGATTGGAGAACAAATATATGCTGAGTATTTCACACATCTATTTCACATCTGCCACAATTTCCTTAATTTCAGCTTTATATAATACTCATTTTCTGTCTTATGTAATTTAATATATTATTAGACAAAATTTAAAATATCATTCAAACTTTTGAGGTTTTTGGTAACATTTTACAATAAGGTTCATTAGTTAATATTGTTTAACATGAACTAGGAAAGAACAATACTTCGACCGCATTTATTAATCTTGGTTAATTCAGCATTTACTAATGCATTATTAAAATCAACATTAGTTAATGCACTGTGAACTAATATGAACATACAATGAATGACTGTATTTTCATTCACATTAACAAAGATTAATAAATTGTGTAATAAATGTATTGTTCATGGTTCGTTCATTTTAGTTAATACATTAACTAATGCTAACAAATGACACTTTATTGTACAGTGATTTACTATATTTTTTAATGCTTTTCAAAGACGTCTTTTATGTTAAACATGGCTGCATTTTTTACTCGAAAATACTGTAAAAAATGCTAAATGTTATTACAATTTAAATACCTATGTTCTATTTGAATATATTTTAAAATGTAATTTATTCCTGTGATGTAAAGCTGAATTTTCAGCATCATTACTCCAGTCTTCAGTGTCACATGATCCTTTAGAAATCATTCTAATATGCTGATTTGCTGCTCAAGAAACAATTCTTAACACTATAAATGATGAAAACAGCTGTGCTGTTTAATATTTTTGTGAGAATACTTTTTTCAGGATTCTTTACTGAATAGAAAGTCCAAAAGAACGGTCTTTACCGTCTTTACTATCACTTTTGATTCATTTAATGCATCCTTGTTGAAAAAAAAACTAACTTTTATACTTTTCCTTTTTTTTTATGTACAGGGCAACTTTTCACCTCCTTTGTACTTAAAGGAGAAGTCCACTTCCAGAACAAAAAATTACAGATAATGTACTCATCCCCTTGTCATCCAAGATGTTCATGTCTTTGTTTCTTCAGCCATAAAGAAATTATGTTTTTTGAGGGAAACATTTCAGGATTTTTCTTCATATAACGGACTGATATGGTGCCGCGATTTTGAACTTCCAAAACGCAGTATAAATGCGGCTTCAAACGATCCGAAATGCAGTTGTAAACGATTCCAGCCAAGGAAGAAGGGTCTTATCTAGCGAAACGATCGGTTATTTTCAGGACTTCTAAACTCAGGACTTCTCCTTTAAGGTTGCCATTGTGCATGTGACAAATTTTAACAATCTTTAAATAGCTATTTTGCTTTGATTGTAGTAAAAAATAAAATGATTTTACCATCAAAGTGATTGTCGGGTAGGGTTGGCACCACATCCTCCCACAGGCCTTTCAGAGGAACAATCTAAGCAAGGAAAACCAACATAATTAACAGTTTAAGAAGTCATCAACTGGTTTGTAATATTAACTCAACACAAATAAGATAAAGATATATTTTCTTTACTTTATGTGGTTGACTTTTGGCCCATTCCTGTAGCCTCTGGAAAACACCATCATTGCACTCAATGATCCAATGCTCCTCAATGGGAAAGGACTCCACTTTAGTGGCTGCTATGGCCATTCCAAAGCCGATCTCGAGCACTCTTCCACCTACATTCCCAAACAAGAGACGAGTTGTTTATGCTGATTCACAAGGTTTCTTTTTCAGAATTCTGCTTCTCACTACAACTGCATTTTGTCCATTAAGCGTAGCCTATATATTTTTTTACAACATATTATTGACAGAGTGGTGGTCATGGGAAAGGTCCTGCCCCTGGAGCTGCAGGAGGTGATATTTCAGAAAGGAGTAAAAATAGGCATGTGAGGAGTAAAGGAGAGGTCACTACTGTCCTGCCCTTCTCAAATGAATAGCATTTCTAGAAATTCAGTTTGTAAACCATTGATGTGACGCATGCTCTGTATAACAATCAACTTTATGGAGGATCAATTTTACTAATGTAAGTGAATATATTCAGACAAAACGCATTTCAGTGCAGTCACAGAGCAGGAGCGCGGTTACTCTTTGAAGCGAGAAGTAACTGAATCGGATTCAAACACCAAGTGTTTTACTTCTCTGATTTGCGTGTGGAAGTTGTGCACCTGTCGTCGTGGCGCAAGTTCAGATAACGCATTCTTATCTGACGTTTACAACGTGAACGTTCACGTACAAGGAGTTCTACTCATGTGAAAGAGTAGGTGATTAATATTAATTAGGTAACTCCATTGGACACTCCAGGAAGGTTACGATGCAGCGTCAGCGTTTTCTATATTAATATTCATAAGCTAAGTCTTCGCCATAGTAATGAGGGGAAGTCTCTGGCAAAACTCGTTTCAGGAATCGGCTCTTTCGAACAGATCGTTTCGAAGTGATTAAGCGGTTCTTTACGTGGTCACGTGGTCGTCCCGGCGTAGCGAACATACGGGCTTTGATACAGGTGTGTATTACGGTTTGATTGTTTTTGTTAGTTTATTTGTCAATTTAAGTTACTCCGATACTGTCAAATTGTTGGTATATATGTTAAAGATTCAATTAACCCAACTATTCACTCAGATCTGGACGTGTCTAAAAAGTATTTGTTTGTTAACTGTTTAGTAAATACTGCATGTTCGAACATCCACTTTTTGAAATCATGATTTTTGAATACATGCATATTTGGACAGTGCTCGGTTCAATGAGTCAGTGAGTTGTTGGCTCGTGAACCGCTGAGGACTCATTTTACGAACGAATCGTCTTTACCGGTTTGTTCAAAAGATTCGATTCAACTGAGGGATTCATTTAAGAACCATCTTTCGCCATAGTAGAATTCGCAATTTTGCAGCGTTATTGAGAACATGTCTCGTTTTAAAGTTTTTGGACAGATAATATTGACATTTTAAAATATAGTTGCATTCTAATAAAGTAACTTTCAACAAAAACGTAACGCAACGATTTGTCTTCACAGTTGTCACTCACTGCTGTTGTTTCAGCTGATCACGAATTAAATAGGACATTACCTTTAGATGCAGCAACTGTTGCAAGAGAGTGCATGTATGGAGTTTCCCAGCGCTCCATAACAGGTTTTCCCATGATCTCCAAGTGTGTGTCGGTCTCATTGTAGTCAGCACTCGCGTCGTGCCACACTTGTTTGCAGTTTTCGCCCTTTGAGAAGATCGGCTGTGCGGTGGTCATGGTGGACTGTTGAATGTTGACAGATGTGGTGTGGTGTTACATCAACGCGCAGTGGCCGAAGAGATCGTCTCTGTCGTGACTTGAGTGTTATATATTTAAAGAACTGCTGATTGTGCAAGAATCAGTGTAGTCAAAGAGTGAGTGTTGATAAGGAGTCCACTGAGAAGGGGGTGGTCTCTCTCTCACATACATTGCTCTCTGGACAGACGGCTGGAGCAGCTTCTGATTCATGATGGTTAACCCAACAGCTGTAACCCACACTGTCCTTTACTATTTAAAATGTCTTGTTTATGCATTCTCATGCGGCAGAACCATAGTGCAGTGACTGTAGATGATAATACAATGACACTTTGATATGTTATGCAAATGTCTAAGACAAATCTGCCACTAAAAAGCTAATTTAAAGGAATAGATCATACAGAAATGGAAATAATGTCATTTACACATCCTGAGGTTCCAAATCTGTATACCTGTATGTATATTTTGAAGAACGTTTGTAACCATACAGTTGACAGTCACCATTGAGTTGCATAGAGTTCTTCTTTTTTTTTTTTTTTTTTTTCCATACTATGGAAGCCAATGTGGACAAACAGCTGTTAGGTTACCCAACAGCTGCAAATTCGTGATGTGAACTCTTTTGTCAGATCATGGATGACAAATTATGCTGAAAAAAATATGTGCGTTTAAGTAGTTTCAAAAGGCATGCAGTCTCACTATTAACTCTAGTCACGTGAGACTGATAGTTAAGGTTGTGCAATCGTCCAGAGCAACTGGACTTTCTGAACTATTTACATGCAGAACGGCCACATTTTTTGCAGTTTTCATCAATATTTCAGTTAATAATTCATAGGCTACTTGCATACCCAACATTCCTATGTTACAACATAGTTTAAAATTTGATATTGATATTGTGTCAGAACTGGAACGTGTGTTCTGCTGTATCATTTTAATGTATGTCTTTGCATTAAACAAACTAAACATTATGGGATATCTGAATTAATTAATTTAAATTGAATGTTAAGAGCAAATTCATTTTTTTCTGCTTATGTGGTTGTATGTTATTCAATCAAATACCCAACTGATTAATATAGTGGATTTAATCATTAATTAACAGAAGTTTGTGGCTGCGTATAAATCCTCTTTGCTTTTCATACTCTCTGCTGTAATAGTTTCTTCTCCTGTCCTGTAAACACTGATAACTGCACCCCCAACAGTGTATTTGTGAACCTGTTGAACCTGCTGATAGTACATTCCAAACAACGTATCACTGAATCACAATTAAGCACACTCAGAACTGAAATTTCTTAAAGTGATAGTTCACATAAAATAGATTCTGTCCTTACTTACTCAAGTCTTTACAAACCTGAAAAATGTTCTTTCCCCCATGGAATAAAAAAAAAGAAATGTACAGGCCCATGCAATTACATTAAATAGTGACTGAATTTATGTGTTTCGAAAACCATGTAAAAGCACCATTGAACATTTTATAAAATTTGGTTCATGTACTCTATTTCAAGCCTTCTGAAGTCATATGTTGGCTTAGTGTGATGAACAAACTGAAATATGGAATAAATCTTCCGTCCAGTGAGCTGTTAACCACTTCAGCCGGATCTCTGAGTCAAGTACTGAATCAGTCTGACTTGCAAACAAATTGTTTGGACCTGCTTTGTGGCCTGGAACAAGCAAATCACTGAAAAAACTGATGGAAAATGATGATTCATCTCTGAATTGGTTATTACTGTCTTTCACATGAACTTTTATGAGAAGAGAGCTGAATCACCAGTGAATGGCAAAGCTGGACAGCCTCAGTCCTCATGAATTTGCATTATATGCATATATATATATAAACAAATTAGGACATTCTTCCAAATTAAATGAATTTTTAGTGATTTTTTTGGAAATACTCATGCTAATATGCTAATATCTATCAATGTTGCTATCGCTTATTTACAACCGCAATATATGCTAATGTTATTAAATTTAGACTACTGACATAATATATAAGGGCCATTCTATAGAATTGGTGCAAACTTCTGTCCCACAACCAAAAAAAAAAAAACAAAAACAAAAAACAAAACAAAACAAAACAAAACAAAAAAAACATTTAAGTATTCAAATCTTAGATGTTTACCAAGATCCTCTTATTATCTATTGATACCCACAATAATATTTAAAATATCAGTAAGCTTAATATATATATACAACAATCATTTAGTGTGTACTTTCATTTGGGAGGTGGCTGTCCCAAGCACTAACCACTAAATCTCAACTTATGAAAACAATATTGAAATAATTTTTGCATTTTATTCCATTGTTTTTAAAAACATTTTATATATATTTTTTTTTAAATGTAAAATAAAAAATATATTTGTTATTTTATGTTTTCTTTGTAAATTATAAAACCTTATGTAAAAAAAAATGTGTCCCGCATTTTCATGTCACTACCGAAACAGTGTATGTTTTAGTCCATTGGCTGAGACTGATTAATTGAACTACACCCCTAAATTTATGATCAGGAAATATTTACATGGTGAGTGGATAGGTCACATCATTTTGAGGTAAATGTGTTCAAAAATATAAAAAATCAGTGTACAGAATGTCACTATCGAAAACAATTTTTCTATAATTAAACGCACATTTTTGAGAGTTATTCCATAACATTTCGTTTTTATATGTGTACCACTGTTCAGAACTGTGCTAGCTAACCATGCGCTGATTAGGATCTTTGATTTAGGTTCAAAAGTATCTAAAATTGTCACTACTGAAACAGTCACACCCAAAACATATCATTGTTTTGGTAGTGACAAAAGGAAACACATAATTCTTTGTTTGGGGTAAATAAACAAAATTTTAATACAGTTATGCATTTTTTTTTTTAGTATTTTAGTATGTTTTAGTAGTGTTTTAGTATGTGGGTTAAAATTCTGTAATGTGATGTTGTCGCTTTCAAAACATTACTGTCACTACTAAAAATGTACAGTCATGACCCGAAACATGGGATGTTTTGTCAAAAATAAAGTATACTGAATGATAAACTAAGGTGTTATGATAGTGTTTGGTTCAGTATATATTCAGACTAATAAATCCTTAAGTTAGAAATCAGTATGATGAACTTGAAATATTGTTAAAATTGTAATTGTTATAGATTTACTAAAAAGGGGAAATATATATATATATATATATATATATATATATATTTATGAATTTATTATATTTATACATTTATTATTAATATATATATATATATATATATATATATATATATATATACACTTTATTTCAGTTAATACAACCCCTCTTATTAAATTATACATTACTGTGTTTCGGTGGTGACAAATTAGGGGAGAGAAAAATATTCCAAAACTTTCTGAAAATACAATATGAGAATTAACTGCACAATTACTAGAAATGTGTACTTTGGATATTGTACAAATTGCAAAGATATACATTTGTGGAAAAAGACATTTTTTAAAAAACGTAGAGTGGCCCATATATACAATACATTTGTAGGTATAATATTTATTTATCGTGTTAAATTCCCTTTCTTTCGTTCTTTCGTTCTTTCTTCCTTTCTTTCTTTGTTAATTTCTTTCTTTCAGACTAGTGGACTCAATTTCCCAACATGCTGCGCTCTCATTGCACCGCCCTTGCTGGGGCGCCCCGTGGCTCGCGTCAGTGTTGCGCAGATTCGGTTTGAACCGAAAGCGGAGTGTGACCTTCCCGGGCGGCGGAGACCGGCAGGAGACCGAGCGAGCGGACCCATGTCAGCACTCCCGTCCACAACCCTCGCCACGGAGATGAACAGCAACTTAGCTGGAGATGAAATCGGGTAAGACACGATGTGTTATTTGACACTGTTTGGATGTAACCTACCCGTCCCGTTCCAGCGGAGAAAGATGCGCAGCGGGCCGCCCGGAGGACAGCAGATACCAGCGAACCAGCCTGCCGAGCTCCGCACTCACACTGGTGCACCAGTAAACTCCTTCAATTTGACAACGATATGTTGTTTCGGTTAATTTTACCTGAGGAAATGCATGAATATAGAAGTACAGAGATAAAGAAAAAGCTGTCAAGCTGTCAAAGCTGAAGCTGTCAAACTGCAGGTGTATGTGTTATTATACTGTAAGTTTCTTATGAACAAACCGGAACATTTTATCACTCTCCTTTTCTAGTGTAAGTTTTATAAAACACAAACTGTAGGTTTATATCGCTTTCTTTCTAGTTTTATAATCAAACTATAATCTTGTACTGTATGTTCTTTTGTTATCTTGTAAGTTTATAATCACAAATTCAAGGCTTGTATCACTTACGTCAAATCAATTTTTGCCTTCTATAATCATATTGGAGGATTTCATCTCTCTGCTGTAAGATTTATAATCAAACCATTTATGCACAGTGTCACCCAGCCTGCAGTAGTTTACATCAGCCAGGTAGATTCGCTAAACCGGCTCTGTCTGAGGTGGCTTTGGAGTGGATCTAGGTTTCTCGAAAGTATGGTTAGTTTCCGATTATGACCCGTTAGACCGCACAGATCAGTCAGATCAGGCTTTCAGTGCCAAGGGCGAACGTGTTTTTTCTCCTTCACCTTGACTCATGTTCCTTTCTGAATGAACACAAATGCATTGTGACGTTCCCTCATCTTTGTGTTGCAGGAAGCTGTTTGTGGGTGGATTGGATTGGAGCACCACCCAGGGTGAGTGTCACTGTCATATCAACCCTAATAGTACAGTATAGTAACATTAGTTGCTCTTAAATAATGCAAGCGTGTGCAAGCCAATAGTGTGTGTTTCATTAAAGCACTGTCTTGTTTTGCTCAGCTGGAATGATGCATGCTGTAATATCCTCAATAAACTTATATTTGCTCGGCAAGTGTAGAAACCAGGCTGTCACTCAGGGGCTGAGCTTGCCTTTTCAGTATGTGGGTGCAAGTGAGAGAGCCGGTTAGACGCAAGCTCCAGAAATCGGATAAAGCCTGTATCAAATATCATGCGTAAAATGCAATCGATGGAAAATGCTCTAATATTGTTCATGGCGTATAATAACGTCAAATAACATTGTCAAACATTTCAAAGCCTTGTGTGCTGTACTTATCATCCGTGTCGTGTAATGATTTATGTAATGTCTATAATCGCCATTCTTGCTTTGACATGTTGCTGCTTATAAAACAGAATTGTAATGTTCTGAATTTTGACCTTTGGGTCATCGGCTAGTACGTTTATAAAACGTGCTGGAGCATTTATAAGAAAACATTACTTGTATATCATATCAGTTTCACTATCGTTTAAGTTTGGGGTTGGTAAGATTTTTAAAAATGTTTTTAAACAAGCCCCAAGCAGACTGCATTTATTTGATCAAAAATACAGTAAAAACTGTAATATTGTAAAACAATAGCACAGTTTGAAATTGCTTTTTGTTTTAAAATGTAATTTATTCATGTGCTGAATTTTCAGGATCATTACTCCAGTTTTTAGTGTCACATGATCCGTCAGAAATCATTCTAATATGCTGATTTGCTGGTCAAGAAACATTTTTATTAATATCAGTGTTGAAAATGGTTGCTTGCTATTTATGCAGCACAGCTAATGCGTTTTAGGAAAACAGGGCTCTGAATGCCCTGAAGTGCTAATGGAGATTTCTAATAACTGCCATAATAATACGTAGGCAGATATAATGTATCTGTAATATATATCATACATCTGCGCTGCATTGTACATGTGTTGTTTTCGAATATGTCAGTGTGGCTCTGAAGAGTGATGATATGAAGCGGTGGTTCTCAGCTGGTGTTGCTGCAAAACCCAAATATTAAGTTGATTTTTAAGGTTGAGGGCATGTCATGCAAACCAGTTTAGACCACAAATCTAAATGTATCTAAAGTCACATTTTAGTACTAATTATTGCTTTCTGTGTTTTGTTAGAGACTTTGCGAAACTACTTTTCTCAATATGGAGAGGTTGTAGATTGTGTCATCATGAAAGATAAAAGCACAAATCAGTCCAGGGGCTTCGGCTTTGTGAAGTTTAAAGACCCCAACTGCGTACGAACTGTCCTGGACACCAAACCTCATAACCTGGATGGAAGAAATGTGAGGAGATTTACTGATAATCACATTTTGCCCAGTCATGATAAATGCATCACCTTTTATGCTCACTGCATTATTTGACCCCAAAAATCAAGTGCTGTAATGGCATTCTGGTTAGATTTTTTTAATCAACTAAATCTGTTTATTCTCGCAGATCGACCCAAAGCCTTGTACGCCTAGAGGTATGCAGCCTGAGAAGACTCGGGCAAAAGACGGCTGGGTAAGAACATTTTAAACCACATAAAAATGTATATATATATATATATATATATATGTTTATAAATCCAAGTGTGTTCAATAGAGTCTGAAAATGACAGTTGATTTAATTTGATTAATTTCTATTATTGTCCAGTCTTGTCCAGTGCCTAACCCTAAAAAGCTAAAATAGTCTGTTTTCTGTGTTTTAGAAAGGAAGCAAAAGTGACAGCAATAAATCTAAGAAGATATTTGTGGGTGGAATTCCTCATAATTGCGGTGAAGCTGAACTCAGGGATTATTTCAACAGATTTGGAGTGGTGAGATGGACACAGATGCAGAAATGTACCATTTTCTTTAATCAGGCATTATTAATAACTAGATAAATTCCATAAAAATGTTGAAATGATGTAAAAATGAGCATATGAAATGGAGTCCAAAAAGTTAAATGGTCATATACTTGCTCATTGATAAGTGACCTACAAGTGAAAAACTTAAATATAGATTTTTCTCTGGTATTTTTAGTGCCTGATTTTCAATATTTTAATCACACTTTTGGATCCCACTATAATGTAATATGTTATATATATGATGCTTATGTCCGTTTTGTCCTTCACGGGTCCTGTTCTCCCTTTTTGAAGGTCACAGAGGTGGTAATGATCTATGACGCTGAGAAACAGAGGCCTCGAGGTAATCCACACATTCATATTTGCTCCCATTCAGTCTCTCTCTCACCTCATGCGCAAGACAAACTATTCCAACCCAAAGAGAAGAGAACATCACGCAGGTCATCCGTCTCTCTCATGTGTGTGATGCTTGGTTTGGTGTGTCTCAACTTTTGCATGGTGGCAAGGCAAATCAGCAGCATCCACATGACACGCAAGCATTTGCATCAAACATGCTCAGTCAGTTCAAAGTCTTGCACATCTGCTTGTGCCTTAAAGGAGTAGTTCATTCAAATATTTAAATCGTCTCTTTTATTTACTCCATTCAAACATTCAAACCTGTTTGCTGGTGTTTTTTCTATGGAACACAAAAGGAGAATTATAGAACTATCTTTGATTTATATATATATATATATGAAGAGTTCAGATGCAAAACCAGCTAAAAGCCATCTCGGTCAAAAATGAGATAATGATACTGAGTGAATGCTCCTGACACGTATTATACATCTATCAAAGACTTTTACTTCAAACTCGCTAAATTCCAGCCTCAGCCCAATCAGAAATACCAGTGCTTACAAAGAAACCTATACAAAGTAGCCAGAAAGAAATGCAAATTTTAAAGAAATACATCTGATGGATTTAGGGGCTTTTGCATCTGAACTCTTCATATATATATATATATATATATATATATGGAACTTCTGGAAGTTCACTTCCAGAACAAAAATTTACAGATAATGTACTCACCCCCTTGTCAGCCAAGATGTTCCTGTTTTTCTTTTTTCAGTCGTAAAGAAATTATGTTTTTTTTGAGGAAAACATTTCAGGATTTTTCTCCATATACTGGACTTCAATGGTGCCCCCGATTTTGCACGTTCAAAATGCAGTTTCAAAGGGCTGTAAACGATCTTAGCCGAGGAATAAGAGTCTTATCTAGTGAATCGATCGGTTATTTTCTAAAAAGAAAATTACAGTTTCTATACTTTTTATCCTTAAACCATTTTTTTCCAGTTCATGACAGTCAGGGTATGTTGAAAAACTCCCATCTCATTTTCTCCTCCAACTTCAAAATCGTTCTACATCGCTGTTTTACCCCTTTTTTTGTAAAGGCTGTTTGATCTTCTTTGCATGTTCACTTGTGTAAACACTGGGTCGGTACTTCTGCAGCAATGTAGGACGATTTTAAAGGTGGAGGAGAAAATGAGATGGGAGTTTTGTGACATACCCTAATTGTCATGAACCGGAAAAAAGCAGAGTTCAGGCAGACTAGACAAGATGAGTGTTTGAGGTTAAAAAGTATCCATTTTTTTAAAGAAAATAACCAAGCGTTTCGCTAGATAAGACCATTCTTTCTCGGCTGGGATCATTTAGAGCCCTTTGAAGCTGCATTTAAACTGCATTTTGGACGTTCAAAATCGAGGGCACCATTGAAGTCCAGTCAATGGAGAAAAATCCTGAAATGTTTTCCTCAAAAAACCTAATTTCTTTACAACTGAAGAAAGACATTAACATCTTCACTGTAAAAAAGACACAATTTGTTGATTCAACTTAAAATAATTTGTTACCCTGCTGCTTTAAAGTTCAGTCAACTCAAATAAGTTTAGTCAACTTGAAATGGTAAGTTGTACTAAGTGAAAGCTTAGATTTGATTAACAACAATTTGGTTTGTTAAACTTGAAAGCTGGGCTTGTTACCCAGCTGCCTTAAAATTTTAAGTTGAATGAACTCAAATATCACTTAGTACAACTTAACATTTCAAGTTGACTAAACTTTTTTGAGTTGACTGAACTTAATTTTAATTTTAATATTTTAAGGCAGCTGGGTAACAAATTATTTTAAGTTGACTTAACAAATTGTTTTTTATAGTGTTGGATGACAAGGGGGGTGAGTACATTATTTGTAATTTTTTGTTCTGGAAGTGAACTTCTCCTTTAAATTTTAATGTGTTCAAAAGAGTTAAAACATATCATGAACTGCTTTTTAGTGGTGTTTTTGGAGATTGAAAAAGACCAAGAATTTGTTATTAGTAAAACAAAAAATAATAATAATTGTATCTCGCATGTAGTGGTTAAAATATAAATATATTTTGGCTTTTTGGAGCTTGACAGACATGGTAACTACTATGGAAGGAGTAGTGTGAGGATTCTTTAAAAAAATTCAAATTTTGTGTTCCATGGGAAAATTAAATAACAGGACAAGGAGTGTGTGAACTATCCCTTTAAAATTTCAAAACAGCGTAATGCAGTATGGCTGACACTTTTCAGATATAGTTCAATAGATCCACTGTTTTATTATCTAGCCAGTGCCTGTTTTCCATAACAGCACATATTATCTATATTATCATATTATAAACACACTGTGGCCAGCTGAAGAACTAAATGAGAAACAAAGACATCAAAATGGCTGAATAATAATAATAATAATAATAAAGCTATTTCATTTTCAAATCTTATTTTACACAGTGTTTATAAAAAGATTGCAGTGCAATATTTACATTTGCTCAAACCATGTCCTTCCATGTCTTCCAGAAAACAGAACCGTTTCCTCTGCTTTCACTGTTCAAACTTTAACCGCTTTTCACATTTCACTCTCGTTGGGTAAACGTGGAATAGTTTGTCATGTGAACATTTACAGTTGTTTAGTAAATTTCCTGAATCACTGAAATTCCTTTCTATTAACCTTTAGACATTGAATAAGTTTTTTTTTAATGAACATTTACATTTGATTGATCTATTAAATGAGTGTTTATTGCAATGTAGTACATTTAAGTAAGCCCTTTCTATCTTTCTTTTTATGTCCCTGTTTTCCTTGTCAAGTGTTTGAATGCATTAACGTTTTTCCTGAGATATGTCTGTTCTTTCTTGTAGGATACAATACAGATAGTGGCACCACACAGATTAAGGCCTGGTGTGAAACACACTCATGCCTGTTTCTCTGGTGTAAACATGGTTAATGCTTCAATTTACAGGCAGTGGCTTATCGTCAGACGGTTTACGCATTGCTTTCTCATCACTAAAACTGCATAAAGCACGTTTTATTTTTCATAACAGAATGTTTGCACACCATCTAGCTGTTAAAGTCAGATTTTTGTTCTCAGCTTTATGGATGCAGGACTTCACAGTGTTTTTGTTGACTAGTCATCCAGCAGCCATCTAGCCGATTACTATTTTTCGGATGTAAGTGCAAATGGGAATGCATTTATAGACGCAGCTTCACAAAGAGTGCTGTGCATTAGCATGCAGTACTTTCAGCATGGCAAAGCCCTCTTCATGAAGTTGCGTCTCTAAAAGCATCTTACTGAAAGCACCAGTTGTGCAAATTCCCCACCTTCAAGAAGAAACTGAGTTCACATGCTGTCCAGTGTGAATGGGTCCGAGTGGTCTGTAACAGACGAGAGTGCATTAAATTGACTTTTAAAAGCCTCTATAACTTCTTTAATGAAACCAGGCCTGATGATGAAGGGCAGGTTGAGTATATTTAGTCCTCATTTAGACAGATGGTTCTGCTCCACATAGTGTACGAATTCTCAGATCTCTTCAGTCTCAAAGGACGTGCAATCGGAATCAGGTTAGATCCCAAAGTAGAGATTCTCGCAGCCCAGTTCTGCCACAGTTATCTGATCTGACGGAAACTAGTTCACACTGGTGGATCTGGCGCAGCTAAACTCAGCTGCTGCTGGAGGATTGTGCTCTGTCTTATCGCATAAGTGACCTTGGAATCGCGCTCCGCTTGGGCGGCCCACTTTGATAGTTGCGACTGCGCGACCCCTGCACGCGTGGGTGCACGCGGTTGCTTCTTTTCCACTGTCCTCGAGCCTCCGAGCAGATCTCTGAAATTGAGCATTAACCGGGCTTACACCAACACGAGAAACCGGGCTGCATTAAATGTTTCACAAATATCCTTATATCCTTGTGGTGCTTTTGTTGCAGCGTTACAATCTTTGTTCTCTCGGTTTGCCCAAAGTACTATAGCATTTTGGGAAGCTTTGAGAAAAACCTGTAAAACCTGTAGTTGTAATGATCATTCTTGTTATGCATTGATAATTGTGGTTGCTGCTCGCATTTGTTGTGTAAGTTGGGGTGGTGATGAAAGTGAGGTTCGGATGAAACGTAAAAGGCAGAAAAAAGATAAATTCAAATTTTTTTATTTATTCAAATTCAAATTTGAAATCTGTTAGTCCATCGTTAGTACCATCGAGGTTGCATAAGAGCTTCGGTTATTGAATGCCGTCTACGGCTGTTAATCATTAAATATGCTCAGGGTTAAAGTATTGAAGGGAGCAGAATTAAACGTAACACTTCTGTCCTTTCGGGCCTCCACCTGTGACCTTTCCTGGTGATTCGGGCCGTGATGTCATCTGAACCTCAGGTACCCCCCACCCCATCCCTCTTATGTTCTTCTAGCTGTTCTGTCCCAACACCCTGCTGCTCTGTTGACTTTTGGTCGTTGGCTAGGTTTTGGATTTATTACTTTCGAGGCCGAACAATCAGTGGACCAGGCTGTCAACATGCATTTTCACGACATCATGGGCAAAAAAGTGTGTAGTTGTAGTTTTATTTTCCCCTACAACAGAAACTAAAGCTTGGGCGACCAAACATATGTGTAAACTAATTGTTAGAGCTTTTTCTCATTCTCAAAAACTCCCCAATGTGGGGAATGTTTGCAATATATTGAGCAATATATTGTGTTTGGCGTATGAAAATGTTACATTTTATACATTTTGACATAAATTTATAACTATGTTAGTCGCCCAAGGCTTGGTTCATTTAGACCGCTCCTTTAGGTGCTGTAATGCTGTATAAAAGTGACTAATTTATGGATTATAACAACTATGTTGTTATTAGTTTTAGATTAGGAGCTATTACTATATATAAATGCTAAGTGAACTTTAAAGCATTAAGTCTTATATCAGCACTCACCTGAAGAACCGGTTGGTTTCCTTTTTTTTTTAATTTTTTTTTTTTATTTCATTTTATTCAGGTTATTACTGTCAGGTCACTTACTATTTGAGTTCTATATTATCCCAGAAGACAAAGAGAAATCTCAATTAAGTGACCTCAATATTCGAATCTCCATACTGTGTCTTTTAGTGTTCACCAAACGGGTTTTGGGCGGGTAGCAAATGTCTCTGTAGCCTAAGATTATTGTCTGATACCTAGGTGTATTAGTCTGTTTCGAGGGATAGCGCAAGACTGAACAAGTCGCATGACGTGTTATCTCACCTCGCCAGCTCGACTTAGTAAAATATCACTCCCAGCATGGCCGGTTTGAAACTATATCACTAGCACTTCTCTCATATTTTGACTAATAGTCTCCCACAAGCCTAGAATGCACAGAATCACAGGAGCCCGTCTTGGGACTTTTTGCGTTTGGTCTCCCGAGGCGTTTCCTTGCTCTGTCATGACTGCAGTGTGCTGATTTAAAGTGAAAAACCACTTCCAGCAAGTTTCTTCCAAGACTCCAGAATAGCTCCGTAGTTTTTGTCCTACATTGAGTTTGTTCTCGGCCGCCGACGCTCTCCTTGACTTGAGTCTGTGTTCCTGAAGGAATCAGGTACTATGGTACCTGGGCTATTGTTCTTCACATGACATTATTTCATTGGGGCTTTAAAGGGGGTGGGGCCATATGTTATAAAATTAGAAACTGGAGCATATCAAACTGTGTACCAAATCCCAGCTCTACTGTTGGACGTGAAGACTTGCGCGAGGCCTCCCATCACTCTGAGCGGTGATGCCCGCGGGAGTGTTGGGGGGGTGGGGGGCGTGTTGCCGATTCGTGGGTTGCAGACCACTCGCTCAAACTGATACCTAATTAGGTCGACAGTGAGAGAGGGGGAGAGAGACGAAAAGAGAGTCGTTACATTTATGCTGCTTTCCAATGGAAAAATATCGTCTCTCGCTCTTGATGCAAGGTGACCCCAATAACTCACCCCCTTTAGAGTCTCAGGTCTATTTCTGGATCTCCACTTTAGCTGGAATGAAACTTCCCTGCGTGTGTTAAACTACGTTTGTCCATTTTTTTTTTATCTGAGTGGCAGGTAATAGAATGTCATTCACCTAATTGGATAATTATATAATTGATGGTAATTGCTAAGGGAAGCATTACTCAGGGCTGCTCGATGAATCGTGGTTAAATTCTAAACAAAATGTCTGCTTCTCTCGATTTATTAACCATAATCGTTTGCGATATTTACCCTAATTGCATTTCATTTCATTTGGCATTTATCATTATATTGCACTGGTAACAATCCTCCACAAGCTTTCATGGTTGTGGTTGCCAGATTTCAAGAGCCTAAATCCCCCAATCAGAGCTTTTTCATTAACTAGAGATGTACATTATCTTCCAATCTGGCAACCATGCACATGCGCTCCGGCCTGTTTTCCCTAATAACGTTACATTTTTTGATCCAAATAATTATGGTTAACTGTTCAACTGTTATTCCACTCATCTCAATATGACAAATTATATAATTCTTATCATTTTGCAATTGGATTTAAGATTTAAATCACCAAAAAAAGGAGAATTAACCCTTGATATATTTTCTAAATGCATATTATATTGATGTTATTGTGAGTGATTCACCCATGTATGTTTTTTTTTTTTTTTTTTTTAAGCATTAATAATCAAAATATCATAACCTTCCGGTAAAACAGTCTTTCCTCTGGAGATGTACTTCGTACTTCGACATTTTGTCTGCAAAAATTCATTCATTCCTTATCATTGACTGCAAGCTTGTATTCAGACCTGCTTTCATCCGAACAACAGCTGATGGATTGAACAAATTTAAACTTTACATTTCCTTTTTTATTAACCAGTTTCATTGAAATGTCCATCACAATACGAAAGAAAAGATTGGTCACTACTTCCGTTACATTGCAACTTAAATAAAGAGTCCCAAGACACATCTAGGGCCCTGTGAAATTCAGTTTCATTTTTACCAAATTCTGAGCTTTTATCAATTTTTATTAATACATATAATATATTCTCCTTTTTTCAGAAATACTGTGTGGTGTATTTTAATTTTTCTTGTAAATGAATTCTGGTAAATAATTTTTCTTGTAAATATTCCTTTAATAATGTTTTAATTTTATTAGTAGTAGTACCAACATTACATGAAGTAATATATTTCTGTCACAGTTTCTTCAAGTTAAACCACACTTTTATTTTGATTGGTTGCTGTGAAGACCTGCAAGTTTCTGTTTGTATATGATATGACGGTAGTTTTTTTCGAAAGAAACTGTAAAATACTCATGAAGTGACTCTCAGAGCAGTTCTAGAGATTGTTTATGTGTTCATGTAGGTGGCAGAGGCTGAAAACACGAGCGTCACGCGCCATTCATTCACACAGAGATACGTAAAACATGCAGAATTCGTATTTAAATAGTATTTTTGCGGCAGACGTTAGTCCATATCGCGTTTTGATTTAAGTGTACTCACCTACTTTTGATGTATTCATTTAAAATTTGTCAAATTCCGTGACATTCCGTGTGATACAGCGAATTCCATTTTTATGACTGGATTCTGCGATTCCATTCATGTTTTCTGCATTGTGGAAATCATAGGGCCCTACATATCTAGAGACCAAAAAATTGTAGAGTCTGAAGTGCGATATTTTAATCTGGGCATAGACGTGCACTTTGCCATGCCTTGGCAAACCGCAATACACCGTGCTAATTTTCTCCAGAAAATGTAATAGTCATATTAATTTCATATTTGACACAGTATGAAGATTCCTCTCTGATTAGACTTTTGTCTCTCCATTTTTATTATCTGCATGTTAATTATTTGATACAATTAGATTATCATACATTTAAACATCATTGACCCTTATATTTCTATTGTCATATCTAAACTGAGGTTCTTAAGCATTAGCCAGGGGGAGGTAAGTCTTAATTTTCTATCAGCAGTTTATAACTACTTAAAAGAGCTGAGATGTAAGATATATGCAGGGACGGTGTTTCTCAGGTACGTCTGTGGTCATGAAAAATTAATATTTAAAATTTTTACTCGCAAATTTAAGCAGAGCTCGACCTGCTTGATCTGACCTATAAAGTTTTAGTGGACTTAAATGTCCCTTTCATACCCAAGTACCTCAGAAACATTGGTTTAAACAGTTATCAAATAGAAAAGAGCAAGTATATTCCATTCCATCTGGACTACGGTCATGTATTTGGCCTAAGTAAGAGTATCTTTTCTGAGGTGAGGGCTAAAGTTTCTGATAGGTGAGTGGGGGAGGTAGGCAGTATGTTAATTCTCCTCTTGCTAGTTACGACCTCTTGTCCTTTGTGCAGGTTGAAGTGAAGAAGGCGGAGCCACGGGACAGCAAAGCTCCCGCCCCCGGTCAGCTGGGAGCCAATCAGTGGGGGCCCCGAGCCATCTTAAGCGCAGCCAATGGCTGGGCAGCACAACCGGCTCCGAGCTGGCAGCAGAGCTACGGGCCTCAGGGTGAGTGACACGGTGGGCCAAAACGCAGCGGGAGCGTAACACGTCCCAACCTGAAAAATGATACAGAGAGCCAACTGGTATCAGTCATGCTTTGCTTTAGGTCAGTCTGCGCTGTTTGCGCCATCTGGCTAAACCACACTGGGTTTGTCCACCGTGCAGGGGGGGAATGTTTTCACGCAGATCTCGCCCAAAATAAGCCTGCTCTGCCTGGCGTGAATCCAGAAATGCAACGCTTTAATTGAACATGTTCTGGCTTCGCCCCCGTTTGACGTACAGTTCTGATTCAGTTTGTAGTTTCATGGTCTGGTGGTTGTGAGTTAAAATGTGTTTTTTGTTCCAGGTGTTTGGGTGTCTACAGGTCAACCTCTTGGTATGTTCTGTTTTATTATTACAGATTGATTTGGTTTTTATATTTTGGAATTCAGTGACCAAAACTTTTGAACTTTTGGGGGAAAAAATTACTGTTCTTCAAAAAAAGCCCTCCAGGTCCTGAAGATTCTTCAGTTTTCCAGCATCTTTTGCATATTTGAACCCTTTCCAGCAGTAGCTGTATGATTTTGAGATCCATCTTTTTACTCTGAGGACAATGGAGGGACTCAAACACAACTATTAAAAAAAGGTTTAAACATTCACTAATGCTCCAGAAGGAAACGTGATGCATTAAGAGCCAGGGGGTGAAAACTTTTGAACAGGATGAAGATGTCCAAATTTTTCTTATTTTGTTGGAATATCATTTTTTTTCTATTTAGTACTGCCCTTCGGAAACAACAGAAGATACTTGCATGTTTCCCGGAAGACAAATTAAGTACAATCTTCAAATTCAAAAAGTTTTCACCCCCCCCGCTCTTAATGCATCGTGTTTCCTTTTGGCGCATCAGTAAATGTTTAAACCGAGTGAAAATTATACAGCCACTGCTGGAAAGGTTTCAAATATGCAAAAGATGCTGGAAAACTGAAGAATCTGCAGGACCTGGAGGACTTTTCTGAAGAACAGTGCTCAGTTTAACTGTTCAGAACAAACAAGGGACTCATGAACAACCATCACAAAACAAAAAAACAGTCGTAGATCATTATTAAATATAATATATATAATATTTTTTTTCAGCGGTATTACATTTTAAAAATTTGTACTTTTTTAAAATGTAAATATTTTATACTTGCATGTTGTTCAGTCGCATCAGACTTGATGTGAATAGGATTTAACTTGAGTTTTGACTCCAGTGTGATGTGTGTGAACCCCTTCTGTGTTTCAGGTGGGTATGGACCTCCTTTACCTGCTGGCCGTGGGGCACCCGCACAACCTCCTTCTCCATTTAATGCATTTCTAGTTGCAGCACCACCTACAGGGGGATTTGGGGCACCTCAGGGATACCCCCAACAGGGCTTTAGCACGCAACCTCAGTTTGGTAGGTGAAACTGTTTCATATTTTTTTTCGGTACTAGAGTTATCATTTCTATATATGACCCAAAGACTCTGCTTAATCAAGTTATGTTAAAACTGCAGTACTGTTTTTAATTAAAATATTTTGTGTAAAAGGTATAAATATGGGTAAATTAAACAAACTCAAACAAGGTTGTAAGATTGATACATTATTTTTCTTGTCTTTTTGAACACAGGATATAGCTTTGGAACACCTCAAGGTGACCAGTTTGTAGCACAGGGAATGCCTCCCCCTCCCGCCACGCCGGGCGCAGGGCCTTTAGGTTTTGCCCCTGCGACAACTCCCTCTCAGGACCTGAGCAAAGCTGCCCCAGCACAACCAGACTTCTCCTACAGCCAGTATGGTAAGAGCGCACTAAAACGCGGCACCAAACCACTGCAGATGTGCTGTAGCCCATCACATGGGTTCTGCTTCCTGTTCACACGGCTGAACGGGCATGATGACTTCACATACACACGCTTCCACACAGACCCTCAGTCTATTTACCCTCAACCAAGACCTCTAGTTGTTTGAGATGCGGTCTGTGGGGGTTTATCGAGTGGTATGTGTGAATTAGATCATCCTGTACTGCAATGCTGCTTTTGACCAGATGACGCTTCATCTAACGCAGACAAGGGGTTTCATCTGTGGATGTTCCAGCGTTGGATGGTGGGGGTGCAGACGGGAAAAATAAAATCGCAGTGCATGTGAGATTTGACTTTTACTAAGTATAAGATATACAAAAAATGCCTCTTGGTGCAGGTGCAGACACAGTACAGAAATCTGGAGCATCCATTAGCCTATAGAAAATAGAACTGACCCTACAGAAATAGTCATAGAACCTTAGTTCATAGAAACGGCAAGAGCTAAAAGCATCTGGAGGTCAGCGAGATGTGGGACGCGGTACATTTAGCGGTGCTTGCTAAAGCTGCTGTTACTGTGGCAATTATTACTACAACAAACCTCTAACCCTAAGTATTAAAATTCACTGCATCATTCACCCTGTAACGTTTGTGCTAAAAACCTGAATGATGCCTCCAATGATGTGGCTTGTTAATAATAGGTGTGCAACTAATTACTCATTTTGCCTGTGAGAAAGGCCAAAAAAAAGCTTGTACTTAAAGGGGACCCAGAGTATTAAGCCTTATATGGCGTAATATAATGTAAATGATCTCTCTGACTAAAATATGTAGTAGAAAACCCATGAAAGATTTACTTTATTTAAAAAAACCACTTCGTTTTATACGTTTGGGGGGTGCCATTATTTTGATAATGTGAAATGGTTGCGCTCTGTGAGCTACTGGTGCTACCTTTTGCTATTTTTACCACAACACAACTCAGAATACGTAACTCGGAAAATAACATACTGATATGATGCCATGTTGCACAGTTTTCGGTTGTAATTATTAGATGAAGGGCAACAAGAGAAGTGATGTAAGTCTTCACTGCTTTCCTAGTGATAAGAAGAGGAGAAAAGAATTGGAAAATGCCTGTGGACAAATAAAACTTCTTAAAGACCTGTGTCTTTGTTCTCTCTACTTTAGCCCTGATGCCTTTGAGGTTTTTAGTAGACCACAGCTACTGAAAAAGCTTACAAATGGCAGTCACGAAATGCTAGATCCCATCCTGGCAGGATGTAAACATGCTAACGCTTGTCATGACGCTGCAGACATTGAAGGAGTCTCTCAGCTGGGTTTAAGCCTACGTTTATATCCATTGCCACCTGTAAGATCTTTCAGTAGCTGTGGTCATTGTATCAGTATTTTATTTTTTGAGTTGTGTATTTAGAGTTGTGTTGTGGTAAAAATAGCAACAATTAGTGCCAGTAGCTCACCGAGAGCAACAATTTCACGTCATCGAAATAATGGCGCCCTCCATAGTCCAAAATATGTATAAAACAATATGGATTTTT
This sequence comes from Cirrhinus mrigala, assembly GCA_036247105.1. Taxonomy (NCBI): domain Eukaryota; kingdom Metazoa; phylum Chordata; class Actinopteri; order Cypriniformes; family Cyprinidae; genus Cirrhinus; species Cirrhinus mrigala. The sequence goes on from CM070017.1 coordinate 17,211,941, forward strand.
TAAATAATACAAATCTTTCATGGATTTTCTACTGCATATTTCAGTAAGAGACATCATTTACATTATATTAAGCCATACCTTTAATACCTGGGGTTCCCCTTTAAAGAGATCACCCAAAAATGACAATTCTGTCATCATTTACTCACCCTTATGTTGAGCCAAACTAGGCAGAACCCAAAAGATGTTCTGAAGAATGTTGGTAACCAAACAGTTTTTTTGTATGGATAAGAAACACTTAAGATTTTCTCAAAATATCCTATTTTATGTTCCATACAAAACATATTGGTTTGGAATGACATGAGAGTTAATAAATAATGCTGAATTTTTATTTTGGGGGGAACAGATTCATAACTAGGCATGGTGAATCACCCATAACAGACTAGCAATGTCCTACTTACCACTCACAACACCCTAACAGCTGCATAGCAGAACACAAACAACCACAAATAACATAGGAACCAACATGTACTTTAGAAACCAAACAGCAAAATACTAACAACCACTCCAAAAAAAACCTATCAATGTCTTAGCAACAACCAAGAACAACTTAGAAACCTGAAAACAACAGCTGGTAACCTACTCATCATCCAGATCACTTTATCAACCACATAGTAACATCGCACCAAACAACCAGAACACTTTACCAGTTGTATAATTAAGCAACCACACTGAACACTTTAGAATACCACCCAAAACATCCTAGCAGTGTCCAGTTGGCAACCGCATAGCAATTAACAATCACTCTTATGGTGTGTTCACACCAAACACAAATTTAATTATTAACGCGAGTAGATTACATACAAAGTAAATGCAAAGACGCAAATAGAGGTGAATTTGCGCCGGGCGACGCGAATTATGTGAAATACGTGACGCGTTTGCCGCAAAGACATGCAATATTTGCTTTAATCGTGTGTTCTGCACAAGCTGAAAAATTTCAACTTGAGCGAAAAATTTGCATGACAGGTTCTCACGCAAGCCAATCAGCGAATTGTTTATTGACATGTCCAGTTGTATCAGAAAATAGAAGAGAGCATTAATGTAGCCCAAAATGATGTTCATGTCTTTCTTTAGTCGTAAAAAAAAATTGTTTTTTGAGAAAAACATTTCAGGATTTTTCTCCATAATGTGGACTTTTATGGTGCCCACGAATTTGAATGTCCAAAATGCAGTTTAAATGCAGCTTCAAAGGGCTCTAAATGATCCCGGCTGAGGAAGAAGGGTCTTATCTAGCGAAACGATCAGTTATTTTCTAAAAAAAAAAAAAAAAAAAAAAAACATTTTAACCTCAAATGCTCGTCTTGTCTAGGTTTGCTTGAACTCTGTTTTTTCTGGTTCAAGACAGTTGGGGTATGTCGAAAAACTCTCATCTCATTTTCTCCTCAAATCGTCCTACGTCACTGTTTTACCTTTATTTGTTAAGGGTCTTTGATCATCTTTGCATGTTCACTTTGCAATGACTGGGTCGGTACTTCAGCAGCGATGTAGGATGATTTTGAAATGATTTTTGAAGTTGAGGGAGAAAATACAGTTGGAGTTTTTCAACATACCCTAACTGTCTTGAACCAGAAAAAACTGAGTTCAGGCAGACCTAGACAAGACGAGCATTTGTATATAAGTATATAAATAGTAATTTCTTTTAACAAATAACCAATCGTTTCGCCAGATAAGACCCTTCTTCTTCGGCTGGGATCATTTAGAGCCTGCATTTAAACTGCATTTTGGATATCATTGAAGTCCACTATATAAGAGAAAAATCCAGAAATGTTTTCCGCAAAAAACAATTTCTTTACGACTGAAGAAAGAAAGACATGAACATCTTGAATGACAAGGGGGTGAGTACATTATCTGTAAATGTTTGTTCCGGAAGTGAACTTCTCCTTCAATTCTCATCTGCTGTGAACCTAGACATATCAGCGTTTGGCTTTCCGGTGTATTTGGGAGTTCCACAACAGGTGTAAAGCAGCGGTCATGGTTATCTCCACCATGGTTGATCGCGTGATGTTGTTATTCCCACGAGTGATGCGAAACACATCCCGCGAGTAATCTAGAGCGAGAGATGCAATGCGCATATTCACTTTGCATTTGGTGTGAACATACCATTATATACACTACCGTTCAAAAGTTTGGGGTCAGTACATTTTTATTGTTTCTTTCTTTTTTTTTTTTTTTTTCAAGAAATTAATACTTTTATTCACCAAGGATGTATTAAGTTAATAATTAAAAGTTTTTTTAAAAGTTAATAATAAATAATTTACATTGTTATAAAATATTTATATTTTGAATAAACACTGTACTTTTTAAACTTGTTATTCATGAAAGAATCCTGAAAAAAAAAAAATTCCAAAAAATATTTGGCAGCACAACTGTTGATATTATCCAACACTGATCATTCTAATAATAAATCTGCATATTAGAATGATTTCTGTGGGATCATGTGACACTTAAGACTGGAGTAACAGCTGATAAAAATTCAGCTTTTCATCACAGGAATAAATTCTATTTTAAAGTATGTTAAAATAAAAAAACATTATTTTATATTGTAAAAACAATATAATATTTTGCAATATTACTGTTTTTTTCTATATTTTTAATCAAATAAATGCAGCCTTGATGAGGGATGAGGGATAAGAGACTACTTTAAAGACTATTACAAGTCTTACTGACCCCAAACTTTTGAACGGTAGTGTATGTACAACAGAACATCCCCAATAACATGACAACAACCAAACAACACCTTAAAAATCATATCCTTCAGCAACACCCAAAACATCCCAGCAGTGTCCTAGCAACCACTCAGAACCTTGGAAACCAACCAGAACACTCTAGCAACTGCAGAGCAACTCATTAACAACCATTCATATTTGAATAACAACATAACATCCCTAACAACAAAACAACAACCAAACACCTTAAAAATCATATTCTTTAGCAACCACCCAGAACACACTAGAATACCACCCAAAACAACCACACAGAACACATTGGAAATCAACCAGAACACCCTAGCGACTGCATAGCAACATTCTAGCACCCTAGCAATGTCCTAGCAACCTCCCAGAACACCTTAAAGGTGGGTTCACCCAAAAATGAGAATTCTGTTATTAATTACTCACCCTTATGTTGTTCCAAACTCAAAAGACCTTCATTCATCTACGGAACACAAATCAAGATATTTTTGATGAAATCTGAGAGCTTTCTGACCCTGCATAGACGGCAACACAACTGACACATTCAAGACCCAGAAAGATATTAAGGACATCGATAAAATAACCCACGTGACATCAGTTGTCCAACCGTAATGTTATGAAACTACGAGAATGCTTTTTGTGCACAAAGAAAACAAAAATAACGCCTTTATTCAACAATTTATTCTCTTTCGTGTCAGCCTCCTCTACTATTCACGAGAGTACCGTGACGCATGTTAGGGCTGCGGCAATGAACCGATGCTTTGTGATTCGTGGATCGATTCTGAGGTTAGTTTTTAAAGGAGAAGTCCACTTCCAGAACAACAGTGTACAAATAATTTACTCACTGCCTTGTCATCCAAGATGTTCATGTCTTTCTGTCTTCAGTCGTGAAGAAATGATGGTTTTTAAAGAAAAAAAATGACTGATCGCTTCGCTAGATAAGACCCTTCTTCCTCGTCTGGGATTGTTTAGAGCCCATTGAAGCTGCATTTAAACTACATTTTGAAAGTTCAAAATCGGGGCACCAATAAAGTCCATTATATGGAGAAATATTTTCTTTAAAAACCATAATTTCTTCACAACTGAAGACAGAAAGACATGAACATCTTGGATGACAAGGGGGTGAGTAAATTATTTGTAAATTGTTGTTCTGGAAGTGGACTTGTCCTTTAACAACAGATGGCGCTCTAATCTAGTTTTCAACCACACACTCAGATACGAAGATGAGCGATTGTGCGTTCGGCGGAGAATAAATTCATGTAATCGCACCTCGACTCAGAATTCTTTTATGACATGAGATTAATGTAAACAGCCCACTGTGAACACCCTTGTAATTCGCTTCAACCTATTGAACTTTATGAATGATTATTTTAGGTTTCCTTAAGTGTGCTTAAGGAATTGGAAGCAAGCAGAATACGGCTGTTTCTAAAGCATGGACTGCCATCTGCTAGTAAAAACTAAGCTCAGAATCGATTTGAGAGAGAATTGCAATGCATTCGGAAAATCTCAGAATGCAAAATCAATTCTCGATTTGCAGTGCATCGATTTATTTTCCCAGCCTTAATGCATGTGGTGCTGGTGACGCAGGTCTGTGTTCTGATGTAGAACCTGGATGCACTGCTCATTGTTTATAAGCAGAGGAAGATGCATGCTGTACATAAAACAGACTTTGTAAACATGTCTAAGATGCTTAAAATTGCAATTTTTTTGCCCAGCCTTACTTATTTGAACCAGAATATACAGACAGTAGCCAGGTGTCCATCCAAGGATTTTTTGCGAAAAATATTTAGGGCTTCAAAAATTATACCGATATAGCCATTTATCGATACAATTTCTCATGTGCCGACACAATCTTTAGCACATAAATTCTATAACAGTAGTTCGAAGGTCACAAAAATTAGTTTAAAAACACTTTTTGTCAAGAAAAGGGGCTTTACCGCAGATAAATGTGGTGTCCGTGTTCGTGGTGTTGCTCATGTTAAAGCACCGTTTCTCTGTAGTTCAAAGCACATTAAATCATATTCATACTATTAAATTGTATCTAAAATTATTTTATATATGTTAAAGGAGAAGTCCACTTCCAGAACAAAAATTTACAGATAATGTACTCACCCCTTGTCATCCAAGATGTTCATGTCTTTCTTTCTTCAGCCGTAATTATGTTTTTTGTGGGAAACATTTCAATTTTCTCCATATAATGGACTGCTATGGTGCCCCGAGTTTGAATTTCCAAAATGCAGTTTAAATGTGATTTCAGACGATCCCAAATGCGGTTGTAAAGATCCCAGCCGAGGAAGAAGGGTCTTATCTAGTGAAACGATCTGTTATTTTCATAAAAATAATACAATTTATATGCTTTTTAATGTCAAACGGTCATCTTGTCTCACTCTGCCTAAACTGTTTTTTTTCCCGGTTCATGACAGTTAGGGTATGTCCAAAAAATCACTTCTCATGTGCTCCCTCATCTTCAAAATCGTATATCGCTGTTTTACCTTTTTTTTACTGGGTACTTCTGCAGTGATGGAGGATGATTTTGAAATGATTTTTGAAGTTGAGGGAGAAAATATGATTGGAGTTTTTCTACATACCCTAACTGTCTTGAACCAGAATACACAGAGTTCAGGGAGAGCAAGACAAGACGAGCGTTGGAGATTAAAAAGTATTTAAATTGTATTATTTTTATAAAAATAACTGATCGTTTCGTAAGATAAGACCCTTCTTCCTCGGCTGGGATCGTTTACAACCGCATTTGGGATCGTTTGAAGCCGCATTTAAACTGCATTTTGGAGGTTCAAAATCGGGGCACCATATCAGTCCATTATATGGAGAAAAATCCTGAAATGTTTCCTCAAAAAACGTAATTTCTTTACGGCTGAAGAAAGAAAGACATGAACATCTTGGATGACAAGGGGGTGAGTACATTATCTGTAAATTTTCTTTTGTGGTCATATAAGAATATACATTAGAGTAAGATATTCATAACTATTTTAAATATTTCTTTTGTTTGTGTACATTCACAATAAAAACAAAACGTGCTTTTGTAAAATAAAGGAAACAAACAGAATGCTGCTTATTCAAGAAAATGAAACTAAATTCTGTATATAGGCTGCTACTTGTCGCATAATTTTTTTTTCTTTCATTTTGTTAATTTATTAATTATTTAGAAAAAAATATAGTTTGCATATAAGCCTGTTTATTTCTTTTACATAACCTACAGCTTTATTATGTTTTTCTCCGTTCGCAGAGGCGCTGCAGGTGCGTGATGTGACCAAGTGAATCCTCAAGTCCTGTTGTTTATGATGCCTTTTGCATGTATAAAATTAATTCCTGGAAAACAAATATAGGTATTTTTAATGGGTCACAGCCATGTAATTTAATTGTGATTTAACATAATCTTGTCGGTTAACGGTTAATAATGGCTTATCCACCATCGGTTGTTAGTTAAGAGAAATAAAATAACCGAAATGAACATTCCTTTTTTCAATACACACTAATAATAAGTTAATCAGAAAAATAATAATACAACTGCACCTGTTTATGAATATTGCTTGATGCTCAAGTATCTAAATTGTCTATAGGCCTAAGTACAAAAAAACTCATGACACTCCTTAATAAAAATAATTTTATGTAGGCTTATGCAATTAAATAATAGCCTATATAATAAAGTTTTGTTTCGAATGGATGAAGAACATGTATGGAAATAGCTTAAGGACTTTTTTTTGTGATACACCAAAATTCAGTTCTTTTTTTTTTTTAGGGATGACATCACACATAACCATTTCATCAGTAAAAAGCCAATTGGATGGAAACAGGCTGGAGACAGCAAATTTCACAACATTTTTTTTCTCTGTCGATAACAAAACACAAAAACCTAGATGGAAACTTGGCTAATGACCTAAGAGAAATGGACGTTCGACACATGTGTCTTGGTACTCTCATAAATAGCGGCGGAGACTTACACAGAAGAGTAGAAATTGTTGAATAAACTTTGTGGACAAAAAATATTCTCATAGTTTCATAAAATTGAACCACTGATGTCACATAGACTATTTTAATGATGTCCTTCCTTACCTTTCTGGGCCGGTTGAACGTTTCAGTTGCGTTGCTATCTAAACAGGGTCAGAAAACTATCAAAAATATCTTAATTTGTGTTCAAAAGATAAAAGAAGGTCTTACAGGTTTGGAACAACATAAGGGTGAGTAATTAATAACAGAATTTTAATTTTTCTGTGAACTAAGGTAAATGTGAGATTTCACACCAGAATCAATACTGAAAATGTCAGGTCATTTGGGCATGACAAACATAACTTCAAAGAATGCTATGGCAGAACAATTAAGGATGAAGTCTTCAAGCCGGATTTAGTCCAGTTACTTTTCTTTGCTGTTAGCGTGGGGTCAGGCTGTCTGCGTGGGCTGGATGTATGTATGGGTGGTCTTACAAGACAGTCTCATCAGCCGCTGTATGTCACGCCTCCGCTTTGCTTCCATTCATCAGCACCTCGCTGGCCGAGCAGCCTGATAAACATACTCATTTAGAAACAGCGCGGGGCCGATCCATCCACATGTTCTGTTCATGAGCTCTGAGAGCAGGAGAGGGCAGCTTTCACCTGGGTAGGAGCTGTAAGGTAGTAGTTAAGTCAGACTCTCTTTGGGTCGAGTCAACCTGGTCTCCTCATCTCCCTGCTAGGCTTGGGTAACTATCCTCAGGACCCCTCTGCCTACGGACCAACGCGTCCTTCTCACACTTATGTACAGGAAGAGCAGGGATATAGCGCAGGTAGGTGAGCAACTGCATCCTACAATCACTCAAACCCAATAGAACAAACATCAGCCTGTGGACCCATTAGGCTTCAGTTCTGTTTCTCATGCATCCCATGTACAATATGCATATGCCGTATGCATATTCTACATCAATCTCTTCGGTTTTTCATGGGATGTACTAAAGTACAGCTACATGCCTTTCGGGAGGCCTCAAAAGATGCATGTTTCAATGAAATAAATGTTTTCTTTCAATCTGGATCTCTCATGAAGCGCCATTAGACAATTTCAAAACTCGTATGGCTTGTAGCTGTAGTTTATTATATGAAAAACTGACGGCTTGCTTCAGATGTTCTTTTTCCAGTCACTGCATTGCTTTGCTGCCAAAAGGATGATCTAATATTGTCTCTACTGGGTTTTCTGTGGATTTTGTGCCCCTCATGCAGCGTGTGACAGTCACGCCTGAACAAATCTGTGCGGATTCGGCGATCGCTGGCAGTTCAATTCTTTACTAGACTCTGAAAAGTAACCCATTTCTCTTCCATTGTGTTCACATAGTCTAATCTTTCACTTTCATCTAGAGACTTTCAAAAAAAAAAAAAACTCTCTCCAAAATGCATTTCTGCCTTGGTATTTGTTTTAATTTTTTTCCGGACTGCTTTAAATGTGTTTTCATGACCCGTTTGTCATCATACTTTGGTTTTTAGCTGTTTTCTCTTCAGTTATTTATGTTTTGAGTCTTTCTGTTGTAGATACTTTGGCCACGTACACACTGCAAAGCTGCTTTTAAGAGTGAATTCACTTCATTATCGGTCTGTGCGTATGGAATTGATGTTGCGATAACCACATCAACAAGAAACATGGATGCCAGTGGTTATATTAGTGAGATCTATAACCATATGGAAATTTGTAAACCGCCATTGACAGAATTTTTCAGGAGTGAATTTGGCTGTAAGGTTCAGTTGTCTTTGTAAATGGAATGGGACTGAACACTCATAAATCCAAAGTATATTTCAGTGTTACTGCAAACAGTTAGCGTATGTGCACAGCTGAACACATTTCCATTAAAGTATATTCCATTTGACACTCCATGCACACTAGAAATTTTCATCTTTATCCAATAAGGTTATTATTGATAAAAATGTCTGTGTACTCATTTAAACTAGAGTTTAAACAAGGTATTTGTTAAAGGAGAAGTCCACTTTCAGAACAAAGATTTACAAATAATATACTCACCCCCTTGTCATCCAAGATGTTCATGTCTTTCTTTCTTCGGTCGTAAAGAAATTGTTTTTTGAGGAAAAAATTTCAGCATTTTTCTCCATATAGTGGACTATAGTTTTAATCTCAAACCCTCGTCTTGTCTTACTCTCCCTGAACTCTATTTTTTCCGGTTCGTGACAGTTAGGGTACGTCGAAAAAACTCCCATCTCATGTTCAAAATTGCCCTATATCGCGGTTTTACCTTTTTTGTTAAGGGTGTTTTGATCTTCTTTGCATGTTGCATAGGGTCGGTACTTCGGCAGCAATGTAGGATGATTTTGAAATCGTTTTTGAAGTTGAGGGAGAAAATATGATTGCAGTTTTTCAACATACCCTAACTGTCATGTACCAGGAAAAAGAAACAGTCCAGGCAGAGTGAGACAAGACAAGCGTTTGACATTAAAAAAGTAAATAAATTGTATTATTTTTATGAAAATAACCAATCGTTTCGCTAGATAAGACCCCTCTTCCTCGGCTGGGATCGCTTACAACCGCATTTAGGATTGTGCATTTAAACTGCATTTTGGAAGTTCAAACTCAGGGCACCATATCAGTCCATTATATGGAGAAAAATCCTAAAAATGTTTTCCTCAAAAAACATAATTTCTTTACAACTGAAGAACAAAAGATATGAACATCTTGGATGACAAGATGTTCTAGAAGTGGACTTCTCCTTTAACACCTCTAACAACTGCTACAACCTGCTCCCAATATTTACACCATGGATTTATGATAAGAGCTAGTTCCTGTCCAATACAACCAAGACCAATCATCAGCGCAATACAAGTGAAATCCAGTTTATTTACGTTTGCATGAGCAGAGTGCCAAATCATTGTAAATACTTTGCGCCAATCACCATCATTCTCCAGAAGTGGGATAAGATTTGTGCAAGATGTTCCTGTAATTACCTTGATGATAAAATGGGCAACCCATTTGAATTCTATAGACCAATTTGGAATAGATGTCACAGATAAGTCGCTTGTAGCTGTGTGTGCATTGTGGTGGCAGAAAACACTGGTAACAAGTGAAGAAAAATGGATAAAATTCATGGAATATGAGAAGAAAAGTATTGTTGTGCCTTTGGATGTCAGAGTCGGATTCCAAATCATTTTTATAGAGTACTGTCGTCAAAGACGCCATTTGAAGCTAAACGTAGATGTTTAAACATACAGACTGTGGATGAAACCTGCTGTGATTTATCTTACTTTTAAAGCATAAATTTGATTTAAACAATAGATCTACATAATATTCACATGCAGTTCACAGGGGACATATTGTGTTAGCCTTATAGTTACAGCATGAAATACTATTTAAACCTGTAACATTTTATGTAACATTTATCTATTATATCTCGCAATTCTGACTTTTTCTTGCAAATGCAAGTTTATATCTCCTAGTTCAGACTTTATAACTTGATTTAACTTAACAATTGCGAGTTTGTCAACTCTTGAGGGGAAAAAACCAAAAGCGTGGAATGTAAACTGATTCTGAGCCGAGGGGAAAAAAAGAGAATAACAAGTTGATCTTTCTTATCAGAACTGTGAGAATAAAGTCAGAATTTTGAAATCTAAACTCAAATTTACCTTTTTTAATTCTTTTATTCCATGGCTTCCATAGACTGGTACTTGAAAACATTTTCTGCCACCAGATTATCATAACATTATCACTGTTTGCAAACACCGAATTGGTCTATGAAGAATTTGCTACTTTTAAAAGCAGCGTCGTAACCAGCATAGACACTGAGTGGGACGAGTCCCTCCCATTAATTATAAACTGCCAAATCGTCCCCCCAATAGCCGATATTTAACATTATTTTACAAAAAGTTTTAAAAGTAACATTTTTAGGCCGGTTAGTGGTCTGACAGTGCTCATTAATGTTTATTATTTGTAATAACAGAAAGTGAATTCCAACACGACGCTAATAGTAAAGGTTGCAAGTAGCTAAACATTTAACATTTGGCTGTGATTAAGATTCAGTGATATATGAACTAAAAACTTTGTCAGATTTTTAATTGAAAATATAAGTTGTCATTTATTTGATTCATGTAATTTATAATTGAACATGACAAGACAAAAAGCGTTTTTTCTTCTTTTTTTTTAATATATTAGCCATATAAATAAGACAAAATGTGTGCATATTCAATAATGCCATTTGCAAACTGAATTTATATCATTATTTTTATTTAAAGTGTTTTTTGTCGTCCTCTTTTTTTATATACATATTAGCCATATAAATAAGACAAAATGTGAGCATATTCATTAATGTCATTTGCAAACTGAATTTATATTATATTTATTTAAAGTGTTTTTTGTCATCATCTTTTTTTAATTGTTTTTTTTTTTAATACATATTAGCCATATAAATAAGACTAAATGGGTGCATATTCAATAATGTCATTTGCAAACAGTTTTTATTTATTTTGAAAAAAAAAAAACTTATTATTTTACTCTTTTTATTAGTATTATTATTCCCTTAAATCCATTTAAAGCCTTTATTTAATTTTGATGTCTAAAAAAATGGTTCAAGACATGGTTACGGCCTTCAAAGTCAAAAATCTAAAAACAAGACCTTAAAAGTCTTTTAGAACATTTTTAAGATACTCATTACTACCCAAGAATTTAGCATGTTTTATTGCAGCTATAGTGACAAATTTATAATAATTATATGAAAAACAGATTATTGTTTCATGGTGTATAAAAATCGATTTCAAAAATTACTATTCTTTCATCATTTACTCACCCTGAAGTACTAAACAGTTGACGGTAGCCATTGACTTTTTTTCCATACTAATGGAAGTCAATGGCTACCGTCAACTGTGGTTACCAACATTCTTCAAAATATCTTCTTTTGTGTTCAACAGAAGAAAGACACTCATACAGGTTTGGAACAACTTTAGGGTGAGTAAATGATTTTGGGTGAATACATTTTTCACATAGACAAATTAGCGTTAAAAAAAAGAAAAAGTAACGTGCACTGTATGCATACCCTAGCATATGCGCAACAAAACAAAGTATACTTTGGGCTTAGGAGAGGTGCTGACTGTATTCAGCTGCAGTGTGTACATGACCTTTATCTTAAGAAATGAAAAATTGAACTAACGCAAAATGCTGAGGGGTTGCAAGACATGTCCAGAAAGTCTAGTCGCATGCTGGTGCTCTAAAGTTTACTGATGTTTAATATCACGTGCCATGTTTTCATGTCTGTTGAGACAGGTTATGGGCAGGACCTGAGTGCTTTTGGTCATAGCTTTGCAGACCCCAGCCAGCAAACTGCCTCGTACGCCGCAGCCCCCTCCGCACCCTCGTCAGGAGCCCAGCCGGCCGCCAGCAGCTTCGGACGAGGACAGAACCACAATGTACAGGGCTTCCACCCCTACCGGCGCTGAGCTGCTCTCCCACTCCCCAATGCAATACACATCGTCAGGGATACAGACGTTTTGAGCACGAGAACTGGATGCGGGATGGTCTTTCTGAAGATTGCAGAGCAAATAAAAAGGGGTTTTATTGTGTGTAAATTGTGAACAGGGGCTCTACTCCGATAATAGGAGACCACCGTACTCTTCTATATTTTGTAGTAGGACTGAACTACTGAAGTATTTAGCAATAGATTCGGATTGTCTGGTCAAACATCAGCACAGAAACAGCAGACGCACCAGACGTCAGCGACAGGGTCTCCCAATTATTCAGCTTTAATTCTATTAGTGGGGAAATGTTTTTATTTTCAATTTTGTGAATTTTGTTTACTCTATGAGCCTTTTACCAGTTTATTTAAGTTTGAAATAGATTACAAATGTGTATTATACACCTAAACTGTGCAATTTTTTAAAGAATTTTGTACTAATATATGTGCGCTTTTCTTGTTTTTTTATTTAAGGACGTAGACTTCCCTCAGGTGGCTGTTAGTGCACTTTGCACTTATGCAAAAAAGAAAAAAAAACACACAAAAATGAGAGTTTATTTGAAATAAATGATTTAAACAAAGAGTGGTGTGAAAATTCATTGAGGCCACGGTTTAACTGCTTTTGAATTGACAAAAAAAGCTTTCCATCTGAACTTTTTATGAACTTGTCAAATATTAAAAACTTTTGTTGTGAGTGGGAAAAGAAGTGCAATGTCCACCGTTTTATGTAGTGTGTCCTCATCCCAGTATTATATCTCTGTAAATATATTACAGTTTACCTATAACATGCCCTTCAAATTCAACATCAACGGTTTATATGAACGTATATAGGGAAAGTATGTCTCAGACTTTTTTTTTTTTACATTTTAATCACCTTTTTAGCTTCACTAGGTATGCAAAATTAAATATCAATATTCTATGTAGTCTCACAATATGAAAACTGAATGCATAAATAATTAGAGAATAGCATGAAGAACTACATACATTATATATAAAATACTCATATTTTTTATCAAGGCTAATAAAATAAAATAAAACAGCTTAACTAAATTTACGATCTAAAAAGTTTTTAAACATTTTTTCAAAAAAATGTTTTTCTAAGATGTCTCTTATGCTCACCAATACTGCATTTTTTTTATCAAAAATAACCATTTTCTATGTGAATACATTTTAAAATGTAATTTATTCCTGTGATCAAAGCTAAATTTTCAGCAACATCACTCCAGTCTTCAGTGTCACATGATCCTTCAGAAATCATTCTAATATACTGATTTGCTGCTCAAGAAACATTTCTTCTTATCATTTTTGCTGCTTGATATTTTCGTGGGAACCATCATACACTTTCGACGGATTGTATGAGGGAAAATGTACATCACAGGCTGTCTTCACACTTCTAATCACAGTTTTACCTTCACTGGGTTTGTAAAATGAAGTATGAATATTCTATGTGGGCCATTCCACCGAATGGGTGCCATTTCTGTCCCCAGGACATAACATGTACAAATATGCATAAAAATTAAAAATACATTTTATTATTAAGCAAAGTGTCCTGCACATTAACTGCAAATTTGAAATATTAAAAAAAAAACTACCTAAAACACTGAAAACATAGCATTTTTACATGTCCCCAGTGTCTAACGCTGCATACAATATGAAATATAATATTTAAAATCCTTCAGAAATCATTTTTATTTTGCATTTTTGTATACCTCCATATCCCATCTGTGATTTAAATACATTCAAAATAAATGAATAATATTTTGGATAAAATACACATTTTAGTCGTGTCCCCAGGTTTTCACTCAGTCCTGTTACCCTAACACATTCCCCCCTCTAAAAAAACTGGGAAAATTCCACAAGAGACATTTTCAACATAATATCACAACATTTGGATCTTCTGAAGGCAATGAAATGACCGAAAGCATGTGGTCTTATTTTCTTTTCTGTATATTTGATGATACTGTAACTGTGGCTGGGAGCGTCATTATAAATATACTGTCCTGTTACCTAAATTATTCCTTAGATGTTACTTGTTTATTTTAAAAATACAAATCTTGAATCATTATAATTTGCTGAGTATCCTCATAATATTAGTATGTACTCCATGTGGCTACATTTTATGTATTTGCTAATTATATCCTAAAATCTCAATCCTGTTACTCTTTATATACTCATATATCCTATACTCAGCTATAGTAACAGTAATAGTAATAGTAACAGGAATTAGTTATTATTAATGTAAATATTAGGCTACATGCATATTAATCTAGATAAATTTGAAAATGCATCTTTTTCTCAATGTTTTGGCCTTTTATCCACACTAAGACAATGTTTTTGCCCAGTGAAAACTTGTGGTTGTTTTATATTATGACAGAAAATGCACTTGCAATTTCTGTCCTTCGGCAATTATGTATTAGACCCAAACATGGAATGGCATTTGTGTGTGACCTGCGCTGTAAGAAAACAGTATCCACAGAAAAGCTGAAACGGCATTATTTGTTAAGTTTATTATTTTTCGTTATTTATATTTCATAACCCGTTCTGTACCCCTAAACATAACCCTAACAAAAACCTCTGCAGACCACTAGATTTAAATAGAAACATGATTTGGCCTTTTTTTTTTTTTAGCAGTGAGGTCAGCTCACTAGTTAGTGTTTAACACTCTTTATATCAGTGCAAGAATTAATACCTCACATGTGCAGTCAAACCTATATACTAATATTATGGATATTCATTCCTGTTACTCAGTTTCATTCCTGTTACTAAATAGTTTTTTCTTAAAAAAAATAAAGTTAAACCATTATTTTTTAAATTAAATTTGGTCCATCATTTGTCCCATTGTTTAATAAACTGCATCACAAAAAATAGATAAGCTTGAGATTTGAGTCACCTTTAAAATGAAAAAAAAAGGGTTTGTGTACTTCAGAAAAATACACCTTGTTTAGATAAATAGTGATTTTTTTTAATGATAAATATTATTTTTTTGACCATGAAATCATTAATTCCTTTAAAATAAACACCTGCCTGAGAGGAAAATGAAGAAATTTGTTGACGTATTTAAAAGACCAAAGAGTTTTGGTAACAGGACTGAGAAAAATCCATCCATCTTCCATTTTAAAATTCTGTAAAAAATTAAATAAAGTTACCTGAGATTGACAAATACAGATTTTGAATAGTTAAATATGTGCATTATTAGATTCCATATGAAAACAAGCTAGAAAATTAAATTTTTTTGAAAGAGTTTTGGAAGCAAATGGCACCCATTCGGTGGAAGAGACCATGTAGTTTTACGATATGAGATCATGAAAGCTAAATTATTTTTAAAAAGGAGAGTTTTTTTTTTTTATGTAAATGTCTTTACATACTCGTTCAATTGTAAACCTCCTTGGAGAATTAAGGTCTATTTCTTAACAAACAAAAAATCCTACTCACCTACGCAGTGCCACAGTGCATTTTTAGTGCGGTTTGAATCGATCGATTAACTAAAAACTGACAAGTTAACTCATTGTTTAGCTCAAAAATAAAACCTCACTATTTGATGTCAAAGTTAAATAATTCTATCCTCCTCCTTTCCGCTAGTGGGCGACTTACTAAACTCCTCATAAACATTCCCTGAACTCTCGCGATATTACCGCGTCTGTCCGACTGTCTTCCTTTTCCGGGAGTCTCTCAAGATGGTAGGTTCACGTCTAATTTGTGAATAACAAATCTACAATAATCCAAATGAATCTCCTGTAAATATCCGCCATATCAGAGTAGAAAATGTGAATAAAGCTTGTTTAAGAATTAATGCATGTTTCCAGACTATTATTTTTTGTTTGGGATGAATGTTTAGATAGATGTTCGTACGACTAGCAGCTTCGGTCTTGCCTTGTAGTTTTAAATGAAGCGTGATGGATTGTCAAGTTCATTTTTGTGTTCCTGCTTACATTTAACGTGATTAAGTATAAATGTGTTTTTTTTTTTATTTTAACAATCACTGTTTATTTGTGAGTTAACACGCTAAGATTTAAGTAAAGGCCCGTGAATAGAGGCTGACGGTGGTTGTGATTCCCACAGGCGGACGTTGAGCAGAAGAAGAAGCGTACTTTCAGGAAATTCACCTACAGAGGTGTGGACCTGGACCAGCTGCTGGACATGTCCTAGTAAGTCAAACTTCTGTCGTGTAAAAATGTAATTCAGTGAGGAGAGAAGCAGGGAATGGTTTACCCGACATAGCACCCCATGTTTCATGTTATAACATTCTTGTGAGGGGAAACAAAATGTATCCGAGCTGATCCATCTTATATAAAGCCAGGTTTCTGCTGGTTTTCTGAAGGTAAATGTTAGACGTTGACCAAATAAACAAAACGCAATGTAATTTACAAGTTTTCATTCCCCATTGACAGATATTTGTCTTAAGCTCACTTAAGACTCACTTAACTCTGTTAAATTTATCAAATGAACAAGATTTCATATCATCTTTTTGAATCTAAAGTAAGTGTATGTATTAATTTAAGGATATTTGTATTGAAAAACAAAAAATACAGAGAAAGATCATTTTGCACTAAGTGCCATATTTAATGGAGAAGTCCACTTCCAGAACAAAAATTTACAGATAATGTACTCCCCTCCTTGTCATCCAAGATGTTCATGTCTTTCTTTTTTCAGTTGTAAAGAAATTGTTTTTTGAGGAAAACATTTCAGGGTTATTCTCCATATAATGGACTGCTATGGTGCCCCGAGTTTGGACTTTCAAAAAGCAATTTAAATGCAGCTTCAAATGATCCCAACCGAGGAAGAATGGTCTTAGCTAGCAAAACGATTGGTTATTTTTATTTAAAAAAAAATACAATATAAATACTTTTTAATCTCAAATGCTCATGTTGCTCTCTCTGAACTCTGTGTATTCTGACTCATTAGGATATGTCGAAAAACTCTAATCGTATTTTCTCCCTCAACTTCAACACCCTTACAAAAAAGGAAAAACCGTGATATAGGATGAATTTGAAGTTGAGGGAGAACATGAGATGGGAGTTTTTTGACATACCCCAACTGTCATGAACCAGAAAAAAAACGAAATTCTGGCAGAGTAAGACAAGACAAGGGTTTGAGGTTAAAAAGTATATCAGTTGTATTATTTTTATGAAAATAACCAATTGTTTCGCTAGATAAGACCCTTCTTCCTCGGCTGGGATTGCTTACAACCGCATTTGGGATCGTTTGAATCTGCATTTAAACTGCATTTTGGAAGTTCAACCTCGGGGCACCATAGCCGTCCATTATATGGAGTAAAATGCAGAAATTTTTTTTTTTTTTTTTTTTTTTTTTTCCTCCCCCCCCCCCCCTCTCAAAAAAACAATTTCTTTGACTAAAGAAAGAAATGAACATCTTGGATGACAAGGGGGTGAGAGCATTATCTGTAAATCTTTGTTTTGGAAGTGGACTTCTTTAATGAAATGACTGTGAATTTGAAGTGACACTCTGCCCTAAGACCTTAATTTGTGAAAGTATAAATGTAGTCCATATTTCTTGTTACACCACTCTTTTTGTAATTGAAATTCAATAGAAAATGACTATAATTAAAAAATGTCCCTCTACCACATCTCGCATCTTATTGGTGTTTAGGACAGATCAGAACCTATTAAATATGGTCAATTAGCTTGAGTGTTCTTATTTTCTTGAACTTGAACTAAACGTGCATCATTTTTGTAGACAGAACTTTTAACAGTCTTTCTTATACACTGATGCTGCTTTTGTACAAGTGTTAAATAAGCTGATGTGTGTGTTCTTCAGTGAGCAGCTGATGCAGCTCTACTGTGCCAGACAGAGGAGGAGGCTGAACCGCGGCCTCAGAAGGAAGCAGCAGTCTCTCCTCAAGCGCCTCCGCAAGGCTAAGAAGGAGGCACCTCCTATGGAGAAACCAGAGGTGGTGAAGACTCACCTGAGAGACATGGTCATCCTGCCGGAGATGGTTGGCTCCATGGTCGGCGTGTACAACGGCAAGACCTTCAACCAGGTTGAAATCAAGGTAGGGATGAAGCGTGTTTAAATTTCATCTGTGTCAGTGCTGCTTTCTGTAGCTCCGTGTCCCACTAAGCCGTTAAATATGGCTGATGTGTTTTTATCGAAGGATGCATTGTGAATGAATACGCAGTGATTTTTGGTAGCTAATGGTTTGTGTAATTTTGTCTCTTCTCAGCCTGAGATGATTGGTCATTACCTTGGAGAGTTCTCCATCACATACAAGCCTGTCAAACACGGTCGTCCGGGTATTGGAGCCACTCATTCTTCCCGCTTCATTCCTCTGAAGTAAAAGTAATTGAGTATGTAAATAAAAGCCTCCAAAACAGACTCTGATTTTGTCTCTTTTGTTGTATGAAAGCTCATCCTGCTTGGCGCAGAAGTGGTTCATTTAAAAGTGGAACATTTTCTGCTTTTCCAGTTTTATGCCTGTGAATCCAAGCTGCAGATCATCTGTCAGAATTATGCTTTATTTTTTTTTAATAAACTCTATATTTTAAACTATAAAAATTAAACTAATTAGTATTTTTTTCCCTTCAAGGTTAACCTAATATTATTTGAAAAGAAACCAATTAAATGTTAGTTTTCATTTTTGAATAATGATTGAGGATTTTTTTTTTCTTTTATAGTTTTGAACCTAAATGCCACAAGTTTATGAACCTGTTTTTATTTATTTATTTTTTTACAAAAAATGCCAGCTGTTTCACAGAATTCAGTTAAGGTTTTTGCAGGTTTTGAAGTCGTATTTCCTGCTTTGACAATTTTTTTTTATATATATTTATATAATTTATATATACATAGTCATTGCATTATATGGTACATGCATACCAAAAATTTTCAAATTTTCATTTTTTCCTCAGTATTTTTTGTTTTTCACTAGAAATATCTAAATGTGCTTAAATCAAGATAGATGTACTTGAAATGAAAACTGATGATAGTAACCTGTTTTCTGAGAAGTTTTATATTTTTTACTCTTTATGCTTGCAAGTCAATGAGAAATGAAAACTAATTGGCAGATATTTGTGTTTGTTTAAATCATAAATCATAAATTGTTTAAATCATCATTTCATTTTGCTGCCTTTTTTTTTTTTTTTTGCATATTTGCTTCTCAACTAAATGTCTTGCTTCGATAATCTTTAGACATTTGCTCTGGAAAATGACAGAAATACTGATAAATGTGCTTTTTTGGCAGTGATCAGAAGGTGAAAGTCATTTTCATATTCTGGTGGTTTGGACCAGATCTATTCAAACCATAAACGTTTTTGTGTAAAATGTATTCAAACGTTTTGGAGGTCAGTTAGAAGTTGCATCTTCGAACTTGGACGTTTTGCTAATACAAAACATCTACATTTAGAAAATATATTGATGTATGGTGTTACTTTTATTTTTACATCTTTAATTACTTGATCTTAAAAAATGTTGTAAATTTACCATAAAACCTGCAGAAACCCTGTTAATACAATAGACAGCGTATCACATGGCATAAGACAGCATTTGTGCTTCATATTTAAAAGTATATGAACTGTGTAGTAGGTAATATCTAAGAATGTGAGACAGAAGCAGATCCACCTTTTTATTTTAGACTTTTATTTTAGAACACTATTTCAACAACAGGGCTGGAGCACTTATAACATAAAAAGACTAAACTAATATGAAAGTTTAAAAAAAAAACAACAGTCGGAAGTGACCAGAACAACATTCTGCTGTCCACCACCACTGAATAACTCAGAAATGGACACTCTTAAAAATAAAGGTGCTTTAAAAGGTTCTTCACAGAACCACAACGAACCATTCAGTCAAAGGTTCTTTAAAGAACCATCTCTTTCTTACCTTTTTATAATCTGAGGAACCTTTTGTGAAAAAGAAAGGTTCTCCAGAGGTTAAGGGTTCTTTATGGAACCATTTAGACAAAAAAGGTTCTTCTATAGCATCGTGAAACAACTTTATTTTTAAGAGTGTAGTTGTAGCCTGAAATAAATACATAAAATAAATCTATTTACAGTAAATGCCTCCATAGTAACAGTATTGCACTGTTAAATTACAGAATTTTGAATATTTAATCTTGAGGTTATCACTTCTGAGCTGACAATACAATAACGCATTTTATCCCATTTAAGCACATACATCCCATAATAGACAAAGAATGCAAATCATTCACTTGAATGGGCTGGTGTCCAAACTCGGTCCTGGATGGCCACTGTCCTGCAGAGTTTAGCTCCAACCCTAATTCAACACACCTGAACCAACT
This sequence comes from Cirrhinus mrigala, assembly GCA_036247105.1. Lineage (NCBI taxonomy): Eukaryota > Metazoa > Chordata > Actinopteri > Cypriniformes > Cyprinidae > Cirrhinus > Cirrhinus mrigala. Next base: position 17,232,300 of record CM070017.1, read on the forward strand.
AATCAAGGTCTTACTAGGCATGCTAGAAAATTCCAGGCATGTGTGTTGAGGCAAGTTGGAGCTAAACTCTGCAGGACACCAACCCTCCAGGACTGAGTTTGGACACCCCTGCTCTAGGGATTCTCATATCACCTAAACACAAGTAAAAACCATGGACAAACATCCCTCTGGACAAACATCCCTCTGAGCTGTTCCTTAAGTCTGTTTGCTGTGGCCATACACAAACTGGTAAATACCCAATGACATCCTACATTTAAACAGTTCCAGTAAATTTGGTTCACAAGGAGGAGCAGAGCAAATTTAACACCTTAAAATATATACCATCACTTGTTATTGGTAGACCAGCTATTTCATGCCCTTAGATCTGATGTCCACTGGAGCCTCTGTCCCAGTATTGATGCTTTTTGGGGCAGTTGTTGGTCTTATCAAGTCTGGCTGAGATTTGGAAGGTGACTTAGGGGCGGTTTTGGGTCTTGTTGTGTCCTCTGGAGGTTTGGTGGTGGTGGTCTTTGTGGGGGCTGCTTCCTGTTTGGGTTTTGAGGCGGTTGCTGGCTGCCACAGGAAGAATTCGTGTAAGAGAGTGTTAACTACATCCGGGCACTCCATCATGACCATGTGGCTTCCGTCATCAATGATTTTCAGGAACCCCAGCAAGAGGATCTATAAGAATGTGAACACAGGAGAAAAAATATCTGTGGTCAAGTTTCATCAAATCCCCAAAACAAACTCTTTTCACAGAATCTCTTAAACCCCAGGAAAAAGAGCAACATAAACAACTTCATGGATGAGGCCCAAAGCTTGGAACATAAAGTCATTGTACCTCTGCCATACGCTGGTCCTCTTGCACTGGTACAAACTTGTCATACATGCCGTGAACCAGCAGAACAGGCACTGTGATTTCAGCATGGTAAACCTCATCACCCTCTGGCCAGTACTGTCCACTCATCATGGACCGCAGAACAAAGGAAGACACGTTGAAGGCATTGTTCTCTTTTAGTAATTTCTTTTCTCTTGTTCCCTGATGGGCAAATCCAGCCCTTGAAGAAAGAAAAACACATCTTTATTAGTTCAAGACTACTAAAAGGACAGTGGTTGCCAAACACTGAAGCTGGCAAAGGGCAAGGTAAGGACAAATGTGGGTTACACTGTATTTCAGTAGTCCACTTTAGACATTCTACTAACTGCAAATAACTTTGCAACTACATCAGAAGTGCCCAAACTCTGTCCTGGAGGGTTGGTGTCCTGCAGATTTTAGCTCCAACTTTCCTCAACAAACCTGCCGGGAAGTTTCTGGCATGCCTAGTAAGAGCTTGATTGGCTGGGTTCAGGTGTGTCTAATTGAAGTTGGAGCTCAACTCTGCAGGACAGTGGCTCTCCAGGACTGAGTTTGGGCACCCCGAACTACATCAATGAAAGGCTGGAATAAACTATGTAACTTTTGCCCAAATGTTTGCCCCGATTTACAGCCAGTACAGATCATAGTGTATGATGTCTCAGAATCCGACAAACTGGAGTCTTTGCCCATCATACGCTAAGTGATTTTCAGAAATCTGTCAACTTAAATCTGCAGACTGGCTCTGACTTTTGGGAACTAACGTCAACTTGCCCAGACTGTAAATTGTGGCAAAAATCTGTGTAAAAGTTGTGCAATATATTCCAGGCTTTAGTAAAAACTACTGAATGAACAAGGTAGTTGCCAAACATAGACACTCAAATTCAAGCTGGCAAAGGGCAAGGCAAAGACGAATGTGGGTTGCACTTTATTTCAATAGTCCACTTTAGACATTCTACTAACTGTAAGTAACTTTGAAACTGCGTCAATTAAAGGCTGGAATACACTACGCAACTTTTGCCCAGATATTTCCCCTGATTTTCAGACCGCTAGCTGCCGAAATTCAGAGCCAGTCTACAAATTTTGAGTTGATAGATTACATAAAAAAATAATAATAATAAAATTGCATAGTGTATGATGGTCACAGACTCCAACAAACTGGAGTTTGTGCTTATCATATGCTTTGCGATTTTCTGTGAAATCTGTTGACTGAAATCTGCAGACTGGCTCTGTCTTTTGGCAAAAATCTGTGCAAAAGTTATGTAGTGTATTCCAGGCTTTAGAAAAAACTATTAAATCAAATAGACAAGGTAGTTGCCAAACATAGACACTCATGTTTAAGCTGGCAAAGGGCAAGGCAAGGACAAATGTCTCCTGTGCACCATTATTCTTACATGAGAAAGCTCCAGGTGAGGCACGGGGACAGGAAATTAAGGACACACGTGGGCAAGTTGAAGACAGAGCAGAGACTGGGCTCGAGTGCTGTAGGACCTCCACCGTTAATCATCACAACTTTATGAACTTGTTCCGGATACTCATGAGCCAGGAAGGTACAAAACGAGACACTGCGAGACAAAGAAAATGCTAACATGAGTTGGGGAAGGTATCCGCATTTATCAGGCAAATGCATAAACTTCCTTACCCATAAGAGTGTCCTACTAAAATATTTCGCCTCTTTGCATATCTCTTGAAGATGATTCTAACATCTTCAGCCAGAGCATAAAAAGTATAGGCAGCGGGAATCTGTGGAGCTGAACTCGCACCATGGCCGGCCATGTCCGGGGCGATGACCTCATAACCAAGTTGGGAGAAATAGTCCAGTTGGCTTCCCCAGATATCCAACGACCCCCCAACTCCATGTATGAAAAACAAGGCCACATCAGGGTGAGTACCTTTGCAGCACGTGATCTTCCGCTCACAGTCAATTACAATTGAGCGCTTGGGTTTGCGCCGCCTGCGCTGTACTTGCTGCAGATCCTGCTGCGGTGCAGGTTTGGTATCCGTAGCTTGTCCTTCGGCCGCTGAACCCGGTGTTGGTTCAGCAGCCTGGACTGCTGAAGGAGCCTCACAGTTGGAAACATCCGTATCCACAGTGCTGTCTCCATTCTGATAGCGGACCAGCTCAGGATGGGTGGCTTCGTTGACGTTCTCAATCAGAAGTTGTCCGTTTCGGTACACTGAGATTTTGCGCTTGCAGCTCACCGTACCCCCTTCCCCAGTCCCTGGCTCCTCAACCACTGGCCTATCTGGGATAATATGTCGAACTCTCAGAACCCTTCCTGGCTTCACCTCAACAAATTCAAAACCATCTGTGGGCTCGGAGGACTCAATAGGGACCACAACGTTAGTAGACTTCCCTGTAAAGCAACAGAATATTCCATCCACAAAGCTGGTGAGCATGGTGAACACCTGGGAAAATAAGAAGCACATGTGGGTTCTCAAAGATTTAGTGTTTTAGTACATTTTCTTCGACCAGTTTTGATTGGCACATGAGTTGACCAATTATCTACACCAGGGGTGCTCAGCCCTGTTCCTGGAGATCTACCTTTCTACAGAGTTCAGCTCCAACCCTGATCAGGTTGTTTGATCAAGGTTGGAACTAAACTCTGCAGGAAGGTAGATCTCCAGGAACAGGGTTGAGCACCCCTGATCTACACGTTCCTTTTGCTAAAAAGTGCCCCTAGAGCAGGGCTGGGCAACTTTGGTCCTGGAGGGCCACTGTCTTGCAGAGTTTAGCTGCAACCCTAATCAAACAATCCTACCTGTATCTTTCTAGTGATCTTAAAGACATTGATTAGCTTGTCAGGTTGGAGCTAAACTCTGCAGGACAGTGGCTTTTCAGGACCAAAGCTGCCCAGCCCTGCCCTGCCCTAGAGCATGATGTTGCCTCCAACATAGACTTTAAGGTGATAATACACAGGTCAACTTTTTAAGCAGTGTTGCCTTCAATGGGCAACCAGATGAGACATAGGGCCTCACAACCGATCCAGATAGGAATTTCTTGCCCATTCTCAAAAAGTTGCCCTTTAGTCAGGGTAGCACCATATTTAATTTCTGACAGAAATGAAAATGAGGTTGTGAGGAACAGAATTACAGAGCATTCAATGGAGTGTAGTATTGTTTAACAACATTGTTCAGCCAACTGAACATCTTTATGTAGACAATTGAGAGTTAAGAGAACTGAGAGAATTACATGATCTAAGGCCTTTTATACAGTGTTTAATTGCAAAGACTGCAATTCCCTAGTTTTTATCTGCATTAAATTCAATATGGTATCAAACCTGACTAAGGTCTCCTGATGTTTGAAGTTGCATGTTGGTTTGTTTTTTTGCACCAAACATAGTACTTTGCTGTCAGGCCTATTAGCTACTCTCACAGGACCACAGAATTATGGCACCTACTAGCATCTCCATGAATTACATTCTATTCCAGGATGTGAAATATATGACTCCTTCCCAAAACTCAAACCCCAAACCATTTTGTTAGAATCATTACCGGACAGTATATTAACATCAATACCATACATTTAATTATTCAGAATAGAATTACCTTCACACGTACACTAATTGTCCCTCAAAATGTACTTACAACCATTATGAAGTTATATTAAAAAGACGCTTTAAAAATACTCAATGTGCTTTAGTGCTATGATCTTTATAATGGGGGGTTGGATCTGTACTATTCTTATTGGGGACTGATATTGACATTCAAATACATAATGGACTTGTTTTCTATATCTGGCACCAAAAATGCCATGTAAACAATTGAGTGACTATTTTTTTGGAAGCAGCGTAATTAGTTGCATCACAGTTTGGAACTGGCTTCCCTTTCATTTAGGCTTTGGCCTTGTAGGTTGTTTTAGCTATGATATACAAATACATTTAGATTTCTCCACATAACGTACAGTGAAATATCTTACCTGATTATCGATGTTCCCGATACATGAAAAAGCTGGACTGTTGACTCCAGTAGCTTCCCTTCCCAGTGTAATGAAATTGCGGGTTGGTAATCTGCTACCGTCAATCCAATAATTGAATCTTTCAGAATCTCTTCCACAAGATTAAATTACTTTAAAGATACTTAAAAAAAAAATAAATTAAAAAAAACCTTTTATGTAAAAAATAATAATACTAATAATTAAAAGAGCAACAACAGATATTTTTTTTCGCTTTCATTCACTCCCTATCGTCCAAATCTACATGGCCACAGTAAGAAGTCCAGATTAAAGCGGATTACACCTGTTGAGCATATGCTGTCACAGCCTCACTGAAAACATGCTCTGGCTATCAATCACCAACCGTTGTCTTGAACGCATTATAAATTATAATAAATCCAAATTCAATTTGGCTTGACACAAAACAGTTTTCAATCTCATTTTTATTGATTCTCAAAAAAAAAAAAAAAATAAAATAAAAAAAAATGTTGACCTCGAACAGAAGTTGGGAAGGCTTCATAAGAACAAGAACATACAAATGCAGGTGTAAGTAATGCTGTAACTCTTTCAGCTAGATTTAGACTCAAGATGGGCTGCTCTCTGCACACTTCCCCTCCAAGAGGTTTTAAAAGCTTCCTTTCCTCAAAACATGTTGCATGCATTCTTTTTTTGTTAACGTCGATGGCTTCAATATATTTCATCTTTTCAACAAGAACAAACCAACAAACTTGAAACAGCTGACTTAACCTAACATCGTGTCTCCAGCCATAGCGAATACACAGAATATGTTGTGGACTCAAAGCACACTGGCTGAAAGTATTAAGCCTCATGTGTAAAGCTCCTCTTGTTTATTGTACCCGACCATCCACAACCACAGCTCACCGACTCCCTCTGCAGGTTAAGAGAGGAACTGCTGCATAGCGGCGCCTTAAAACTCACAACTCCAAAATGAAACTACAAATCCAGACAAAGGAGAGACACTATTAAACTGGAACCTGGGAAACCCCCATCATATTTAGAAGGCAAACTGAATCAGCGCACAGGGGATCAAGTCAGAGATTGAGTCAGGCGTCTGAAGGCAAGTGATCCGTTTACGATTCTGGAACGAACACAGCACTGAAAACCTATATGACAACGGGGGAGGTGAAAGAGACTGACATTTGTATTTCTTCACATCACCAGAAATGTTATCCTCAACCTGTGACGACAGAAAAACAGTCCTAACAGTGCATTCATGCACAAGTATGCACCTGCTAGGAAGACTGCCACATTACCAACACAAAAAAAACTACTATCTAAATCTGCCGAACGTAGCTGTACATTTATGAAATTTCCCTTTTTGGACACTGAAGTGAGACCCTGTGTTCGGAGTATATCATGAAAGCAGTAATTCACAGCTGAGATTACTAGGGTGTTTTTGAACTTTTAAACACTGCATTAATAGTGTCCTAACAAATCAAATTTCACACACGTCCTCATAGCAGACATTCGTTATTATGTGCTTGTTGAATATCTCTGTACCCGCCCCCCCTCGCTGTTCAGAGTTCAGCTGAATCGTCAAAGCTGGCAGTGGAAACCCGTCACGCCCCACACGTTTCTAACTGGGCACACAGGCTTGGGTGAGGGGCACTGACTGCATCAGGAAGCACTCAGTAAAATAAAAAAAAAAAGCACACTGTAAGAGAAGTGTTCTTCCATTTCTTTCTTTCTGAGATGAAATTCCTGTGTGGTGTTTGGGCTTGTTGTGTCCGTTCTTGTGCTGTTGGATGGTGGGTTACTCTATGAGTCCTCGTTCATCTCCTGGCTGTCTGTCCGGGCGATTTTGCGGGGAGGTGCTGGACTGCCGCCCTCCCCTTCTGCTTGCTCCTGCTCTCGCTTTTTAGCTGCATTCTGCATGACATAAAAAAAGAAAACATAAATTCATCTTTCCGGTAGCTAGAGGTTTGTGCGGGAACAATTTTTCAGTCTCGTTCCTGCTAAAAATAAGTTATTTTACTTTTTGTCCCAAATCTAGGCAGATTTTTTAGTCCTGTTTCAGTGTACAGAATCATATTCTATACATAAAAGAAATTTAAAATCTTTTTTTCCCCACTTCCTGTGCACTCAGCAATTCCAAACTTGTCCCACATCACATTCAGCTACATAGGTTCCCACAGGAAAACAAAACTCTACAAGTAGCTGCATTTTTAAACCAGAGTACAAGAAGAGGCCATTCACCCAGACTGCATTTTTGCATTCCATTGCAATGTTTTTTTTTTTTTTTGTTTCGTTTTTATTTTTTTTTGATGAATTTTGTATTTTCTATGCACGTTTCATATAACAAAGCACATATACATTCATTAATTCATTCACAAAAACATCAATAATATGACTAACGAGGGATTTTGTATTTTTTGGCTCAAAAACTCATTTTATATAATGATTTAAGCATATAAAGATTTAAACAAATACTGCATAGGAAGGAAAGAATGACATGAATAAAAAATAATACATTTAAATGAAATACTTGAAATAGTAAACAGTAAACAGTAATTGAAATATTAAGTAATGTAGGATTTTATGAAGTCATTTTAATATATTTATCACTGTCAAATCGATTAATCACAATTAACTGCATCATAATTGCACATAATAAATGTGTGTGTATGGTGTAAACTTACATGTATATATAAAAACACAAACAAATGTACATATTTAAGAAATATATATGCACACTTATGCAGTAATCACACATATATAAACAAACTTTTATTTTGGATGAGATTAATCGCGATTAATCGATTTGACAGCACTAAATACATTTATTTTTTTTCCCTTTTCTGCGTACCATTACATTATGTCCTAATCAGACCTGATTTCATAAGATTCCAGCGACAAGCAATTCGGTTATGCAATGCAAAAAAAAGTATTAAAAAAATCCCAGCCAATCAGAAGAACGTATGAACAGGCTCTCTCTGATAGCACAATTCACTCCCAACGAAATGTGTAAGTACAGATGTAAGTACATCTAATTAAATCTGATTAAAAATACATACTGAGTGACTGATACAATCTTTGTCATGAAATTCACTTAATGGCTCACATTGTTTTTACGTTTGTGTCTATTTTTTTTTTTTTTAAGATCTGAGGCAAATTATTGAACTTTTATTATGGCTATAAACGTCACGCAAAATGACATTCAAACTCGCAGAGCTTTTAAAATGAAACAAAGCATATATTCAGTATATTCTGTACATATTCAGAATATGCTGAAACAAAGCACATATTCATATTCTGTGACACTGCATAAATAGAAATCATTTCTAAAATAGAATCCGCTGTCACGTTTGGTTAGGACAAAAACTCTAACACAGAAAAGATGCCTTAGGTGTGTTTCCATTACAGAGTTGCACAAAACTTTTGCGATATTTTATAAATGTTGATAAAAACTTGTGAAATGACAGTGTTTCCATTAACCTCTTGCAAAAATCATGACAATGGATGTTGGTAGGTTTACGTATATAGCAGCCATCGCACTAGCCATTAATTTTAATCATAGGAAACAAACAAATCTTTACAGAAGTAGTGTGGAGAACTGCTTCTGGGACACTTCTAAAATGCCCTGCAACACGCCTGGTATAAACACAAGCATTGACTAGAGTGGCCACGATCAGCTTCGGGGGCCATGTCTGAGTGTAAATAAGGGGTTATCCAAACTTTAATGGCAAGGAAAGCCCCTTATTCAAGCATTGTGTAGTCAGCGGCCACATATGAGGTGTTTTTTGAGGCTATAGTACATTAAAGAATGATCATGTGACTTTTACATACGCAAGGTGACCTGTTAATGTGGAAAAAAAGTCACTTCCATTGCAGTTTTGCGAAATAATCCTTTGCCTTAAGAACCAATGCGACCATACATTTTTTGTGAAATTGACATGTTTCCATTAGGCATATTTTCAATTTGCAATTTGAAGGGTAATGGAAACACAGCTAGTGTTCCACACCCAATTACAGACAAGGGAAGACCTTTGATATTCTGACAATGTATTTTCTTTGAGTTTTTAATGTTTATGTTATGAAAAGAGTCAGTTATCCATCTATATGAGAGTCTGAAAAACACTTGCCTTTTTGTCCCACTGTTGATGAAGATAACGCAAAAGGATGTTTGTCTTCTCTGTGACGATGACTGCGAGAAGAGTAAAAACAACCTAAAATTAGGCATCAAACTGAAATCAAAGAATTATGTGAGACGCATCAAGTTTCACTTTTATTATGCAACACAGGTCTACATTTCAGAAGGCCGTACAACAGCCTTCATCCAAGCACTCACTCTGTTCGGAGGGATACTCTCGTGTAGGCAGATACACTGACGGCCTTCTGTTCTGTAAGACAGAAAAATGGACTGTTAATGATTTAAAATGTAATTCACAGCTGTGGCGTGAAAACGCTTGGTGAATATTCAGAAAGAAGAACAGCGTAAAGCAGCAAATCTTACCGATGCTTTACATACAGAGTCCGCGTGAAATCTGCTGAAATTTGTCTTGTTATACACAGGTAGACCTTTCAGGAAATCTGCCTATAAAACATTCAGAGACGAAAAGAGGATAAAATCAAACGCTTACTAGAAATATACCAGAAGGGCTAAATTAACACACTTAACATTGGACATAGTCATCTAGAGGGGAAAGACACATCTTTCTTTTATTTATGAGTTCACTTCAGTTTAACTGGAATTAAGGACAATTTAGTGAATATAAATGGCTTTTACAACACAAAGACTGTATCCTAAATCTTCCTTTCAATCTCTAGTTTTACTGACAGTTTACATTCAGAAACACCATTACTCAACTATTGCACACGACAAAATCCCCCAAAAATATCAGTTGCTCATGACTGTACTGACTGACCATAAAATCCATCTGCCAATGATCTGACAGATTCAAAGCAGTCAGACAGAAAGCATGACGCATTTAGCTAGCAATAAATGACAGGAGGGGACTTGTAAGCTCTTATAGATATACACACATAATAAATAAACATCTAAATAATAAATCTAAAGTAATGTATCTCATTTGCAAGAGAGAGTAAACTCTAATCCAGATGGAGGATGATGCATTTCAAGCACTGGGCGTTGCCAGTCTAGTCCACTAACTTACATGTGTAGAGGATATAAGCTTTATCTTTTAAATCTTAAATAAATTTTAATAAAAACAAAACTGCTTAAATATTCAGAACATACTCAGGTCGTGACTGTTGAATAAAAGCTTAGGCAAGTCTCGCTCGCGCTTCTCAGTAACTATGCTAACACGCGCTAACGCATTAGCATTCAAAAATGACATGAGGTGATTTAAAGATTACTCAAACACCAAATCATCTGATAACCACAAACAGATGTTTTATAACCTGATTTAAACGTGCTAATGTGTTTATTTTAGGCTGTTGTTGTAATGGAAGTGTATATGAACTATCCATGAGTGTTTGAAGCGGCCTAGCATGCTAACTCACTAAAGCAGCCTGTCAGCTAAAAGGGACTAAAATCTCATCGATATAGTCTAGGTTTTAGCATTTACGATGATATTTCAGCGCCCAGTCTTTTAAAGCTCCTGTTACTCAGGTGATGTGAATATAAGATGGAGTTAAAAGTGTGCAGAAACTTACTTTGTCCATGGTGAAGTCAGTTCAGTCCTGTAGGTGTGTTTGTGCTCAGACAGGCCTGAACACTGACAGAAATCAGAGATTTGAAGCCGGTATCACTCACTCACTCACTCACTCACTCACTCCCTCTTACTGCTGATTGCGACACTAAAATAGAAATACGTGTGAACACAAAAATAACAAATATACAGCAGCTACACAACCACAGTATAACCTCTGCTACAGCACAGCTACCGACTGACAAGCCTCTCTCTCTCTCTCTCTCTCTCTCTCTCTCTCTCTCTCTCTCTCTCTCTCTCTCTCTCTCTCTCTCTCTCTCTCTCTCTCTCTCTCTCTCTCTCTCTCTCTCTCTCTCTCTCTCTCTCTCCTCTCTCTCTCTCTCTCTCTCTCTCTCTCTCTCTCTCTCTCTCTCTGTGAGCTGTTTTATTGTATTACATTCAATCCAATCAGGGCTATTATAAATTAACTATTGTTTTACTATCAAAAAAAAAACCAAAACAATAAACAAACAAAAACGTAATTTATGTAAGGGTAAACCCATAAAAATACATTTTCATTACATGAAGAAAAAAATCATAACTGAAATAGAATATTAAAAATGTATTTTATTTTAGCTAGTTAATAAAGCAACTAAAACTAAACCTGAAATACAAACAAAGAAAAAATATGCAGATGTTTGAAAACATCAAAAACTAATTACAATGACAAAAATACACAACAAAATTACTAAAAATGTAACTAAAATTAACATGTAAGCAGAACATATAAAATAAAATCTAATTCAAAATTTTAACAAAAAGTGTTGTAACCTGGTATTAAGCACAGCTGTTATCAAAATAATAAAATAAAAATTATATTAAAAATAATAATACAGACGTGTTTAAAAACACCAACATAAAAAAATACAGAAATACACAACAAAATTACAATTTTAACTAAAATTAACATGAAAGCAGAACATATAAAATAAAATCTAATTGAAAATATTAACAAAAACTGTTGTAACCTGGTATTAAACACAGGCATTATTAAATTAAGAAAGAAAACGAAAATTATATTTAAAAGAAATAATTAAAATATTACAAATAAACAAACAAATAACAAATGTGTTAATTACTGAAATTATTATTATTATTTTTATACAGCTATGTTCTGATATTTGATGGTTCTGAATTTTTTTTTTTCATCAGGTAGCGCAATTTTAATGAGTCTCATAATATGCAGTACTTGATTCTCTTCATTAACCCTGGTATTATGTTCAAAAACTGGATGCAGTTTTATGGAGGTTCAGATTGACCCTAATTGGATTCAGTTACTGATCATAAAAGTTTTTTTTTTTTTTTAAGTCACATATTTACCTTATTTTTTCATAAACTGTGAATACCATAAATAATATTTTGACTAGTTTTTAACATTTTAAACAGAAGTGTGGAAAAGCATATAGTAAAGCCAAGACCATGGGTGCGACGGTAAACATGCATGAACTGATAAAAATATTCGAATGCATTACCCTTCAATGCAGGGTAAGTTTCTTCAGATAAACCAAATGCATCAACCAAATGCATAAATATACTACGTTTTTAAAAACAAACAAACAAAAAATCATATGAATTAGTCAACAATTTGCCAAAACCTAAAATAGCTATGAATTATAAGAGCGTTTTGAAAATATACTAAAGCAGCATACTAGAATAAATTAGTTTCTAACTGAAAGACAACTCAGAAAAACAATAAATTTAAATCTGTTTATTATCCCATTTCAATTCTTACAAAAATATGACAAAATAAAAGAAATAAATAATCCCATTCCCTAATATTGTTTCTTTAATAAAGAAAAGTTTTACAGTGGAACATTGGAAGAGCTCATGATAGGTTTGTGAGGTTGCCTTCACAGAGGGAGTTCTGCGGCCCCTCATCACAATCACTTTAGATTTCACAGTTAGACCCAATGTAAAGCAGTTCTTAGACGACAAACCTATGCAGCCTCGTAATGCTTCCGGCTTCTAGCTTGACTACTCGAATCATCAAATTAAACAACGATAACACAAAACGTGAATGTTATTAGGCCAGTCCGATGGTTTGACAACATGAACCGCAGAGATGATATGGACGGATGATACTGAAACATTAAAGCAGCCTCATGGTTTCTAATATACCAAGATCAATCATTTTGCAGAGTTCAATTAAAAAAAATGCCTCTTACTAACAAACACTTCCAATTCTTTACCAGCTATTGACGTTTTTAGAGACATTCTTACAGTCCATCAGTCAGGAGACCTTTTCTGGAGACAATATTTGGTGGAAAAATATTTAAGACCCATATATTGTTGTTGGTTGTAGTAATGGATGAATTTGTCAATGAAATGAAACTGATCTATAACCATAATTAATGGCTTGATTAATGTGTACGAACAAATTTAGAACATAAAACATTAAAATTACCATTCAGGCCAAAATTATTATTGCAACAACTTCTTCAGCAAATCCTGTCAACCAAATAAAGAACTAAATGCATAGTTTGTTTTGTTTTCTGTGAAACTTAAAATTAAAAAAGTAATATTCCATTACGTGAGGCACCTCTCGTTTCTTCATGACCTTATGCTGAAATATAAACAGCTTTACACAGATTCAACTGCTTCATAGAAACCCCTAATAGGGTGTGACATTGTGACTTTTGTAATGGGTTTTGATAGCAACAACTGAGTACATTGTGTTAAGATAAGACCCTCCCTTAGTTGCTCAGGACAAACTTAGTCATTCAAAGTAGTTCTTTGATAAAACACACATTCAAACCGCCTCCACAGACAGAGATGGTTTGTTGGAGAAACATTTACGGCTTCCTTCACATTTCCAAACCGATGCACGTGCTTAGCAGCTTTACACAAAAACAATGAGACTTACACTATGTGCAAAGAGGAGGCAAATATTACTTTTGCATCAGTAAAAAAACAAAAACATAAACACAAACGTAGGTAGGCATGAATAAATTAAAGTTGGCAACAAGTAGATTAATAATAGCTACATTGGATTATTTCAGTAGTGTATTAATAAAAAATAAAATACAGCATTTTCATATGTAATGAGGCTGCTTACATTGGCTTGCAGGATAATGGATCATTAATATTTAATTAGCCAATCATTATCATAATTGTTATCATATACTACCAGTCAACAGTTTGGAAACACATTTGAGAAAATAGGAAAGCCATCTATGAAACTATGAAATAATACAAACGAAAATATGTGAATTATATCTATAATAATATACATGTATAACAATGTATATGATTTAAGCAGTGACTAAAAATGTTATATTTAAGCTTCTTAAAAGTCAACTTTATTTTTTAATTAAAATCTTAGTTTTTTTTCTTTTTAAACTAATCTGAAGCATTTAAGCAGAAGCCTTTTTATAAAAAGGGTTTTCAGTGTGTCCAAATGTTTGACTGGAGGTGTAGGGAGGTCTGTTTCAACACTAGCAAAGTTTAGGGTAGTTTCCAATCTGACGTAATGTAGTTAAGAAGGGTTAAAGTCCACACTGTAGGTAATATATGAGCTTGAAGGTTCAAAACAGAGCCATAATGATAAGGATATTGGTGGCGATGCAATGCGATGACCGTCAAATTTAAGATATAACACTATTTTCATGATCGATCCGGCTCGTCCTGCTGCCTTTGTGTACAGCGCTTTACAATAGTGTGAAATGGATAAATGAATTTCAGACAAATAATCAAAATCACACAACCCTTCGCATTTGTTTCATTGCAGTTTTCATTATTGATTTTCACTTAATAAATAACATGAAAATATTGCCGTTCGGGGCCTATTCGGTATGGACTTACTAAACCATCAGTAGTTTTTGCTTGTAAAGTTGCTATTGCTCTACTAAACCAACTTTTTTTAAACACGTACAAATGTTTTCATCACCCATAATTGGAACTGCTGCTTGTGAGATTATAGTTGTTATGATATTTCGGAGGTCGCACTGTGTGATTGGTATAAAATGTGTGGTAAAGTTTTTTTCTACCGGCAACCCAATAAAATGTTACAATTATCAGACTAGTAATTAAACATTGCACTTCAAAAACCGTCAGAAACGCAGCTCATGCATTCCTTTTTGGGTTGCAGAAAAGGCAATGTGTGTGTGGATAAGTGTGCGTGTGTGGAGGGGGGTCTTTTCTACAAAGTTCTTCTGAAGTATAGCGAAGCATTAACCATTATGGGGTGAATTCACTAAACGGTTGCACCACTGTAGGACAGCGTTTCCGCACAAAACCATGCGTCGTTTACGAACTTAACCAGGTTGTATATGCGCCGATATTGCACTGCGCCATGCGTATTTAAATTATCGATGTCGATGTTCTTATCATTTTACTTTGTATGCAAATGAGGTGCATTATAAAATTCACCAGATCAGCTTTGACGGAAAATAGATTTGTACTTAAAATGGATGTTTGTGTACGTTTTTCAGCAGCAAGCAATTTTTTTTGTAGTTTTTTAAAAAGTTGCGAACGTTCTACCGCTCGCTTTCTGTCAGCTTTTGTCCGGAAATAATTTTGTGTTGACTAGAACCCGACTGATTGATCGGTTTTACCAATTAATCGGCACTGGTAATTGTTCCAGTAACTGATTAATCGGCACGATAATCGATTGCTGGAACAATGAGTTATTGGCATAGATCTGTACCCATAGTTTTTCCAGGTTGCGTTCGTTTCTAGAGCGGCTGAAAAGGACCGCTTTTATTATACAGTACAAAAGCGCCCTCTAGAGGTGAATCACTGACATTTTGTGCTGTTTGTTTCGACATGTGAGGCTGTGCGCTGCACAGAGTGGGATACTTCAGATGCGGATTTAAAACATAGACAACCAAACAGTGTGTATTAAGTACAGTAAATGTTTTCATATTATTATAAAATAATTAATTTGTCGACTAGATGCCGCAATAGTAGAGAAATAGCAAAATGTTTGCTGTCGAGGCTGAAAGGATGCTAACATTAGTAGCACCTCAAGCGGCTAAAACAATGTGACAAAAGTCCTAAATGTTTTACGTCATGATTGTTAACATCTATTTGATTTACTTGATATCCAGCCGGCCACTTTTATTCATTTGTTAGCCAGCAAAGTTGCATATTTAAAGCTAGTGATGCGAGAAAGCAAACAGAAACATAAACAAATCAGAAACACATCCAATTTCTGTGGGAATTTCCATTAAATTACATTAGATTGACCCAAATCGTTTTATATATCATTTAAAAACTACAGTACATTTTCATGGTTCAGTACTGTTTTTTTTTTTTTTTTTTTGTAATGAAGGTTAACACAATTTTATATGGAGTGTTATGTTTGTTTTCATTCAGTATCAGTTGATTAATCGGTTATCAGCCAGCCTGGTGCAACATAGTTCTCGTTATCGGTAAAATCCGCTTTCAGTCGACCTCTAGTGGCGAGCATTACCTGATACGCTTACTTCAGTGAATCGAGTGCTAAAACAAAGCACGCATCACGAGAGTAAACTTCCCTAGTCCGTGTTCCGCTCTGGCTAGTGAATAGTCCATGTAACACAATTTCTGTTATTAGCCATGCCCAATTTTGTATGCAAATGGAGCATATTATAAAATGCGCCAGATCAGCATTGACGGAAAACAAATTTGTATTTAAAACGGATGTTTGTGTACATTTTCCAGCAGCAAGCAAAAATTTTTTGGTCGTTTTTTAAAAAGTTGCAAACATTTTACCGCTCACTATCTGTCAGCTTTGCCGATTAATCAGCACCAATAATTGTTCCAGTAACCGATTAATCGGCACCGATAATTGATTGCTGGAACAATGAGTTATCGGCATAAATCCATACTGACAGTTTTGTATTATCGTATTGTATTATCAGCCAAATTGTTGACTTATGCACGTACAAAAATAGAAGTCCACTAGGTGGTGCGTGTTCTAAACATCCATCTATGTTCAGTGTTAATAGAGTATATTTCCACAGTCATTTGTTTGCTAGACGGAGCAGAACACGGAAAATGAAGTACACCCCGGCCTTTAGTGAATTCCCCATTATGTCTACTCAACAGCTTCCAGGTCAAGTCTTGCACAGCCTCAAAAAACATTCCCACTCTCCCGCCCTCAGTGTTACTAAGTAGTTTCTCACTGTTTTTTTTTTAAACTGGAGATCATTTTCTGGTTACATCTTAGGACCTGATGGATCAGTATCAGATGAGGATCCATTCTCCCCATTCTCTCCACAAGGGGATGGGATTTCGTCCGGGACTCCGTTGAGGTCGGACTTTGTTGGGGGCTTGTCCTGCACCTGTCCCCCATCCCCTGGTTTTGATGGTTGAGCCCCATTCACACATGCCCCTCCTTCTGATTTCCCAAAGTTAAAGAGTTTCCCAGGATTGAAGGACTTGTTGGGTGATTGGGACCTTTCAGCCCTCTCCTGGACTGGAGGAGCTGTCGACGCACTAGCGGTAGCCATCGCCGCCTCCTTCTTGTTCTCAGGAGACTTTAGGAACTTAAAACTAAGGAAACCCGGTAGCTTGGGTTCGCTACCCGTGGGTGACTGCGGGGAACGGGCTGTGCCAGAGGAAAACTTGTTCTGTAGAGGGATGATCTGCTTTAGTTTCATGACATTGTTGTTTCCGAGAAGCGAGCTGGGACGTTTGGGTTTCTCCCCCCCAGAAGCGCCTCCCCCACCCCCTGGTCTGGATTTGCCACTGTGGCTCTTGTCGTGGTGGTGGTCACCACCTGAGGAGTCTGAGCGGCCGTCATCTCGATCACGACGGGCCTGATACTCTGCCTGGCGCTGCCGCTCCTCCTCTTCACGCTTCCTCCTTTGCTGCTCCTGGAAATGCTGCTGTGCCTGACGCTCATGCTTCTAAAAACACATGTACACCAGCAATGAATCCAGTTGCTGCCAGAATCTAACATTCTTTCGTTTCCTAAATATTGTTTCGGTCAACAGTGGATGGGGTATTACCTTAAACGCCTCTTTGCGCTGAAACTCCAGCTTGGCCATTTCCTCTCCGACCCAGCTGGGGATGTCTGGTATTGCCACATGAATGATATACTTCAGTAGTACTGCAAAGTGCTGCTCACAAGATGTATGAGAGAAAGAAAATACAAATCAGTTCATTGTTATTTCCCTTAAGTGTGATAAGAAACTGAAGTTGTTTAACTCCAAATCCTACAAAGTTGTCTTCAGATGAAAGAAGTCAGTTCAGAAGGAACTTCGGACATACTGGCATGGTTTGAGAACTGAATAGAGGTATGCTTTATGACTGTACTGGAAGCATAAAAGTAATAATGATAACATTTTTGAAGTGAGAACAAATGACTAAGCTAATCTCATATGATTCACTGAGGAAGCAGATGGTCTTGGTGGCTAATTTTGGCCCTGAGGGTCTTATAGAAAGGAGCTTTTCTTCTAAAGGCTGGAATACACTACACAACTTCTGTCTAGATTTTTGCCAATTAGCATTCTGGGATATTTGATGCCAGTTGCTGAAGTCCGAGTTAGTCTGCACATTTTGGGCAGTCAGAGCTTTCACAGAAAATCACATAGTGTATAAAAGGCATAGAGTCTGAATTGTCTTATTTGAATGTAAACAGTTCATTCATACGGTGTTGTATTTTACATCAGCGGTTCCCAACCACGTTCCTGAAAGGCCCCCAACACTGCATGTTTTCCATGTCTCCTTAATGAAACACACCTGATTTAGATCGTTAGCTTATTATTAGAGACTCCCAAGACCTGAAATGGGTGTGTCAGACAAAGGAGAGATGCAAAATGTGCAGTGTTGGGGCGCCTCCAGTAACGTGGTTGGGAACCACTGTTTTACATTACATTATCTTCTGTGGTATTTCTTACCTGAATGCTATTAGACTTCCCTGAAAAATTTTAAACATTGTTTACTTCATTTGTATCTTTATTCTGTTGTGTTTATTTGTTCTATTGCTTGTCATTTGTTTGTTTGTTTTGACTGTTTCTTGTTTTCAATAAGCTTGAGAACTTTTTACTTATACTAGATGTACTAGTTTTTACTGCTCAGTAACTTCCTGAAAGACTCCTTATATATTTTTTGCCATATCACCCATCACTAATAAAGAAGTGTATCAGAGTTGTTACAGTTAACTAAAACTGAAACTAAAATGAAAACCTTTAAAACTACTTAAAATTTTTTTTAAATATAGCTGCAAGTAGCAGTTATCGGGGTCAAGCACTACAAAAGCAAGCAAGGCAGCAAGCATCCAATCAACTGCAGCAGTGAGTAACTGAAGCCATTTTTAGATGATTTTAGTCAGAGTGGTTTAAAAATCATAAATACAACCACTAGTAATAAGATTTAATGGATTATCACTTTTGACCAATAGGTGGCGCTGTTATAAAATCAATGTGGTGTGTTCTGTAGGAGGTGAAAATGGCACACACAAAGTTTGGTGTCAACAAACCCTTGCTGTCTGAAGATGATCTGACTCGAATTTGGTGAAAATCAGTCAAAGGGTCTGGGAGCAGTTCAAAAAAGTAGGTTTTTAATGAAAAGCTCAGGAAATTTAGCCAGCTGTATTGTAGGGTGACCAGTCGTGCCACTTCCCGGGGACATGCTCAGCACAGGATCTCTAAATTGCGTTAAAATAACCAGGTGTTGGCTGTTTGCACTGCACCGATCGATCATTAAATGAAATCAAAGTACCGCGAGAGTGATTCGAAAGCATGGAGCTGTCTGCTCTGCTCTCTATAAGTCTCGCAGTACTTTGATGTCGTACAATGATCGATCGGCACAGCGCAAACAACCAACACCTTGTTATTTTAAGCAATTTAGAAATCCTGTGCTGAACGTGTGCCTGGGAAGTGGCACGACTGGTCACCCTACTAGCAATTTTTGGAAATTTTCATTTTAAGTTTTGACCACAAGGTGGCGCTGACCCCATACCTTTTGAGTACCATCAGGGCATGGTGCCAAATACACATACTGAGTTTTGTAACAGTACGGCAATGCATTCGTAAAAAATTCAAAATGGCTGGCACCCAAAATGGCCGATATGGGAAAAATGGGTGTGGTCCGAATTTATAGATATTAGTTTTGTGATTTTTGGCCAAACCATTTAGAAATTATAAGCAAAAATAGCCTTTTTTTTAATT
Source organism: Cirrhinus mrigala (assembly GCA_036247105.1). Lineage (NCBI taxonomy): Eukaryota > Metazoa > Chordata > Actinopteri > Cypriniformes > Cyprinidae > Cirrhinus > Cirrhinus mrigala. Next base: position 17,251,836 of record CM070017.1, read on the forward strand.
ATGTCCTGACCACTAGGTGGTGCTGTGCCAAAACTGTGCAGGTAGCCTCAGGCCATGGTTATTATAACCATTGTTGGGTTACTCTAAAAAAGATATTACTAGTTACTAATTACATCTTCAACAGTGTAATTAGATTACTGTACTCTCTTCAAAAAGTATTTTATTACTTATTACTAATTACTTTCTAAATCCTATATCAAGTTAATGATACAAGGATAGACATGAAATGGTTCTTTTAATTCTTTCAGCTAACTACATACATTATTCTGGTCACACATTAGATTAGCACCCAATTCTGACTATTTACTAAATATTAACTATGACTTTTGCCTCAGTATACACCTAATTACTGCTTATTAATATTTAGTAAAGTACTTGTTAAGTTTAAGAATTGGGTAAGATTAAGGATTTAAAATTAGGGTCTTGCAGAATAAGATATTAATATGTGCTTTTTAAGTAATAATAAACAGCCAATAACCCAGTAATATTCATGCTAATAACCAACTAGTTAAAAGTGAGAATTGAACACTAAAGTGTTGCATTTTAAGGTTCGACTTTAAATTTTGATGTTAAATCCACTACTGTAAAAGTAATTAACGATAAGTAATTAAAATAACTAGTTACACCCAACACTGCTTATAAAACACACCAAGTTTGGTCTCGATATTTATGTCCATTTTGGCGTGTTCTTCGTCAAATTTGTTTGCACATTATTCGAGAACAGTTTGACTAATCTATGTGAATTCCATAAATGATCTGAGCCAATTTTGGTGAAAATCATACAAACCGTCGAGGATGAGTTCGAAAAAGAAGTTTTTTGCGAAAAATCTAGACATGTAGATTTTGAAATTTTGGTGTCCATTTGACTCGCATGAGCCAAGGAAACAGAGGAAAAAAAAATTTTGCTTCTAAAAATGTATGGTTCAAAAGTTAAAATCCTATATACATTTATAAAATAAAAAAAAACTAAAACTAAAACACAACAAAATTACTTAAACTTTAACTAAGTTTAAAATGAAAGCAGAAAATATATAAACTGATTCAAAATATGAATAAAAAACAACAGTAACATTAATAGTATCTCAATTATACTAAAATAACGTGTGTATGTACCTCTAGAATGACGATGGAGATAATGGCCATCTCAGGACTAAGCCAGGGAAACAGTCTCTGCAGCTGCCCACACTGACCAATCAGATAGCAGTTCACTATGATGGCAATCAGACCCATGGCTTCCATCACTGTCTGTGCAATGATACAGGATTTTTACACAACCTTGTTATATAAACACACTCTTAGAGCAGCATCAAATGAGCATTATAATGATTTTCAGTGCACTCGGTATAGTCTAACCTGCCATTGCCCGATGCTCCCCACCCTCAGGCCGAAAGGTCTCTGTAAGCTGGTGCACAGTTTAAACGCGTCGCTCCGGATCTCAATGATATTGTTGATGAGGGCACACATGGCGGCCAATGGGAAGGCAGAGGAAAAGAGCACCACATATCCAAACTGAACAAACATCTCCTGGTAGTCCTGAAAAGTGTCCTGGAAAGCAATTTAGGGACATTTTGTTTTAGACATTTAGAGAAAGTATGTCAGGCAGAAGGATCTGCTTGCCTGCAGGCAGCAGAACTTTCATACTCTAGACGTATATTACAGAGACATTTGTGATAGAGTATTAAAGTTGCAAACCACCCTAGTGAAAAAATAAATATACTAAAATGTATTTGAAATACATTTATTTCATGCTAAATATACTACAAAAATACATTTACATATTTACATACTTAGTAAAAATACCCTGCTATTGTACATTTAGTATACTAAACTGGTATACTTAAAGTCTGCTAAACTGGAACAACTAATTTTTACTGATTCGTTTTTAACTGCAAATTGCACATACAGAAGTTACAGTGAATGACACAGGACAAAAATGTCGTCGTCTGAGACAGCAGAGAGTAGCCAGTAAATTAAGGAATTATATTTACTTAATTATTCAGTAAACTAATATGTTATTGCAAATGTTATTAGTGATGAAATAGTGATGAAACATCCTCTGTAGAGCAGTTTGTTCATTTAGGGCTTCTGCAGAAAAACATGACGGTGCAAAATAGCGATTTCCGTGTAAGAAAACCCGCGGTGTATGTAGATTGAAATTGCTCATTCTAAGATAATAAAAACATAACAGTTCATAATGTAAGGTCTTTATACACCTCTCAGAACACAGTTGTATATATTATATTGCATTTCTGTCAATAGATTCTCCTAAATATTAGACACTTCACCTTTAAAGCACTTTAATTTTGCAGAAGTAGTGCTGAAGTCCAACTGAAGATATATTCAAGTATATTTGTGCTAAGATGGAACTGTTGCAAGTACGCTTCAGGTACACTTTAAATATTGCACATATAAAGACTGATTTTATTCAAAGATCATACAATTCTCATTAATAGTAACATTAAAACACCTGTTAGGCTTAATATTAAGAAATGGGCATTGTGCACAAGTAGTACTTTGAATAAAGTTTCATTATAATTTTTACATCAGTAACTCTCGAGCAATATCAGTAAATACGTTAATAGATTTTAACTATACTTAGTATAAAATAAATTTATTTTAAATGTATTACTTTTTTTACTAGGACACTGTGTTCTGTTTTAAATATTTTTATAGAAAATGATTATTATATTTTGCACTACTGTAAAAAAAGTTTTGAAAAAAGTCTCAAAAAAGCTTAAGAAATGTTTCTGATTATTATCCATGTTAAAAACAGTTTTTGTGGAGCAATGATACATTATTTTCAAGTTCATTTTTCAAGACTTTCACATCAAGTTTAAAAGAACAGTATTTATTTATTTATTTAACAAGGTCAAACTTTATTGTCTCTTTTGATCAATTTAACATGCCTTTGCTGAAAAAAGTATTTTTTAAAAATCTTATTTGTCTACAATCATCTGTAAAACAACTTGGATATACATTCTGAGCTACAACCAAAATCATAAATAGCACAAAAACAACAGAATGTTAGTTTCAAATCTAAAAGAAGACATTTTAGTGACATATTACATCTTACCAAAACATTTTAGTCAATTTAATGTATGTTAGCTGTCTAAGTAAGTAGGCTTGTTTTTTAAGCTATATTTCATGGGCTTTTATTGGATAGGACAGTGGAGAGATGACAGGAATGTATCAGGCAGAGAGAGAGGGGAGTGGGATCGGCAAACGGCCTCGAGATGGGAATCGAACTCGGGACGCCCCAAGCACAGTTGCGCTATATGTCAGCACACTAACTATGAGGCTTTCAGCGCCGACAGTAGGCCTGTTTTAATGATGATGAAGGTCAATGCTGTTTTTTTTTTTTCTTGAAGACATATAAATTAAAGGGATAGTTCACACAATAATTACAATTTCCTCATAATTTCCTCATCTTCATAGCTGCTGGTCCCCATTGACATTTATAGTATTTTTTTCCATACTATAGAAGTCAGCATCTGTTTGGTTACCCACGTTGTTTAAAATATCTTCTGTTATGTTACCAAAAAAAGAAACTCACACAGGTTAAGAACAACTTGACGTTGAGTAAATGACAACAGAGTTTTTGTTTTTAGGTGACCTATCCCTTTAAATTAGATTTAATGATTTTAATGATTAATTAAAACTGCAGGCAGAGTAGAAAGGGCCCTCGCATCTGGGCTCACCACCACCCGGTGGCTTTACGAAAACAGCGAACTCTGGGCAATATGCATTTAAAGTGGTAAAAATAGAAGGAATATGTCAGTCATTTATATGTGCCAAACCTCCTGCTGCAAGGTGGTGGCGCTATGGCTATAACTAGCTTCAGGCAAGCACTTTTATCAAACATATGAAGTTTGGTGCAGACCGAACATTGTATGTTTGAGTTAGTGCAAAGCATGACGTATCCTGTTGCCAACAGGTGGCGTTATGATTATAACTGAATATTGGCCTTTAGATGTCTTCAGGCCAGGACTCTTACCAAACATGTGACATTTGGTGCAGATTAGACATTGCATGTTTAAGTTAGTGAAAAACAAGTCATTTCCTGTTGCCAGCAGGTGGCGCTGTCAGGCTGCCATAGACATCTATTTTAATGAAAACTCAAGATCTTCGTAATTTAACATTGCAAAGGCCTTTAGCATAGACTGACCAAATATAATGTTGATGTCATTAAATCTCTGAGGAGTTTGTTAGAGCGTAAAACAGGCCACTTCCTGTTGCCAGCAGGTGGCACTATGGCTATAAGTGAATATGGACATGGGCATGTGTTCAGGACAGGACTCTTATCAAACATGTGAATTTTGGTACAGATTGGACATTGTCTGCCTGAATTATAACAACTTCCTTCATGGCGAAGCATCGAAGTTTGTCAGGCTGCCATGGACACGCCCTTTAAGATCTTCATAATTTAACATCACAAAGGGCTTTAGATTACACTGACCAAATTTGGTGTTGATCTGTTGAAATATCTAGGAGGAGTTTGTTTAAATACAATGCCTGAAAATGGCTAAAACAGCACAAAACTTGCTGAGAAAATTCAAAGCTTGAGAGGCACTTTGTTGAAATTTTATAGGTGGCGCTATTGAGCCATTTTGCCACACCCACATCTGAAACCCATATCAGATGTAAATTTTCACCGCTTTCAGCGTGTGCAAAGTTTCATGAGTTTTCGAGCATGTTTAGGTCCTAAAAAATACAAATCATTTTGTTGAAGAAGAAGAAGAATCTGAGCAATTCCAATAGGGTCCTCGCACCACCGGTGCTCGGGCCCTAATGATTGATGAAATTATTTTAAAATTTAAAATTTTAATTTTCTGACCTGGTATGTTTGCATGCAGCTCTCCATCTCGGCCTGTGTTAGCGTTGTGGTTTCCTGCTCCTCAGGAGGATCCATCCATGAATCTCTCTTGGTCTTACTGTCAGCCCTCTCTAAGCTCCGCCCTCTCTTCCTGAGCCTGACTGACGTGCTGATCTCCACTCCCGCTGGCAGCGGCTCGGCTGTCAGCTCCTTCATCTCCGGAACCCCGTTTTCTTCATCATCATCGCACATCTCAAAAACCGAGGCAGGATCCATGCCCCTCTCCACCATGGTGGGGCTCCCTTCCTCCAGGAAGCTGTCGTCCACCGGGCTGACGCAGCTTGCTGACTTACGCTCCACCTTCTCAATGAAACTGACCTTCCGTAGCTTCAGGCCGCAGTCGATGAGGCTCTCCGATTCGTTTTCTTCTTCGCTGTGCCTCTCCCCAGGGTCCTCCTCCACATCCTCATCTGGGACACCGCAGCCACCATTCAGACACTTGCGTTCTCGTCTCTCCTGAGGGCCCTCCTCGCCCATCTGTGGCCCGTGCAGGCCTGACCCGAGCACAGTGGGGTCGGTGGGCGACACCTGCGCTCGTCCTGCTGCGAGCCGCCCGTACTTGAGCAGCGCAGACACCAGCAGCTCCCAAACGGCCCGCAACGTGAGCTCACCCAATCGGTGCCGCTCGGCCAGGTAGGGCTGCAGGACTTCCTTCATGTTCTGCACAAACTGCCGGATAATCAGCAGTGTGGCCAGCATCTACAGGAATAGGGACACCAAAATGTTACACCATCACCTTACAATGGTGAGCACTGAAACAAATATACCAGTTTTGATTCCACTCTGATTCATTTGGGCAGTTTCAGTTAAAATGCCCATTTTGATTACAATCATTGAATCAGTCTTTGATTAACTAAGAGTAAAACCTTAAAAAGCCTTTGTCACATGAAATAAAATATCAACTGTACAATAAAAACTAAAATAGCTGCTGATGCAATATTTCTCATTTTCATTTAGTTTAAGTTGATGTAAGTATGAAATTAAAATTCAATAAATTCAGTAAATGATGATGAAATAAAATTCAATAAAAAAACTGTCATTTGAAATAAAATACATGAATTAAAATATATAAATTACATAAAAAACTAAAATAAAATATGATAAAAAAAAATCAGCTAGTTGCCGATGCAACATTTCTCATTTTTATTTAGTTTAATTTGATGTAAATATGAAATAAAAATTCATTAAATTCAGTAAAATGATTAAATAAAATCTAATAAAAAATGTTGTCTTGAAATAAAATATATAAAATAAAACATATCCTAAACTATATAAAAAATACAATAAAAACTTAAAAATATGAAAAAATAAATGCTGAAATAAAATTCAGTAAAAAACTTGTTACTTGAAATAAAATACATGAAATAAAATATATTAACTACATAAAAATTATAATAAAAATGTAAATAAAATAGGATTAAAAAAATTCAGCCAGTTGTTAATGCAACATTTCATTTTCATTTAGTTTATGTAAATATGAAATACAAATAAAAAAAAAAAATCAATAAAATAAAATGAAATAAAATTCCATACAAAAACTTGTAATCGCTTGTAATAAAAGACATAAAATAAAATAAAATATATAAACTATATAAAAATACAATAAAAACTAAAATAAAATATAAAAAAAAACAATTGGCATTTTAGTTGCCAATGCAGCATTTCTCATTTTCATTTAGTTTACGTTATTGTAAATAGGAAATAAAAATTCAATAAAATTCAATTAAATGATGATGAAATTAAATTCAATAAATAAAAATACACAGACATATTTAAAAAATAATAAAAAATGAAATGAATACGAAAACGGATAAAAATGACACGTATACAAGAAACTTGTAACTAAATTCTAAAATTAAAAAATGTAAATGAAAACAGAAAATATGCATTAAAAATATTAATAAACACTATAAATGTTTTTTTTTTAATACTAAAATAACACGAGTTCAAAATTTTGGGGTCAAAAAGATAATTTTTAAAGAAATTTATACTTTAATTTAGCAAGGATCCATTGAATTGATCAAACGTAACAGTAAAGACATTTATAATGTTACGAATTAATTAAATATTTCTAATAAATGCTGTCGTTGTAAACTTTCTTTTCATCAAGGAATCCTGAATAGAAATCTGTTCATTTAAAATGTAATAATATTTCAAAATAATACTGTTTCTACTGTATTTTTGATTCAAAAAATCAGCCTTGGTGATCATGAAGAGACTTTTTTCAAAATTATTTTAAATCATTGTATATATAAAAATACAGTATATGTGCATATATGTATATATTAAAAATACAGTTTTGTAAATATCACTGCCCTCCTTTTTGTTAGAGATAAGCACACTGATTTCAGTTCATAATATTTACATAATATCAAATGTAATAGAACCTGACTGTTTTTTTTTTTACCAAGAACTGTTTCACCCCTAGTATATATCTAATGTACATTTAATGTATTTTATTACAATATTCCTTTACTGAAAGAAAAAAAAAACTACAGAACTAAAAAGAATCTGTTTTGTGTGTATTGTATTTCTGTGTTGGGTTTCAATAAGAAGCGTAGAGCTGATGTTCACATGCTCCAGTCAGAGACTCTCACCTCTTTCAGACGCTCCATGTCTTTGAGGTAGAATCCAATATAGAAAAGGCTGAGATAAGAATTTACAAACTGAAACTGAGAAAGAAAGAACATTTAAGGAACAAAATGTGAAATACCAGAGCAGTTTTAAGAAAAGGTTCATGAATATTTAAAAAAAAACCAGTCTGGTCATTGAACATTTTTGATATAAATTATGTATTTATTTTTCCATTGATACTTACAAGAACCATTTTGATGATGAGATTTTTCTCATAGGCACTCTGGAGTCTGTAGTTTTCTGTGGGAAACAGAAGATTCAGACATTAGTATTCACCTCACAGGGGCCTAACAAATAGTGTTTGTCTTCTTTCTCTTCACTCCTCCGTTTGGCTTCTGGAGGGCTGTTTTCCCAAAATCCAGACCCCAATCCATTCGAAACCTTTAGTTTAATGCACAACTCCCTCATAAAATTCTGCTTTGCTGAATACAGTGTTCATGAACACTTCAGATAATAAATTACTAGATATAAACTCCCGTATGTCCTATGACTCACCCATGTCATTTAGCCAGCAGGCGATCTTTCTGTACACCTCGTCACACGCCGTCACAGTGATGGCCAACATGATTTTAGGGATGAATCTTGCTACACGTGGAAGCTCCTTAATCCCCATCACAAATTCCTGCCAAAAATCACTTCATTTCAGCTCACATTACATGAACTATTTTATATTTGCACTCAAGTATTTACACATTGCACTAATATGAAAATCTATATTAATACTACTTTTATCATTTTTACTATACACTATGGTGAAACATATGAAAGGTCATTTCTGCTACGGGGTAAAAAAAAATAAAAAAGGTAACCTCACAATTCAGACATTTTTCTCACAATTCCGAGTTTATATGTCACAATTCTGACTTGTAAATTGTAAAAAGAAAGGTCTGAATTGCAAGAAACAAGTCTGAATTGTAAAATATCGGCTTACAGTTCCATGAATATATATGTGACCCTGCACCACAAAACCAGAAATATGGGTCAATTTTTTGAAATTGAGGTTTATACATCACAATATACTGTACATGTACATACAGCACAATAAATAAGCTTTCAACTGATGTATGGATAGGACAAAATTTGGCTGAGATACAACTATTTGAAAATCTGGAATCTGAGGGTGCCAAAAATCCAAATATTTAGAAAATCACATTTAAAGTTGTCCAAATGAAGTTCTTAACAATGCATATTACTAAACAAAAATTAAGTTTTGATATATTTATGGTAGGAAATTTACAAAATATCTTCATGGAACATAATCTTTATTTAATATCCTAATGATTTTTGGCATAAAAGAAAAATCGATCATCTTAACCTATACAATGTATTGTTGGCTATTGCTACAAATATACCCATGCTACTTACGTCTGACTGGTTTTGTGGTCCATGGTCATATATATATATATATATATATATATATAGAGTCTTAGGCCACTAGTATTTTCACCAACAAAAAATGGTTTTAAGTGAGTTATTTCTATCTTTTGCTGTAGTGTGCCAGTAGGAAATATCAGTTTACATTTCTAAACATTCATTTTGCCATCAATTGTAATAATCCAGTGAGATTTTTGTTTGCACAAGGAGTCTGACAACAGCCAGTGCTCCACACAGAGATCTGATCTGACTATCATCCAGTCTGTCTGGAATGACATGAAGAAACAGAACAAACTGAGACAGACTAAATCCAGAAGAACTGTCGCAACATCTCCAAGATGCTTCAAGAAACCTACATGCAAAGCTACCTGAAAACTTATGCACAAGTGTACCTAGGGCAAAAGCAGTTTTAAACGCAAATATGGTTTACCAAATAGTGATTTAATTTAGTTAATAGAAGTTAATTGATAAATAAAATCTATTTAAGACATTATTTTTGACAGCATCCTCAATTTACAGCATTTTTACACAAGTGCCTAAAACATTTAACAGTACTTTGCAGGTAGGTTTCTTGAAGCATCTTGGAGACGTTGCCACGGTTTCTGGATTTAGTCTCAGTTTATTCTGTTTCTTCATGTCATTCCAGAGACAGACTGGATGATGATAAGATCAGATCTCAGTGTGGAGCACTGGCTGTTGTCAGACTTCTTGTGCAAACAAAAATCTGACTGAATTATTATTACAATTAAAGGCAAAATGAATGTTTGGAAATGTAAACTGATATTTCCTACTCACACACTACAGCAAAAGATAGAAATAACTGACTTTAAACCATTTTTTTGAGCTGGTGAAAATACTAGTAGCCTAAGACTTTTGCACAGTACTGTATATTATATATATATATATATATATATATATATATATATATATATACAGTCATGGCCAAAAATATCGGCACCCTTGCAATTCTGTCAGAAAATGCAACACTTTTTGGTACTCACATGTTTATTTTTTTTGTTTGCATTGGAACAACACAAAAAAACAGAGAAAAGTCAAATCTAATACAATTCCACACAGAACCCAAAAAATGGACTGGACAAAATTATTGGCACCCCTAACTTAATATTTGGTAGCACCCACTGAAAAAATAACTGAAATCAATCGCTTCCTGTAACCATGAATGAGTTTCTTACACCTCTCTACAGGAATTTCGGACCACTCTTCTTTTTCAAACTGCTCCATGTCATTCAGATTTGAAGGATGCCTTCTCCCAACTGCTGTTTTGAGATCTCTCCACAGGTGTTCTATGGGATTCAGATCTGGACTCTTTGCTGGCCATTTCAGAACTCTCCAGTGCTTTGTTTGTATCTTTTCTGAGTGATTTTTGAAGTGTGTTTCGGGTCATTGTCCTGCTGGAAGACCCATGACCTCTGGTGGAGATGCAGCTTTCTGACACTGGCCACTATGTTGTGCCCCAAAATTCCTTGGTAATCATCAGACTTAATGATACCGTTCACACAGTCAAGGCATCCAGTGCCAGAAACAGCAAAGCAACCCCAAAACATCTTTGAACCTCCACCATGTTTGACTGTAGGAACTGTGTTCTTTTCTTTGAAGGCCTCATTTCTTTTTCTGTAAACAGTGCGATGATGTCCTTTACCCAAAAGCTGTACTTTTGTCTCATGTGTCCACAGTACATTCTCCTGGAAGGATTGTGGTTCTATCACATAAGTTTTGGCAAACTCCAGTCTTGCTTTTTTATGCAGTGGTGTCCTCCTGGGTCTCCTACCATAGGGTCCCTTTTCGTTCAGATGGAGACGGATAGTGTGAGCTGACGCTGTTGTATTCTGTGTCTGCAGATCAGCTTGAATTTGTTTGGAAGTTAATCAGGATTCTTCATCCACCATTCAAACAATCCTTCGTTGTAATTTATTATTAATTTTGCTCTTCTGTCCACGTCCAGGGAGGTTAGCTACAGTGCCATGGGCTGTAAACCTCTTGATGATATTGCACACAGTGGACACAGGAACATTAAGATCTCTTGAGATGGACTTGTAGCATTGAGACTGTCCATGTTTTTCTGCAATATTTTCTCTCAAATCTTTCTTTTCTCAATGCTCAGTAGAACACACAACACAAACTGGTTGTTACTGGTTGTAAGTGTGATTACTATATTGCCCACACCTGTTATTTGCCACAGGTGTGTCTAAATACAAATTACAGGAGCATCACATGCTTGAAAAGCAATTATTTCTTACAATTTTGACAAGGTGCCAATAATTTTGTCCAGTCTTTTTTTCAGTTCTGTGTGAAATTTTACCAAGTTTGACTTTCTTTTCTGTTTTTTTATGTTGTTGCAGTGCAAACAAAAACAATAAGCATGTGAATACCAAAACATTTGCAGTTGGAACAATTTTCTGAGACAAGTGTTGTATTTTCTGACAGAATTGCATGTGTGCTGATATTTTTGGCTATGACCGTATATATAAGAAAAACAACTGAGATATGAACTCAGAATTTCGAGAAAAAGTCAGAACTGTGAGTTTATATCTATCTTTATATCACATATTCATGACGTTATCATTCATGACTAAATTGCATGTTCATGTTTCTCAAAATTATGATTTTTCTCATTTTCATGTATTTTTTTTATTCTGTGGCAGAAATGCCATAATTCAGTGTGTGTGAGAGTGTGTGTAACTCACCTGAAGCTCAAAGCAGACGAGCATGGCCAGAAATACAAAGCAAAGGCATAATATACAGACAGGAAAGCTGACCAGCCATCTGAACACTCTCCTCCTCCACGGTGGGTAATAAAACTCTTCACAGCCCGTCACGGGACTGCACCGCTTTACACCCTGACCCAAAGAGCAAGAGAGAAAAAATTATTTAGAGTAGTTTAAAAGATGTGTTTTCAGGTGCATCAGATGCTAGAACCTGTTCTAACTTTAATTCTCTAATTTTAGAACAAATAATGTGTTAAAATGATTACCACCCCACCCAGATTATAAATCATATTACACTGATGTATAACTGAGTTGTTCAAGATGTCATGATAAAATGTATGGGTTTTGTCTTTAAAATTGGTTTTGTCTTTTTTATTTATATTACAGTATAATAAATAGTTTAGCAATATCATATGAAAAGGAGAGCTGTTTTTCCAAATATCTGCACAAGTGCAAATGCGAAATTGATTTTATACAATAGCTAAATGTAAAAGTTAAATTTTAGACACATTATTGTCAATGTTGTCTGTTTTGTGAACAAAAATAGTTCCAAAAAAAGAATTATAGTGTTTTTCACTAGCAAATGAATCATTTCTGAATGAATCAGCGTTTTAATGAATTGGCTGCATGAATGACTCATTTTCTGAGCAGTATGACATCGTATTGCTCAATCCCCGCCCACATAATTTGACGGACTGTCCCGTATTATCATATTCCGTCATTTTCTCCACGCTTAAGGAGCTGTAGTGACAACAGTGTATTATAAGCACTGCAGGTGTTTTGTTGTTGGATATAAAAGTGAACATTAGAGTCCCAACATCAGAACCACTGAGGATGCAGTGGGTTCATTTTTTTATGGTAACACACCATTAAATACACAAAAAAAATCAAAGAGAGGGGTGGAGTGAACAGCAGCTCATTATCATTTAAAGAGACATGCACTAAAATGAGCTGCTCTGAACAGAGCTGTTTTTGACAAGGTAAAAATACAGTTTTTTTTCACACAATTGAAGAAATTTAACCAAAGTATGTTGCAGACATTTCATAAAGACCCTAAATCATACCAAATTGTGGAAAATGGCCATCCGATGTCCCCTTTAATATCGATTTATTATCATTATTTATGCAATGTTGCATCAAAATACTTCTTTCTAAAGCTACTTTTTTTGTAATTGCTATTCAGTACTTTTCTCATTTAAAGGGGTCATCGGATGCCAATCAAGTTGATATGATTCTTTAGGGTCTTAATGAAAAGTCTATAATATACTTTGGTCAAAAATTCTCAATGGTAGTGTAAAACAACAACCTTTTTACCGTGCCAAAATCAGCTCTGCAAAAATCATCCTGTTCTGGTCAAGGTTGCTTTAAATGTTAATGAGCTCTGCTCGCCCGGCCCTCTCATCTCTCTGTGGAGTGACGAGCCTGTTTACTTTAGCCGCATTTAGCTGCTAAACTTGCTAACTAGCACGTTATTAGGAAAGACGATCGCAAAGATTCATAAAAAAACCCTTATACTCACTTTTGCTGTAAGTGAAACTGGATCACGAATGATTCGTGCGAACATAGATGGATATATGTAGATCGCGAGTTGCATTCCATTCACAAACAAATGTAATCTACTGCATCCTTAGCGGTTTAGATGTTGGGAGTAAATGACGTCCACTATGTTCATCCAGCAACACAACACCTCCATCGCTCAATTGGAGATATTCTTGTCTAACTTACATCCTTGCTCCAGTATCGAAACAATGGAGGACTGTTACAGCTGATTTAGGGCAGGTCTGAGGTAAGACGCTCATGTCAATCAACTATCGTGGGAGCAGCCTCTGTCGGTGTGACCCCACACCGACAGGCATCTGAAAACGACTCGATTTGAAAAAGGGGATATTATTTTTACAGATTACTTACAGATGGATTTTTATCATTATGGGGTAGATATGTACATACACTGCCAACACACATTAATGTTCAAACAACATGTAAAAGTGAACTTTGCATCCAATGACCCCTTTAACACAACAATGGCTTTAAAATTGCACCAAATGGCACAAAATTCTTAATCGCTTGACCACCCTAGTCATTACCCTGAACTGGGGTCTGGGCTCCTCCAGTGACTCAGCTGGGGTGTCCAGTGTACCCCACTTATAGGCGAGCTCCGCTCCTCTGCGTTTCCAGCGCTCCAGGAACAATGTGGCCCACACCACATTAAAGAGAGCAAACACCACACAACAGATATCCCTGCTGGTCTGAAAGCATACAACAGAAATACCAATCACATGAACAATAGTAGACTCCAACATACAGATATCATTCTATACATGACATTTAATTCACTTTAAATTCATGGTACAGCTTCAAAACTCTTGGATAAGTAATTTTTATGTTGTTTAAAGTGGTCAAATACCTGATCTGATTCTGTCAGCATCCACAATACAAAGCCAATAACAGCTGGATACAACATGGAAGTGGTGTAGAAACCCAGCCAGGCGAAGTACATGGCAATCTTCACGCCAAAATAGTCACAAATATCATCTAACAAAACAAACAAGACACAAACTCAAAAAAATCTTTTGAATATCTAAGTAGGGCTGCAGCAACTAATCAATAAAATCCGTAATAAAATATTCAACAGCAAATTTGTTTATTGATTAATTGCATATAGAATAAGAGTAAAAAAAAAAAAAAAATACTAAAACATACATTTTGCTAAATTATTTGTTGTTAGACATTAAATGTAAGTTTACAGTTCACAAATAATTGTTTTTTTTTATGACCACAGACACAGTAAAGGGACTTTACTAGAGTAAGTGAATTCGGATTGCAAATGTGTAAATATGGATATTTTTCTTACACAAAAACATTGATTCACTTCAGTGGGCCTTTATTAACCCCTGGAGCCATGTGAAACACTTTTTATAATGTATAGATGCACTTTATCGGACTTCAAAATCTCAACAACTATTCACTGCCATTATAAAGCTTGAAGGAGTCAGGACATTTTTTAATATAAATCTGATTTTGTGTATTTGTCTGAAAGAAGAAAGTCATATACACATAGGATGGCCTGAAGGTGAGCAAACCATGGGGTAATTTTTTATTTTTGGGTGAACTATCCCTTAAGAGCAGCTTAAACCAATTCCAAAATTCCAAAACCTAAAAAACAAAAAGAAAAAAAAAACATTATATTTCAGTGTTGATTTTCCACTAGGGCTGTCAGTTGATTCAAATTTGTAATCTAATTAATTACATGATGTTTTGATTAATTAATCTAATTAATTGCAAATTAATCGCACATCAAATTTCGCTGAGAAATCATCGTTGTGTAAAGCATCAAACACGCATTATAAAAAGTAGCTTCAGCAAGAAATAATTTGTTTTTATTTTTACTCTTATTATTTTTTATTTATTTATTCATTTATTTTTTTAATGAAATGATACTCTAAACGGGAAACTAAATCTGCCAGCAGGTGGCGTAAATGTCTTCGATTCGTTCAACCGGCTCATTCATTCAGGAATGTAGTAAATGGCTCTCTTTATGAATGGGCCTTTGAATCATTGGTTCAGGAGTTCGTTCAAAACACAGATTCATTCATAAACTAAACACCGCTGTATTGCCCGAAGATGCGCAACAATTCTGGAATGGCTTCAAAGGTAATATGTTCTCTGCAAAATTTAGCAAAACACATAATATTGTGTTTAAAATATAACACAGTATCAACTTATTTACTGAACCGTTGTATAAAATCTAGTGCTGTCAAACGATTAATCGCGATTAATTGCATACAAAATAAAAGTCTGAGGTTGCCTAATATATGTGTGTGTACTGTGTGTAATTATTATGTATATAAAAACACATTCATGAATATATTTAAGAGATATTTATAAGTATATGTATTTATTATAATTTTTACATAATTTATATTATATATAAATAAAAATATTTTGTACATAAATAACATATTTCTCTTAAATATATACATTAATTTGTGTGTATTTACATATACATAATTACACACAGTACACACACATATATTAGGCAAACTCAAACTTTTATTTTGTATGCGATTAATCGCGATTTATCTTGTGACTGCCATAATAAAATCACATTTAAGCTCCTGTTAGATTGGGACAAAATCAGCACTGCCCCTGTGATATCGTGTGATATGTGATATATATATATATATAAATATGGGACAAAACACATATAGGGGCATTTTTTGCACCAATATCTTTAATTTTAGGGCATAACTGCATTTGTGGAGTTGTTGCCCTGCATCATATTTGTCAACAGTCAACTACATGAAATATGGTGTAATAATGAGATGACGTACAGGTCTGGGGGCAAGGCCAGTGCGTTAACTGTGTTAAAATATTTTAATCGCATTATTTTTTCATTACTAATTAATTAAGTTCATGCGTTAAACTGACAGCCCTACTTTCCACTGCTGTCTACTAACCCAGTGGCTGTTTTTCACACACGGCCTGCACCCATGACTTCATCAGCTGTCCCAGAATCCTCTGCTCATGAAGCGGGAAGACTTGCTGGATCACACCTCGCGCCCTCAGCTCAGGAACTGGAACATACACACACAGTGCACGCTCACTAACACACACACACAACATGAACAGGTATTCAAAACTTTGGTAAAACATTTCCTTCCAGAAACGTTCACCACATCTGTCACCAGCAACATATAAAATCCTGGAGAAGCAAATTACTTTTAGGTACTGACCATCAAGATACTGAGTGACTTATACATACATACAGGCCACTGGTACAGATCAGGCCTTCTCAGGCCTCTCAGGAAGTCTGAAGAGAAGAACTCACTGATTGGCTGCCCTTCCAGGAAGTGGATGTTGTGAAGGGCCTCCCCATGTTTAGCTCTGAGATTGTCCAGCCAGTATTTGATTATGCTTTGTCGTTCCTGTGATACGGAAAGAATACGCTTCAATCTATAATAATGTTCACATGTTAAATGTTTACCTTCTCCAGCTCCACCTGTATAGATCTGCCTCGAGGTAAATTCATGTATATGTTATATATGGGAGTTACATTGCACAGAATAAAGAATCAAGTGTACAACCCCTCTGAATAAATTTAAAAGATGTATTTTCTTAATGATCACTAATATAATTCACGGAAAGATGGTAAAAGTTTAATGTATTAAACATATACTTAATATAAACATAGGTGCCAATATTTTCTGTAAAATAAGTAACTAAGCCAATTTTGTTTAAACTGAGGATTGCAGAAATGAGTACACCCCAGATTTAATTCAGCAAATGTATTATATTCTAGTACGTACTATGTCCTCCAGAACTTTAAGTATACTGCTCTGGCCCTTCTTGTTACACGTTCATGACAAATGGTCACATCTGTCCTGTTTAACTCCTCGAGGACGACCTCCTTAAATACCCTGATCCTTAATGGAGAGTGTTGCTCAACTCGTCTCTACAGAATCCTCCACAGCTGCTCAAGAGTGTTAAAATTGGGTGAAATACATGTCTGCTGAAGGATTTTCATGTTGGAAGAATAACATCATTGTCATGTTGAAAAAATGGCCAACAACTCAGGGAATGAGGAGAGGGTAGCATCTTCTGTTTCAAGTTTTTGTATTACATCACACAGTGGTGTGTGAAATAATAACAGCATTAATAAAATACAACTCCCTCAAACCTTAGCACACATACATCTCAATATAAGAGCTTTACTACCACTGAACGTCACTGTGGAAACCAGACACTCACTGTACTCCTCCTCAAGCAACAACATAACATTTTGGATGCTTTTGGGTCTGAAATTGACTTAAGGAAACCAGAGTATGGATTCCCAGAATTCTTTATTTTGTAAATATGGGCTTTGGAAAAGGTTAAATAAGTGTATTGTGCTTTGGCTACAGTAGGTAGTTCTGGTGTGGATAAACAACCATGTCACTTCTGCAGACTGAATCTTACTCTGTGAGATAAAGTGTCACTCTTTTCATAGCTTTTGCCAGCTCTGAGACACTTTCTTGGTGTTTTTCCTGCTCTTTTTCTAGCAAAAATTCACTCATCGCTAAATGAAAACTTAAAGTAAAGGCCTGTTTATTTCAGGAGCCTTGTCAAGTCCATTGTTTTTGAATGTTGGAGTTACTTTTGCTATGTTTTCACACTTAAAACAATGATTTGGTATTCCTCTTGTACCATTGTCCTCTTTTGTACTAAGAAATAAGTCACCTGGCAGTTCTCTAAGTGCTTCCATTGTTGCCAGCATTAAGTCTGAATATGATTCACTTTTAATTGTCAGGAAATTACTTGTCTTTAAAAGTTTTGGTTCCATATATTTACCTGTTAATCAAAAAATGGCCTTAAATCTACATTTGATTTAGTAACTTTCAGGAGGGTGTACTTTGCAACACAACATTTTATCACTTTGATAAGAATATCTTAAATCCTAAATAATTTTGACATTCTTTTTTGATTTATCAAGCAGGCTTGTTGGAACATTATATCTCCAAAGAACCCAGACCTGTCTTCTAAGTAGAGTAATTGCTGAATTTGTTAAGTTTTAAAGAGGGTGTACTCATTACAGTGATATTAAATAACATTTTTTACTACAATAAAACCAGTTTATTTAGATGTTATTTAGATGTTTTAATAGCCTTTTTCTGTTTAAATGAGATGTCATCAGCAGTCTTGATAACAAGTGGAAAAAACAAACTTAATGCTGTAGCAAAACCTTTATGCTCAATATTGTGAAGGACCTGTGAGGTGAAGAAACAGAGTTCACTCTCAATGTTCTCGTAGATGTAATCTTCCTCACAGGAGAAACTGCGAGAGCCGCCACCAAACTCCGGCTTCACAGCTTTCTGCAGTCCCATCTCTTCAGCCCCTCGTAAAAGACTGAGCACACAATAAAAAATACATCAGCTTCAACGTCAAACACAAGCTAGCCTTTAACCATGAACAATAATAAAGTAAAGTAAAAAATGTATGTTCCAGAACAAAATTCTGAGTACACTAGCATTCAAAAGTTTGGGCTCAGAACACTTTTTTAATTTCAGTTAACATTTATTTAAAGTAATGAAAATGTTTTTTTTATGGTTTTAGTTTTAGTTAACTTTAATAACCCTGATTAAATGGATCAAAAAGTGACAATAAAGGCATTGACGTTGTCACAAAAATTTCTATTACAAATAAATGATGTTCTTTTGATCTTTTTTCCATCAAATCTTGAAAAACAAAATGTATGATGAGTTTTACAAAAACAACATTTTCAACATTGATAATAATCAGAAATGTTTCTTAAGCACCAAATCAGCATATTAGAATGATTTCTGAAGGATCATGTGACACTGAAGACTGGAGCAATGATGCTGAAAATTCAGCTTTGCATCACAGAAATAAATAACATTTTATAATATATTCACACAGAAAATAGCTATTTTAAATTGTAATAATATTTCACAATATTACTGTTTTTTTAATAAAATAAATCCAGCCTTGGTGACAGAAAGAGACTACGTTCAAAAACGTCGTACTGACCCCAATATTTTCAATGGTAGTGTATTTTATAAATTGTTTGATGAAATGAGCTCCCATGAGGTCCAGAATTTTTTAGAGACTCATGTTGGAACATGAAAATAAACATCAAATTAGCCTCTGCTTGATCCTCATGTCTCATCTCATGTGGCGTACATGATAATTACATCAACATCTCCTGAAAAAACGGTTAATAAACAAAGAAGATTAAACTATAGGAAAAATAAAAGCCGTTTCCCTCTTACTTTTCGTATGTGGCCGTGACGAAGAAGGCGTACATTCTGGTGTGTTTGTGATGTCGGATCTGGATAATGAGTTCTGGGATGCCGAGCCGTATGTGGTTCAGAAGCCAGAGCAGCGTGTGGTCATCTGTGGTGTCTGTACGGAGACAAATATAAACACCAATATGTAATTTATTACATTGAGGCACTCCACTGAAAAATATAGCAGGAAACAACATCCATAATCCATGTTTGTTTCAGCAGGTAGTAGGAATGTGTCTGTTCAGATAAAATACCAATTCACAGGTCTGAATAATGTAAACTTACACAAAAACACATGGATTCTGTTTTAATTCTACTTCCTTGTATTTTAAATTACAATTGCACATCCTGTTTGCTTTATCAATTATTAATTCAGTAATTAAAATGGGCATTCTCAATGAAGCACAACACTGATATCGAAATGAATCATTTTAGCATCACTGAGATACTATTAAGTTTTTTTATATTTTGAATGAGATTTTTTTAAAATATTTTAATGTTAACTCTAGTTGAAGTAATTTATTATTTTTTATTTAGGTTTTAGTTATTTTAGTACATTAAGATAAGCTAAGTGAAAATGATCAACCCTTTATACATTTAAATTTAATATAAAATAAATAAAAAATAAAAAGATAAATAAAATACATTTTTATACATTTTATTTAAAAATGTTTATACATATATATATATATATATATATATATATATAATTTAATTTATATAATTTTATTTCAGTTAACATTTATTTTATTTCAAATATTTTTTTTTTGGTTTGTTTAATCTAAATTAACTGGTTTTATTAAAAAATATTATTTAATGTGATGAACCTGACTACACTGAGGTAGTTTTAAGGGTGTTTTAAGGGTGAGAGGGTCAGAAACAGTAACAACTGCAAATTTTGTCTTGGACGTTTTCACAACAAACCATGATTTATTCATATGTTTTGTACTAAAATTTATTCAAGTCTCAATTGCTAATAATTGTGTGGATTATTTCTATTTACAAATACTGAGAACATCTTACACATATTTTCTGTTCTTAACCTTGTTCAAATGTTTGCTATCTTTTTAACAAATAATAAAAATGAGTTATATATTTGAGGTTACTTACAAGAAAGTACTTTGGAGGTATCAGATTACATATATATTATACTAATATATATAATGGCACTGAAAGATTACCACATTCAAATACCACAGCAGTATCACAGCATAATTAAAGAAAAAAAGGTATTTATTTCGTGTTTTGTAAGAAATATAGAAAGAAAGAGACAGGAAAAACATCTGCAGCACCTGGAAACGTCATAAGGACATCACAGTTCTCTGTGGGCACCGTCTTCATCCAGGATTTATGGGACATGATGTGTCTCCCGGCCTGCAGCAGCCGCTTCCCAAATAGCTTATCTGAAAAACACAACAAGGACAGAGACAGAGGAAAGAAAAGAAAACAAACGTCAGTCGCTTTGCAATGTTGCTATGGACAAACAGAGCCACTCCATGCCGCTCATTCTCCCCCTCACTCGTGGTGCCAGGTTTAAATGTCACAGTCATTCCCCTTGAAACATGAGAAGTGGAGACATAAGCGAATGCTCCAGCGCTGGAGTCTTGACAGCACAGCGGCCAGTGTCTGAATATGAACAATAACCTCAGAGAGTTACCTCAGTGTGTATATACAGTTGAGCTCATAAGTTTACACACACCTTGCCGAATCTGCAAAATGTTAATTATTTGACCAAAATAAGAGGGATCATACAAAATGCATGTCATTTTTTATTTAGCACTCATCTGAATATGATATTTCACATAAAAGACGTTAACATGTAATCCACAAGAGAAAATAGTAGTTGAAAAATGACCCCATTCAAAAGTGTACATACACTTGATTCTGCGTTTTACCTAAATGATCCACAGCTGTGTGTTTTTTTGTTTAGTTATTCATGAGTCTCTTATTTGTCCTGAACAGTTAAACTGTCTGCTTTTTCTCAGAAAAATCCTTAAGTTCCCACAAGTTCTTTGGTTTTTCAGCATTTTTATGTATTTGAACCCTTTCCAACAATGACTGTATGATTTTGAGATCCATCTTTTCACACTGAGGACAACTGAGGAACTCAAATATCACAGAAGGTTCAAACACTTAAAACGATGCATTAAGAGCCAGGGGGTGAAAACTTTTGAACAGAATTGTATATTTTAAGATGTGTATATTTTTCTTATTTTGTCTAAATATCATATTTTTGTCATTTAGTACTGCCCTTCAGAAGCTACAGAAGATGTTTCCCAGAAGACAAAATTAGTTTACCCTGATCTTCAAATTCAAAAAGTTTTCAGCATTAGTGACCATTTGAACCTTCTGTAATAGTTGCATATGAGTCCCTCAGTTGTCTTTAGTGTAAAAAGATGGATCTCAAAATCATACAATCATTGTTGGAAAGGGTTCAAATACACAAAAATGCTGTTATGTTCGGCTGTGATCAGTTATTGCGAGCAATCTTAGGTTTATGATGTGACATCTCTTGTGTTTGTGCACGCTCGTGAATCAGTCTGAATAAACAATATAATGGCGTTAATGGGAAGACTAATTTTAAAAAGTAAAAAAACTCTCACTCTTATATATCACCACTTTGTCAAGTCAAAACCAAAGTTTAAATGACCCGAAAACATGATCTGTGTTTTTTTTTAGTGAGCAATCAGCTTGTTGAAATTAAAGGTACATCTCTACATCTGTGACCAGTGTTTACTGAACTCTGAAGACTGATGATCAGAAAATACATTTATTATTAAAAAGAACATAAATATAGAATTGTTTAAATAAAATATATTGTTTAAATTGTTACTGCCTTAATATTTTGGAATAAATGTAAAATGCTTAAAAACACTAAACTTTTATACTTGTTTTTAATACATAGAATAGCCTATTAATTACAATTTTAATGCAAAAATATAAAACAGATTTGTTTAACTAAGAAAATGTGACTGGGACATGAATTTAAATTGTATATATATGAGGACTTTGCCTGAAAGTATTCTGAAAGCAGCACAACTGTTTTCAACATTGATAACAATAAGAAATGTTTCTTAAAGGAACACTCCACTTTTTTTTGAAATATTCTCATTTTCCAACTCCCCTAGAGTTATACAGATGTGTTTTACCGTTTTTGAATCCATTCAGCCAATCGCCGGGTCTGGCGGTAGCACTTTTAGCATAGCTTAGCATAAATCATTAAATCTGATTAGACCATTAGCATCTCACTATAAAATGACTAAAGAGTTTCGATATTTTTCCTATTTAAAACTTGACTCTTCTGTAGTTGCATCGTGTACTAAAAATGGCGGAAAATTAAAAGTTGCGATTTTATAGGGCGATATGGCTAGGAACTATACTATTCTGGCGTAACAATCAAGGAACCTTGCTGCCGTATCATGGGTGCAGCAGGTGCAATGATATTACGCAGCGCCTGAAAGTGACCGGCACTAAGTTTGTGTAGATGTAGAGTTGCAGCCGGCAGAGTTGACGGCTGCGTAATATCATTGCGCCTTCTGCACCCATGGTACGGCAGCAAGGTTTCTTGATTGTTACGCCGGAATGAGAGTATAGTTCCTAGCCATATCAGCCTAGAAAACCGCAACTTTTCATTTTCCGCCAGTCTTAGTACACGATGTAACTACAGAAGAGTCAAGTTTTAAATAGGAAAAATGTTGAAACTCTTTAGTCATTTTATAGTGAGATGCTAATGGTCTAATCGGATTCAATGATTTATGCTAAGCTATGCTAAAAGTGCTACCGCCAGACCCGGCGATTGGCTGAATGGATTCAAACACAGTAAAACACATCTGTATAACTCTAGGGGAGTTGGAAAATGAACCTATTTTCAAAAAAAGTGGAGTGTTTCAGTTTCGGAGTCAAATTAATGCATATATTTCAAGTTACTATTTAGAGACTTAAATGCATTTAAACACAACTAAAAAAGGTTCTGGTCAGTTGTGTTGTGTTTTTGGCAGCGGCTGCTCTGTAAATGTTCAGCTGCTCACAGTGGCTTCATGCTCACTGATGCATGACCTTCAGAAAGTGGGACACAGTCTACATAAATTTACCACAATCTCAGCTCACTATCCAGCACTTTACTAAATAATCTGCTAGGGTAATAAGATTATCATAAAATATCACCAAATATCAGCGCTTCATATCTGCAATAAGAAATATCAGTGTTTATCAATGTATTACTTGTAAACAAAAAACATAGTTTAGATTATTTATGTATTGCATGAATACATCACAATTGGATTCAATTTTAAAAAATAGTTTGTTATGTGCATCAAGGTGTTTATTTTAATGTTTGTTGCAGTATCGTACCATAATTGTGTTACCGTGATAGTATTTTATGTTTGTTAAAGAGGTTATGAACTGAGAAATCAAAATTTACTTTGATCTTTTGACAAACTTGCACGCACATTGTGGTGGCGGAACACTGGTAACAAGTGGCGGTAAATGGGTAAAATCCATGAAATAAGAGAAAAAAATTATTGTTGTGCCTTTGGATGTCAGAATCAGAATGCAAATCTTTTTTAAAGAATACTGTCATCAAAAAACGCCATTTGAAGCTAAACGCAGACGTTTAAACTGACTATGGATGAAAACGGCTATGATTACTTTACTTTTAAAGCATAAGTTTCATTTAAACAATTTATCTACATAATATTCAAATATGCAGTTCATAGGGGACATATTGTATTAGCCCTACAGTTACAGCATGAAGTATTATTTAAAACTATATCATTTACCTATTTTATCGTACATTCCTGACTTTTTTTTCTCGCAAATGCACATTTATATTTGCTAGTTTGAACTTTATAACTCAATTTAACTCAATCAAGTTTGTCAATTCTGAGGAAAAAAGCCAGAAGTGTGGGATATAAACTAATGATTCTGAGCTGAGGGAAAATGTCTAGGTTGCTCTTGTAACCCTCGTTCCCTGAAGGAGGGAACGGAGATGTTACGTCCCATAGACGTCAGTCGATCTAACGTCGAACGTGACTGACTGAGGGGGAAATAGAGTTGATTTCCTTATCAGAATTGTGAGATATAATCTCGGAATTGCAAGAATAAAGTCAGAATTTTAAAATATAAACTCAAATTTGCCTTTTATTCCATGGCTTCCATAAAAATTTAATCACTGTTTGCAAACATTGAATTGGTCTATAAGAGGTCATTGTACTATAAAAAGTTTCAAAAATTAAAACGTTCCTATTAGTCTAAAAACAGGTTGTATTGAAGCCAATCTGCCAAAACTACAGGTTGTGAAATGTGCTATTTTATGATGTAATAGTGTGAAACACCACCTCCACAGAAAAAGATCAACGTCTTACTACCTGTTTAGCCCCGCCCACCGATTCACGCATATAGCGTAAACAATGAGAGGCAAAAGCAGGTCTACGCACAAACCAAATGATAAAGATGGCTCCAAAGACAAAATTACGCTGTGCCAAGTTGTGGAAAAAAAAGTCTTTGCATTGCCTTCCTTCTGAACCCAACATTAGGAAAGAGTAAATGAACTTTACTAGGAGTTCCAGACCGCGTCAGTATGAACTTGGTTTGTTCACTTCATTTAACCGTGGATTAATTTACAAACAAAGCACTATTTGAGGCAGGATTTTAAGAAAGATTGAAACTAAAAGACGATGCTGTGCCGACTATATTACAAGTGTGAGTAACTGTTTTTATTACATGATTAAGACCTCACTGGACCCCGGGGCTATGACTTACTGCAGGGCCCCCCATTAGAATAATTATGTAATTATGCATATATATACACATACATATATATATATATATATATATATATATATATATATATATATATATATATATATATAAATAATGATATATATTCTTTACATTTTTTTTTATCCTATCAATTTATTTATCCTATAAAATGTCATAATTAAAAAAAAAAACAAAAAAAAACAAACTAGTCTAATAAAAACAAGCTTACTTAAGACAAGTAAACAGTCATGACTTACAATAGAATGGAAAAAAAAAACATAATTCAGCGATTTAGTCAAGAACAGTGAGTGATTTCTTTCTAATGTTTGACACAAATGGTAACAGCATCTAGGCTGCTTTAGAGGAATTGTTCACACAAATTCTGTTGTTGTTCTAAACCAGTTTCCTTCTGCTGTTGTATCAAGCTGAAATCACCTTAACGCGCGCATTTGGCAAAATTAATTCTGCCTTGCTGGTTAATGTCCTTGAACAGTTAAATTTGTTTTAAACCACAACACTTAATATACATTTAAATAAAAGGATTAGCCTACATCATGACGCGCAAAACGATTTACATATTTCAACCAGGTTATCTCTCAACCCATAAGCGAATATACGTTGTTCAAACACAAAAAGCAATAGGCTATACGTCCAGCAAGTTTATAATCAAACTAAACTTAAATCTATGGGAACAATGACGATGTGTTTTTATTGGCTCCATGTGCCTGGTCCACTTGGTATTCCACAACTTTCACACCCAGGGCCGCATTAATGATGTTCACACCATCATCAGCTTTAGTAAAATAACCCAGATGGGGATTTGACTCACTCATGTTTTCCCCTCTCCTCATTTTTTCAGATGGCCCCATTTGTTTTTAGAAAAGCTGACATTTTTACTTATCGAAGATAAATTCTATTGCGTACCATTTCCAGATTATGCCAGAATGAAGTGATGAGAGGTGAATGCGGACATTAGGTGCAGTGATCACCTGAGATACGTGCACAGGTCGTTTAAAAGTAAAATCTTTTAGTTTTAATCGCTAATGGTAATGCATGGAATTTACAGAAAAGCTCCAAATAGCGCTAATATGTGGGGGGCGTGGTGGGGCTTTGGCGATTGGCGCTACCGATGGCCAGTCAATCTACTCCACAGCCAATTATGGGCCCCCTCGTTGCTCGGGCCCCGGGGCTTCAGCCCCGCCTAGCCCAATGGTTAATGCGGCCTTGTTGATATGTACTGGGTATTTATGTGTTTTTACCTAAATCACAGCAATGTCCATCTATGAATGATGTAGGCTGTCAAACACACACAACTAGTAGCCAATCATAGCAGTGGGACAATCCTCCATTCCTATTCAAACAAAGCGTTTTGATGAGGGGAGTCAAAACTGGACATAAAATAGCCAATCTTACCCGGATCCTGCTGGATCCTGTTCTGAAAAATTTTTGGACTTTGGATTTTTGCGTTTTGGTATTTGTTTTTAAAGATCCGGAATTAACAAGTGCATTAGGTCGTGACAGTGCGTGCGTTCATACGAGACAGAGCAAGCGCGGGTTAATGTAGATATATTTGGAGGTTATGTATTGGTTCAGCTTTTTTAAGTTCATAATCACACTCATTGATTGGTGCTTACTGTTTAACCCACTCTCTACAAACGTGCACTGCTCGCAAAACATATTGTTTAGTGAACAGCGGAATGTTTAGAGAGAGTGTAATAATACCAGAAACAATACCAAATCAAGTGAAATATTATAATGTATAAACATTCATATACGTTAGTTTCCTTGACTCCAAAACAAGTAATTTAAATGTAACAGTATTCAGAACAGAACAAGAATGAAAAAACAAAAGCTAAACCAAAACAATCTTTTTCTTTTTTTTTTTTTTTTTCAGAAATTCTTGTGTGTTTTAATTTTTCTGATAATCAAATACAGGCATTAAACATTTATTTATTTTTAATTAAATGAAAATTAAACCCTTTTATTTGCTGCCAAACAGAGTTTTTTTTTCTGTTATTATTATAATTTCTGCATTTAATTGTTTTATTTAAATCTGCCAGAAATAGGAATATTTAAACACCTACATTACACTGTACAAAAGTAATACAAGACTAATACATTTCTGTTACATGTTAAACCGTACTTTTATTTTGACAGGTTGCCGGTTAGTTTTTGTGTGTATACACTATGATATGATGCTAATTTTCTCAAATGAAAGGTAAAATTGAAACATGACGTGACTCTCACAGCAGTTCTGGATATTAAGTTCATGCGTTTATGACGTCATATAATGACGCAGAGCGTCACGTGTGCTTCAGTATTTGTGTAGTAAACAAAACCGCGTCTCATTCATTCATACAGAGCCAAGCGGTACATGCAGGATTCATATTTAAACCGTCTTTTTGCGCTTTAATATCCACAGACACTAGTCCATATCGCGATTCGAATTAAGTGAGAGACTTACTTTTGATTTATTAATCCAAAAAATTGAGGAATTCTGTGGCATCCTGTGCTATAGAGTAAATCCATTTTACGAATTGGACTCCGCAATCCCTGTAGACGTGCGACCACGTCACGTTAGAGACAGAAATGACATGCCGTTGTGTAAATAAGGTAACTAACATTAGGCTATTTCATTTTGTTTAATAAAAGAACAAGGTATAGACCTGTTCTATAGGAAATGTAACCTTAAATGACGTCTGTTGTGATCTGGCGCTATATAGAAAATAAAGTTTACTTGACCTTCAAGGGGGACGGGGGCTGCCGTTGGGGCAGGGGAAACACTGGGCACTGTTCTAAATTATGTTTTTTGATGTAAAAATCTTCTGAAACAGTATCACAGTATTTTACAATGATTTCTAGCAAACCACAGCTGTCCGGTTTTACTGTAACTTTAAGTGGATTTTTATTTTTTTTCTTTCCCACTCTAATCCACACACATACACAAAAAGTCAGAACAGATGGCTTTACTACATTGTCTGAAGTAAAGCATCATCATCAATCTCATAACACATGTCACTTGTAGACACATGCGATCCGGCCAATCATCAGTCAGCGCTCACTGGCTCGGTTTTCCTAGAACTCTCTAAGCTTTATTTTTACCTGGTGCGTAAAGCCAAATGTATGAGCGATGCCATGCTGTCGTAATGCTACACATCTCCAGTCCAGGATCAGCGAGAGAGAAGACAGCAGTTAGACGTACAGAGAGAACGCTTCACAAATAATAAGCAATGAAATCTGTGAACTTCTTAATGGAGGCTACAGTATAAAAACTACACAAGCAAAGGCAAATCCTCTCCATTTTTGGATTCCTTTCAAACGCTGCAGAGATTTAGCTCTGTGGGTGCACTTTTGCTATCAGAGGGGTCACAACAGCCAGACATTATGAAGTGCTTCAAACGTTTATTTGAAAATAAAAGGGTGCTAAAAATGAAAAAACTGCAAAACAGCAATATTTCATACTGCTGATGAGCCAATAAAGTCTGGTAATTATTAAAGCATTATGAACAATGCCAGTGAAGAATTTAATGCATGGTCAGGTACAGAGTCAGACTGCGGTGGACAACAAATAAGTGTTGATACAGTTTATCAAATACAAATGTTTTCAATGTGCAAATGAGAAATATATTTACTGTTTTCATAAAGCAATTCCTGTGAAGCAGATAGTCATCTACTTGGGGCATTGTGAGAGAAAGCAGAAATTATGAATGACTGAATGGGCTGGAATTTGAATACAAGCTTTGTCATTTCCCAGCGTACAACAAGCTGATTACAGAGTTTAATAATACCATTTAATTTGTCTGAAAGTAGTGTGTAAAGAAGAAAATATGAAATGAAGAGTTGCAATTAAATGAGCCATTCACAGGTTTCAAAGAGATATTAAACATATTTGTGCTCTTAACGGACTCAAAATGGAAATGGCTCTGATAGCTCTAAAACTAGTTATGAATTTAAGCTTGTTTATAAATATGATGAGGATTTAAATTTAGCTAAATTTTCAGCATCATTACTCC
Organism: Cirrhinus mrigala; assembly: GCA_036247105.1. NCBI lineage: Eukaryota > Metazoa > Chordata > Actinopteri > Cypriniformes > Cyprinidae > Cirrhinus > Cirrhinus mrigala. The sequence goes on from CM070017.1 coordinate 17,281,000, forward strand.
AGATTTCAGTGTCACATGATGCTTCATAAATCATTCTAATATGCTTATTTGCTGCCCAATAAACATTTTGTATTATTATTATTATTATTCAGGAGTCTTTGATGAATACAACAGAATTTAATATTCTGAATAAAAGTGTTAATTAATTTCTTAAATCTGATGCAGATGTACTAGAAATCCCATCAGAAAGATCCAGTATTTCCATAGTGTGCTTTATTTCTCATTTCAGCAATGGCTGAAATGGTTCTTCAAAGGTCATCTGAGAGTGACAAGTTGTAATATTTCAGCACTATATTTCCAAAGACTAAACCTACTAAACACTTTTTATGACTTAATGAATACTTGTACACATTCTGGAGACTGTTGTATTTGTTTATGAATGTGAGGAACTCAGCTATAACAACAGCTGCTATTATGAGTTGAAGGAACGAAACCTCAACTTGAGTGAGTCTTGAGTGTCGTCTCGAAATGTAAGCATGTGTCATTTGGACACACTGGAGTTGAAACACGAGATCGTTAACTGTTAAAGACAGCTGTAATCTTTCACAGAGACTTCTACTGTGAGGAAACAATCTCAAAACATACTGGCTTTGGTTTGCGATAAACCTACATAATACAGTATGTGTTAGAGTAAAATAAAATCTTGAAGTTTGGTACACTTTCAGAAAAAAGGTACGAAAGCTATATGTACATTTTTAGGTGCTTATATGTATCCCGGTGACAGCTTTTGTACCTTTTTTCAGAGAGTGTGTCCAGCAGGCTCAAAAATCACAATGTAACGTTGTTTTGTAATTTAACAAAACAGTACCTCTTCATAGCTCCATCGCACCAACTAAAACAGTGTTAGAGCTTTAACAACCATTTAAAGTTTCACCACTGTGCTCAGGTGAGATATCCGCAGCTGTTTACAACAACAGATCTCTAATAAACACAACTTATGATAGCAGAACCAGTTTCTGACACAGCCATTCATCTTTAAATTGCTGGCCTTTCATTCAGCTTATGAAATAACAATTGAGGCAATGACATCATGTGAGCGCTAATGGTTCAGATAATGTCTCTGTCTGCTCCACTGCCGATGTCTAAAACTCACAGCATAACCCTGAAAGACAGCCCAGGATATGCCAGATTCAACGCTCTACACCCAGAATATATATTGCGCAAACTATACTCTTCACATTATCACAAACAAACCTATTCTAATCATACTAAGGGAACAAGACGCTTTAAGCAAGATGGTGTTATACTGATTTTACACAACAGCCCAAAAAGCAAGTTAATATTGAACGTGACACAATATTAGCCCACCAGTTGTATTTCGTTATTATGACATCACGTATCCAAGTCAGCCATGTGTAAATGTGTGCTGTGCGTTTGCATACCTTTTTAGTGGCACTGGCACAGAAGTATTTTTCTCATAGGGGTTTTAAAAAAGTCTTTAAATCTTTAAGCCATTAACCAAGCCCACCAGCTACGAGGAGAATCACAACATTACAAAGCAAAAAAGTTAATAAAATCAGACAAACAGACAAAGGTTTAAGACATTCGTGGATATTCTCAGGGTTTCATGGTAATGAAGCTAAAGTCACTCCACTCCAATCCACTCTGATTGGTGTAGTTTTCTGTAAAGCATCATGGGTAATGTATTTTTTCACCAGAATTCCACTGTTAAATATGATTATTTTAAAGATAACTTGAATTGTTGGTGCTGATAACCAAGGTGCATACATCCCGAGTTCGAATCCTGGCTCAAGAAACTTTTGCCGATCGCACCCGTCTCTCTTTCCCACTTTTCTTCCTGTCATCTCTATACTGTCCTATAATAATAATGACTCAAACGCCTCAAAAACTCAAAAAATAAATCTTAAAAAATAAAAAATAAATAAAAAAACTTGAGTTAATGCAAACAGATGGTTTAACAAAAGCATATACCAGGGGTGGGAAATGTCGGTCCTGGAAAGCCACAGTCCTGCAGAGTTTTGATCCAACCTTGACAAAAACTCACATGCCTGTACCTCTCTAGTAACCCTTAAACCTTGATTAGTAGGTTCAGGTGTGTTTGATCAGGGTTGAAGCTGAACTCTGCAGGACTGTGGCTCTCCAGGACTGACGTTGACCACCCCGGGCATATATCTGGCATATCGATTAACAACCTCAGAGCTCACAACAGGTCTGCCTTTAAAGATTTATCAATTATTATTAGAAATTAATATCCCTGTGGAGAAAATGAATGAGTTTTTACTTCACGGAACCGACTGTTGCACTCTATTATGTAACTGATATGGACTAACAGTAATTCAATTTTGTTCAAAACGACATTGCGCCAGTTTATACTTCAAATTCACTTCAAATATATGAAGGTCTTTACAATTTTTATTTATTGGTAACATTTTGAAACGGCTTCAAAGTGCATGTTTTTAAGTGGGATAGTTCACCCAAAAATAAAAATGTTGTACTCTCATGAACGCGTTATTTTAGTTTTCTTTGCCCACAAAAAGTATTCTCGTAGCTTTATAACATTAAGGTTGAACCACTGATGTCACATGGACTATTTTAATGATGTTCTTACTACTTTTCTGGGCCTTGAAAGTGTTGGATGCATTGCTGTCTATGCAGGGTCAGAAAGCTCTTGAATTTCACCGAAATTATCTTAATTTGTGTTTAGAAGATGAACGAAGGTCTTACGGGTTTGGAACGACATGAGGGTGAGTAATTATTGACAGAATTTTCATTTTTGAATTTCAACTATCCCTTTAAAAAAGACACAGTTATCATCAAACCACAAAAAACGTAAACTGCAAGTTTCTTTACAAATTGACATCGCCATCTACTGTCCTGGCATACATAACAGTGTGAACTGGGATCCTTTTGACAACGTTTTCCTCTGTATGCAAAACTTTTCAAAAACGCAAAGGAAAAACTTTTCTGTTTTGTAGTACACATTATGTACCCTTAGAAAACACTAATACTTTGACTTTTAAAAATACCTCTGTACTTTTCACATCATCTGCACATGCCAACATGAGACAAACACAGTGATGATAAAAGTCCCAATGAGGTTGGACTAAATATCAGCACTCCTGGAAAAGCGTTCATCCCATTAGATTCGAGGACCAGAACTAACTGTCGTATAATGGTTCACAACAATCCACAATAAGAAGGCCATCCAAGCATAAACAAAACCCAAAACAGAAACAATTTCGCAAAACAGAAGATGACTTAAGCAACAAAAGCACCTCAGACAACTTGAACCTGCCCAAAGGCCCGTGAAAAAGGACTAGTCGAGCGGAAAAAAGTAGCGCATGGCCCATATTTATGTAGACTACAGCTCTATTTGAAGTGATGCTGCCGCATGACCTTCTATAGGCCACAAATACATCAGCAGGGAGAGTTTTTATTGCATGTATCCCGGCAGCATAATAGGCATAAGGGGCAGACAGCATAACAAAGCGCCGCATTGTTCGTTCTGCTCGAAGGATATGCCGTCTGTCCCTTATGCATGCTCTCCTCTCGCGTCACATCCACCTGTCCCGTCCGTATTCGCCCTCTCCGGACTCACCCAAAACGCCCGCTGATGTGGACTGAGGGGCAGCGCTGTGCTGCTGCTGCTCTGGCCGCTCCGCGTCTCCCTGCGCTCGGTGTCTGTGCCGCGAGCTCTCGCTGTCGCTGCTGCTGCTGCTGATGTTGCTCGCCGATGATGCAGCAGCGGCCGCCGCCGCCGCCGTGTCGGGCATCATGCTGCTGCCGTTTCAGCGGGGAATGGATGTAGAAATGGGGCGCAGTGTGTGTGTATACACACTGGCTGGGTTAAATGAAGGTGAGGGTGAAGTGAAGGTTGTTGTGAGTCATCCTGTTTGCGGCGGGATGCGAGGAGAGACCGACTGCGGCGTGAGGAGGAGTACTATGGTGGAGGAGGGACAAAGAAGAGGAGAAGATATACACCGCCTCTCTCTCTCTCTGTCTGTCTTTGCTTTCAAACTGATACAGATATAGTCTACTCACACTGCCACCCTCTCATAAGAGACATGCATTAGCTGGCTGACCTCAGCATGAGTGTATTGATGTATCGATCTGTACATTAGAAATCAAACCTCAGCATTTAGAATGTCAAAACTCTGCAATTCTTTTAGGCTGAAGGTTTTACAGAGATTTGCTGACTTGTATGTTATGAAATGCTAAATGCTATCATAGTATTTTACACTTACCTTCTTTTTTGCCAAACTAATTAAACATGAAATTGTTCAAACATTTGTTTTTCAGCTGGAACCTTTATTAGTTACTTTATGGAGTAAGTGTGAGAAGAGCAAATCATAGTAGTCTTAAATGCAATAATTTGCGTGAAGGCATAATCTTTTTATCAACTAAGTTTTTTGGTTTTAATTTACACATATATATGGCAAATAATGTAATTTTAAATAGTCCTGCAAGGTGACAAATTCATATTAGTATGAATATTGCATAGCCTCCCAGTTAATATGAGTTCATAAAAATTGCATGCAAAATGATTATAAAACAATTACAAATGCCGTTTCAAATATTTTTAGCATGTCAACATCCCAAAGTATTTAACTATCCAACTACTCATAATTTACAGTGTAACTGCTATTAATTTCATCGATTACATACTAACTCAATCCTTGCATAAATGTTCAAAAAGGAGTATTTGTGAATATATTTCTGTATTTCTGTGGGACTAAAATGAGACAAAGCCTGTCCGAAAGGATGAAGCAGGCTATTATTTATTAATTAATGCAAAAAATATCTTCCCAACTGAATATTTCAGAATGGCTTAACTATGAAGGTGATCTATTATACCTCTCTCTGAACAAAAGAGCATATTTAAAGGCATATAACAGGCTGGTTTTCTCCAAAATCCATTCAGATATAGTCAAGGATAATTATTTCCATACAGTCTAAAATATGATTTATACTTAAATAGTTATCTATAATATACTGTTCAACTAGATTTTGTTTTATTTAATTACAGTTCTGCATTACATTGTTGTAAGAAAAATAAATATATGAATGAATGAACATGTAATAAAACACTTGTGATCCAAGCATATATTATCTGTAAACATCACAACAAATTTTCAAATTGTCTCATTACCATAACTCAATCTGTTTGTACTATAATTATAAATACTCTGCATTGTGGTAAATAGTGTAGAATATAAAAAATAGGTGTTAAAGCTTTGATCATCAGATAAAATGTGACCCTGGTCTTAAGTAGCATAGGTATATTTGTAGCAGTAGCCAACAATACATAGTATGGGTCAAAATGATCAATTTTTCTTTTATGCTAAAAATCATTAGGACATTAAGTAAAGATCATGTTCTATGAAGACATTTAGTGAATTTCCTATCATAAATATATCAAAACTTAATTTCTGATTAGTAATATGCATTGCTAAGAACCTCAATTGGACAACTTTAAAGGCAATTTTCTCAATATTTTGATTTTTTTTTGCACCCTCACGATTACAGATTTTCAAATAGTTGTGTCCCGGCCAAATATTGTCCTATTCTAACAAGCCAAACATCGATGGACATCTTATTTATTTAGCTTTCAGATGTATAGATCTCAGTTTCAAAAAGATGAACCTTATGACTAGTTTTGTGCTTTCACAAGAAATCATACAGTAAACCAAGCAATAATTATGTTTTACTTACTCATCAGGCCTGTTACTTAAACATGTACTTTTCACAGACTCACCACCATTAAAAAAGCCAACTGAAACTGCAAATTGGTAGTTTGATTTATTGGTAGCCTATTTAAACTTGTTCATTATCACTCATTTTTAAAGTCCCTTTTAACTTTTACTGTATGGCAGCTTCAACAGTCATTACTTCTCATTCTGTGTTCAACGAAACAATAAAAAGAATAACAATTTAACACTACAACATAAGTCTCAATATTTGTAGTTGAAAAGATGTTTGACGGTTCCCGTCACTAGTGTCACACGGACAGAATTGTAGCGCGCACAAGGGGAAAGGCTTTTATTTGATTGACAGCGAAGCTGACGAGTAACAAACATTTTTGCTCTCACGTGTAACGACGCGGACCAATGAAATTCACCTAAACGGAGTCAATAACAAACCGCCTGGAAACTAACTGTCCTAAACTCACGTGGAGCAGTGGGGTTAATAATAATGATTCATCCAGGCTATTGATACAATAATCCTGTATATCAGGTCGTTAACATGCACTTTATTAGTTGTTGGAGAAGAAGTGCTGTTGTCGTAACCGCTATAAGGTCTCTTGCATTTCCTCATACCCATTTAGGTTTCTGTTAAGAGTAATATGCACAGTAAACATGACTGGTTTGTGTTTGACAGATCTCTTCCAGTGAAAAGGCTCTTGTGTTCTGTCGGGTCGGAAGATGACACTATCTTCGCCCTGTCGTCGGGTCAGGGCAGGTGTGGGGTGGCAGTGGTTCGGGTCAGTGGTCCGGCATCAGCGCTCGCTGTCCGCAGTCTGACCCGAGGTCTCCCCGCAGCTCGCACGGCCAGCCTCCGCAGCATCACACACCCTCAGACCAAAGAGCTGCTGGACCGCGGGCTGGTCCTGTGGTTTCCAGGTCTGATGGCAAGTTTTAAATATAAAATAGCCTAGCTGTTTTTCACATGTGTTCCTGTGATGAAAGTAAAAAGCGCAACGTAAATCCTTGTAGTATTAGATGATATCCTAGATTTTGTAACTTTATAGCACAGCAAAGTGACGATTTGATAGATCGTCAGAAGTGGCATTTATTTGAAATATTTACGCATTATGACCTGAGAGCACCTTTATTAGGTGTCCAACAAATAATTAAAAAAGCAATTAACAAAATAGAAAAATATCAAAATAATTTTCTCTTAAAACTTAATTATTCACATCATCACAGATTTATTTGTTTATTAATTTAAAATCCACTTAGTCATACATTATAGCAAAATTCACCTGAAGGTTGATCATGTCGTTAAAACAGAAGTTGAAGAAGTTTAATTATTTTAGATTGTACAGAATTAAAAGTCCCCTAAAGATGCAATATACAATCCCATTCAAAATGGTGAGATCAGTAAGATTTTTAATCTTAAAGAAGTTTTTATACTCATCAAGGCTGTGTTTATTTGATCAAAAAATACAGATGGAAATGTAATATTGTGAAATATTATTACAAAGTAAAATAACATTTTTCTATTTTAATATACATTGAAATTTAATTTATTCATGTGATCAAAATTTTCAGCATCATTACTCCAGTCTTGGGTGTCACATGATCCTTCAGAAATCATTCTAATATGCTGATTTATTATCAATATTGGAAACAGTTGTACTGCTTAATATTTTTTTTGGAACCTGTGATTCTTTTCTCAGGATTCTTTGATGAATAAAAATGTAAAATGAACAGCATTTATTTTAAATAAAAATCTTTTTTTAACAATATACACTACCGTTCAAAGGTTTGGGGTCAGTACATTTTTCTTATTTCTTTTTTTTTTTTAAAGAAATTAATACATTTATTCAGCAAGGATGTGTTAAATTGTTAAAAAGTGATAGCAGACACATTTCTATTTTCAACTTTTTATTTTACATCAAAAAATCCTGGAAAGTATCAGTGTTTCCAAAAAAAAAAATATCTGGCAGCACAACTGTTGGAACATAGATCATTATAATAATAAATCAGCATATTAGAATGATTTCTGAAGGATCATGTGACATTTAAGACTGGAGTAATGGCTGATGAAAATTCAGCTTTGCATCACAGGAATAAATTATATTTTAAAGTATATTAAAATAAAAAACATTATTTGATATTGTAATTACATTTCACAATATTACTGTTTTTTTTCTGTATTTTTGAACAAATAAATACAGCCTTGATGAGCGTAAGAGACTTTTTTAAAAAACATTACAAGTTTAAGTCTAAAAGAGTAGTCTTACTGATCCCAAACTTTTGAACGGCAGTGTATATATATTATGAATTACAGTATGAAATATACACTACTCAAAAGTTTTTATCAACAGAAGTTTAAAAGTTTAGGGTGAGACCTTTAAATGTATTTGAAATATGTCTCATGTTCACCAAGGTTGAATTTATTTGATCAAAAATACAGCAACAGTATTATTATAAAATTATCATTATTACAACAAAAATATTATTTATAATAGCTGTTTTGCATTTTAATATATTTTTAAGTTTAATTTATTATTTTCAGCATCATTATTCCAGTCTTCAGCGTTACTTGATCCTTCAGAAATCATTATAATATGCTGTTCAAAAAAACATTTCTTATTTTTATCAATGTTAAAAATTCCTTGGTTTAAAACAACAGCATTTATTTAAAATAGAAATCTTTTCTAACATTATAAATGTCTTTACTGTTACTTTTGATCAATTTAATGTGTCCTTGATAAATAAAAGTATTCATTTCTCAAAAATTTCTTACTGACCCTAGTACTGTATATTGAATTTACAGTTACAGCAGTATTAAAGTTACGTATTAATTCTGGCGTGACACATTTCACTCTTTTCAATCTTTCAGGTCCTAGCAGTTTCACGGGAGAGGACAGTGCAGAGTTTCACATTCATGGGGGTCCTGCTGTCATTAGTGGAGTCTTACAAGCACTTGGTATGTGTATGAGCGATCAACATTATTATCTAAAATTGTATGAAATTGTGTCTATAAACCCTTTATATTTATTTCATCATCAGAAATACAGCTAGTTGTTGAATCAGCATTTTAACACTAGATGGCAGCATCCGTTTTGTGCTTAGAAATATCTAGCTTTTATTTCATGAGCTGAAATATTTACTCATTCGTTTCTCCTTTTATGTGAAATAGTACTTTAATAACTCATAGCCTTTTTCTGAAGATATTGTAAAGTGTAAATGTTTCTAAATAGTGACCTGATAAAGTTTATTTTCTTTTAAAGATATCTTATTTTGTGTGTTTCAGGGAGTTTGCCGGGTCTGCGGCCTGCAGAAGCGGGTGAGTTTACCCGACGGGCGTTCTATGCTGGAAAACTGGACCTTACTGAAGTAGAAGGTCTGGGTGACCTGATCCATGCAGAAACAGAAGCACAGAGGCGACAGGCTCTCCGACAAATGGCAGGAGACCTGGGCCGCATTTACCAAGACTGGAGTGTTCGACTTAAACGAGTGAGTAAAGGATTGATCCAGAAAATCTCATGTTTTTAACACTTCTTTATGGCCACATACTTTGTCATCTGACCCACATTGTTTTCCATTAGCTGCCTTTGTGTTACAAAAATTTGCAGCAGCAGCCTAAATCGCTTTAACATGTTTATCAGTAAAGGGGGCAGGAAATTCCTGACAGATGCTATATACATGCATATTGTGGGAATTGTTAAGTGGCGTACGTGTTTGATGCTTTTTTTAATGATGGGAATCAGTGCTGCAAACAAAAAACTATGTTTAGTGAGCAGAACACTTAAAGGGATAGGTCACCCAAAAATGAAATAAGACTTTGTTCTTTCAAGCGAATTCAGTCGGCATTATATTAAAAAATGTCCTGGCTTTTCCAAGCTTTATAATGACGGTAAATGGGTGTTGATATTCAATAGTCCTATAAAGTACATCCATCCATCATAAAAAGTGCTCCACACACCTCCGGGGGTTAAGGCCTTCTGAAGCAAATCGATGTGTTTGTGTAAGACAAATATGCATATTTAAAACTTCATAAACCGCAATCTCAAGCTTCCGCCAACTTGTGCTCACGTTCACAAGAGAGTGGTGTTCTAGATATATTTTTACATAAGTGTATCTGTTATGCTGAATAACGATGGAACATTATTATACCCATATTTTGACATTTGTTGCATGAAATAAATTGAGTTTGACTGATACAGTGGTATGCGAAAGTTTGGGAACCCCTTGCAGAATCTGTGAAAATGTGAATAATTTAAACAAAATAAGAGAGGTCATACAAAATGCATGTTATTTTTTATTTAGTACTGTCCTGAGTAAGACATTTTACATGAAATATGTTTACATGTAGTCCACAGGAAAAAAGTTTTGGAACCCTTTCTTAATACTGTGTGTGGTTACCTGGATGATCTACAACTGTTTTTTTTTTTTTTTTTTAGTTTTGTGTTGGTTGTTCATGAGTCCCTTGTTTGTTGTGAACAGTTAAACTGAGCACTGTTCTTCAGAAAAATTCTCCAGGTCCTGCAGATTCTTCAGTTTTCCAGCATCTTTTGCATATTTGAAACCTTTCCAGCAGTGACTATGATTTTGAGATCAATCTTTTCACACTGAGGACAACTGAGGTACTCAAACACAACTAATAAAAAAAGGTTCAAACATTCACTGATGCTCCAGAAGGAAACATGATGCATTAAGAGCCGGGGGGTGAAAACTTTTTGACTTTGAAGATCAAGGTAAATTGTACTTAATTTGTCTTCCGGGAAACATGCAAGTATCTTCTGTTCCTTCCGAAGGGCAGTACTAAATGGAAAAAAAAAAAGATATTTCAATAAAATAAAAATTTTGACATTTTAAAAAGTTTTCACACCCTCCCCTGCAGTTTTCAAAGGGTTACTCCACCCCGAAATGAAAATTTTGTCATTAATCACTTACCCCCATGTCGTTTCAACCCGTAAAAGCTTTGTTCATCTTTGGAACACAAATTAAGAAATTTTTGATGCATTCTGTCAGCTCTCTGACCCTCCCATAGACAGCAATGTAATTAACACAATCAGCGTCCAGAAACGTAGCAGGGAGATCGCTAAAATAATCCATGTGACATCAGGGTTTCAACTGTAATTTTACGAAGCTACGAGAATACTTATTGTATGCAAAGAAAACAAAAATAACAACTTTTTTTAACAATTCATCTCCTCGTATCACCCTAGTGCCATTTTGGAGCGTATCCCCTGAACGCAAACAGCGTATGCTGTTCTGTGTCAGCTGCACCACGTGGATGTCACATGGATTATTTTACTGATCTCCTTGCTACATTTCTAGACGTTGATTGTGTCAATTACATTGCTGTCTATGGGAGGGCCAAATGCTGTCAGAATGCAGCAAAAAGATCTTAATTTGTGTTCCAAAGACAAACAAAGCTTTTTACGGGTTTGGAACGACATGGGGGTAAGTGATTAATGACAAAATTTTCATTTTAGGGTGGAGTAACCCTTTAATAGTTGTGTTTGAGTCCCTCAGTTGTCCTCATGGATCTTAAAATCATACAGTCAAATATGCAAAAGATGCTGGAAAACTGAAGAATCTGCAGGACCTGGAGGATTTTTCTGAAGAACAGTGCTCAGTTTAACTGTTCAGAACAAACAAGGGATGCAACAATCATCACAAACAGAGCTTGACAATAAGGAGTGCCCGATGGCCCGGGGCCAGCGTGAAAGACGCTCGGGACAGTTGACAAATCTGTCACTGGCCCGATCGGGCCACTGCTGCGTCTGCATGAAAGTTTATCATTGCACGTGCCTTGTTCAATTAAAATTTCAAGCGATCACATAGAGACGCGTCTCTGATGTACAGAGCCTACAGAAGTATGTCAAAATACCTGTTTTGACGAGTAACTTTGTAGCTTTAACAATGATTAATCTATATTTATACAGTGGTGTACAGATGCACCGATCGACCAAACATATTTCAACCGATCTCTGTTCCGGGGTTGCACATGACCAACATGCAATAAATTTTCAAAATGTCATGTGTGTGGAAATATTACGAACTCTTTAAACATCCGTTAACAGAGGCCAGAGATGCTGAAGAAGAACGCAAAGAGGAAAAAATACTGTAACAGCAAGATCACGGTTCACATTGCGGAAAATATTGGAAATATTATCCTAAATATTGAAACAGGGTTTATATTAATGCATCTCTGAGGGGAACTGACTGCATTAAGAAATGTTTGCATGGCGTTTTCTTTTCATTTGCCTCTGTATAATGCATTTAAAGTTGCGTTCATAAGCACGGCGCTGCTTTGTTTACAGCAGTAACCAAGGAAACGCTGTATCATTATTCCATAAGCACCATCTGCTGGCAGAGACTAAATTTGCGTTCTTTCAGTCCGTCTGCTGTTTTTCCCTAAAGCATCGTTTCATTTGTAATAAAAAAATTTTGAACAAATAATGTTTGAAATTTATATTTGTTAGGCTAGTAGGTTTTGCTGTGATATCGAATTTGGAATTGAGAATTGTACAATTTAATTGGTATGTAAAATTTTGATGTCATATAACCTTATTTATTAAAATAAAAAGATAACATGAGTCAAAAACAATGATAGCAGCAACTATTTTCGTTTTTTGTGGCAGGGCCAGTAAAAGTTTTGACTGGGCAAGTAAAAATTTGAACCACTGGCCCGACCGGTTGTAGATCATCCAGGTAACCACACACAGTATTAAGAACCAAAGGTTCCCAAACTTTTGAAGGTGGTTATTTGAATAATTTCAGCTATTTTTTTATCTTGTGGACTGTATAAACATATTTATGTAAAATATCTTACTCTGGACAGTACTAAATAAAAAAATAACATTAATTTTTTATGATCTCTCTTACTTCGTTAAAATTATTCACATTTTCACAGATTCTGCAAGGGGTTCCTAAACTTTCGCATGCCACTGTATATCGATTTTGAGGAGTTCTTACAGAGATCTGAAACATTGGAGCACTTCTAACTGAACACATTCAAAAACATACATGTGCTATTAGTAATAAGAAAAGTCCTGTTTTCCTTTTAGTGTGAGGCTGAATAGGCTGTTAATGTGATTTACTGTACAAGCCAATAGAACACTTCTCAAGTGTGTTCATATAAGAGGTTATTGTTGTTTGTTTTTTTTTTACTTAAATAATTTCAGAATTTACTGCTAGATTGGGCTGTGTAGTCTCTCTATCTCGGATGGTGTCCATCTATTGTTTGTGTGTGGAGTGTGCTGATTGCTTGAGTCTGTGAGGAGCAGAGAACAGGAGACAGGACATCCTGAGCAGGGTGTGCGCCAAGCTGTCAGAGCCCACAGGACCCAATGTAATGTTGGCTAGTGGTTTGTGTAAATACTCCTGGATTGGAGGTTTTTGGTAATAAGCACCAAAGATTTTTTTTTTTAAAGTTAAGTTAGGTTAGGTTAGGGTTAGAAATGAAGAGTTCAGATGCAAAACCAGCTAAATCCATCTGGCGTATTTCTTTAAAATGAGCATTTCTTTCTGGCTACTTTGTATAGGTTTCTATGTAAGTACTGGCACTTCTGATTGGGCTGAGGCTGGAATTTAGCGAGTTTGAAGTAAAAGTATTTGATGGACGTGTACTATGTGTCAGGAGCATTCACTCAGTATCATTATCTCATTTTTGACCGAGATGGCTTTTAGCTGGTTTTGCATCTTAACTCTTCAAATATTACACAAGATTCTGCACTATTTCTACACCACTAATCAAAAAGACAGACATATGTTTTCACAATTTGCTCTTTCATTCTCAAATTATGCAGGATGGTCATCTCACTTTGAATCTGGACCTCATGCAGCTGCTTTCATTAAAGCAAAATGACGACATACTAAATGCTAAGATGTTCTGGTAGTTTTTCAAACTTTTTATTTAAATTATGCTGAAAACTAATTGAAACAATTAGATCTGGTCCTCAAATTGGATTGGCTGGATGGTTTTCCAAGACTGGTATGCCAGCTGACACAGTGGTGACAACTGAGTCGCTGAATCATTCACTCAACCATTTTGTTCAAAAATAATGATTCATTCAGAAACAAAAAAAACAAAAAACAACAACAACAAAGGAACTGGGGATATTATGTCTAAAATTTACACTGCAGTTTAAAAGTTTGGTCAGTAAGATAATGTTTCTAAACTAAGTCTTATGCTCACCAAGGCTGCATTTATTTGGTCAAAAATAAATTAAAACTTTAAAATATTGTGAAATATTATTACAATTTAAAATAGTGGCTTACTATTTGAATATATTGTAAAAGGAAATGTATTCCTGTAATGCAAATTGAATTTTCAGCATCATTACTCCAGTCTTTAGTGTCACATGATCCTTCAGAAATTATTCTAAAATGCTGATTTGCTGTTCAAGCAACATTTATAATTATTATCATGAATGTTGGAAACGGGTGTGCTGCTTAATATTTATGTAGAAACCATGATAAATATTTTCAGGATTCTTTAAGGAAAAGAACAGTCAAAAGTTTTTGAACAGTAAGATTTTTAATGTTTTTTAAAGAAGTCTGCTCTCCAAGCCTACATTTATTTGATTCCAAGTACAGCAAAAATAGCAACATTTTGAAATACTTTTACTATTTAAAATAACTGTTTTCTATTTGAATATATTTTAACATGTAATGATTTCAAAGCTGAATTTTTAGCACCATTACTCCAGTCACATGATCCTTCAGAAATCATTCTAATATTCTGATTTGCTGCTCTTAAAAAATGTATTGTTATTATGTTGAAAACAGCTGAGTACATTTTTTTCAGGTTTCTTTGATGAATAGAAAGTTCAGAAGAACAGCATTTATCTGAAATAGAAATATTTTGTAACATTATTCATGTCTTTATCTTCAATTAATCTTTGATTAATTTAAAGCATCCTTGCTAAATAAAAGTATTAATTTCTATCATATCTTTCCCAAAAAATTATACTGACTCCAAGCCTTTGAATGGTATAGTGTATAATGTTACAAAAGCTTTTTATTTCAGGTAAATGCTGATCTTAGGATCTTTCTGTTCATCAAAGAATCCTAAAAAAATCTACTCAGATCAGCAAATAACAGCAAATCAGCATATTAGAAAGATTTCTTAAGGATCATGTGACACTGAAGACTGGAGTAATGATGCTGAAAATTTAAATTTGATCACAAGAATACATTACATTTTAAAATATATTCAAATAAAAAGAAGTTATTTTAAATAGTAAAAATGTTTGACAATATTACAGCTTTTGCTGTATTTTGGCTCAAATAAATGCAGGCTTGCTCAGCAGAAGAGACTTCTTCACATTTCAAAAACCTTTGATTGGTAGTGTATTTGAAATACAATTTTTTGTGACAATGTAAAAGCCTTTACCGTCACTTCTAATTAACTGAATTTGTCTCCTTGCTGTATAAAAGTGTTAATTTCTTTTTCCCAAACTTTCAAATGATACTTACTTAACATTAACTTTACATTAATGTTAAATATCTAGCTAGTTTGTTGAACTGTTTCCCAAGTTAAAATTACATTCTGTGAAATAATGACGTAAGTAAACTTGTGGTATTTGTGTGTGTGTTGTCATTTTATAGTGCTTGGCGCACGTAGAGGCATTCATCGACTTCAGTGAGGATGAACTAATAGAGGACGGAATCTTAAATGACGGTATGTCTCCTCAAATGCATCTGTATCATCACTGATTCATTTCCAGAAAGTTTTCTGAGACTTTCCTGTTAGTTTGGATCTCAGAGAAACCACAGCAGCTGTTGAGAGAAGGAATCTAAACCACTGAAATTCGCATTGAGAGGCCATTGAGAGATGTAGTGCCTGAAGAATACTGCATGTACAATTAATGCCCCTGCCATCATTTTTCTACCTTTATTCAGATGTTTGGGTGTTATGTGTACATTTAGAGTCTGTTTCTCTAGAGAATTGAGGGATTTTATTGTGCGTCAAGGAACAAGTCTGTCACAAACCATCTCCTTCCTCTGAGAGTTACAGTGGGATGTAAAGTCACTAATAGAGGTCATGAAAAAAAGTGCTTACCCTCCACTGACACACTTCTAGTGTGCCAAAGCTCTGTCAGTTTGTTTATGTTCAGTACAAAGTACAAGTCTTTTATTTTGAAAGTCAAAGCCCATCTGTTATTGAACCTTTGTACATCCTTACAGACATTTTTTGTCTTTTAAATTTGTTTTAATCATTTTGGCTTTTAATCATTACTGCAAACAGCATTAAAGGGTTACTCCACCCCAAAAATGATGTCATTAAAGTGCTCCTATTATGCCATTTTAAAGGTTGCTAATATTGTTTTATGAGACTCCTAAAACAGGTTTACATGTATGCGAGGTCAAAAAACACTTTTATTTTTTTCCGAAAATAGATTTAATTTTACCTCATTTCTAAATGATTCGTAAACTACTCGTGCGAAGCGGTTCGAAGAATCAGTCTCTCTTAACCCCTCCTTTCCGTGAGCCCTCACTGCTGTGATTGGTCAGATGGTGCAGTCCTTTATGATTGGTCTACCGCTACAGCGTGTGTCGGGAAAACGAAACGCCCATTGCCATAACTGAATGACAGCCCTGGAAACTTGTCAATACAGAAAAGATGGCATCGATTTTACTTTACCAATTCGAGCCGGAGTCTTAAGATGAAACGGTTGAAGTGGCTGATCGACAAGTTAGCACGGACTACCGTGGAAAGTGCTCCCAATTTGCTTATGTAAGCGAACCGGGCACACCTCTATGTTGTAAACTTCAACATTGTATAATGCATTAAGCCACTTTGTGCTCCATCCTTTATCATTACTCCAACTAATGAGACAGACAGACAGTCAAGCTGCATCAGTCACAGATTTTTAGACTACTGTTTACCTATAGCTGAACAACAGAACTACAGAAGCGTGAGTTAGCCGGTTAGCAAGAAATGTGCAGGGTTACACAGCATAACATACACTAACTACGTATTTTGAACGATCGCCAGAAAATACAATCTTTGTGGATTCATCTTTTGGAAGTGAATATAAAACAAATTTACTCACAGTTACAGCGTCTTCTCAACATGACGTAAACCACATGGAAATTTAACTGTTTGTGGGAGGTCAATTGTTCGTGACGTAGAACGTGGGCGGACATTATGCAAATATGTTACTTCATGGCGTGCGGCCGTAACAGAAAAAGATTCGAATTCCTGACGACTCATTCAGGCGTTTGTGAGCCGACTCTTTTTTTGATAGACAGTGGCTGCGTCCGAAAGCCTAGTCAGCTGCCTTGCTGCCTCGCTGCCTTATCAGGCAGTGACTTCGAAGGCTGCGAAGGCAACTCCAGGAACAGTTTCAGACGAACTTCAGAGGCAGCAGAACGTAACGCTGTTGCTAGGTTACCTAACGGTTAAGTTGTGAATTTTGCAGAAAAACGATCTTATACAGTTATGTATAAATGCTTTAATAATACATAAAGACCTCAATGTCATTACCCACCGAAGGTCTGTGCATCGGAGAAGACGACTGGCAGTTGCGTTTTGCTTAAAAAAAAAAAATAAAAGCACTGATGCATGTAATATTGCAGAACAGGTCATTGTTATTAGTGGCTGTTTCGTTATTATTGGTAGTATATTGTAAATATTATTCTTATTTGAACCCTTACACTATTACGATTCATAAAGTATATCATGGTCAAGATCAAATCTATTATATAAAGTAACAAGTCTAATTTCACCAGAATATCTTTATTTATATAGCCTATATGACGCACACGCACAGGATTGTGGGAAATCGAAGGCAGCGAGGGATACATCTATGCTGCCTTCAAAATTCCATCAGAAGAAGGTACCTCCGGAGACAGGAAGTGAAGCAGAATTAGAATTCGGACGTGCCTTGATGCCTTCCTGCCTTGGAATGCTGCCTCCGAAGGCAGCATTTTAGAGCTTTCGGACGCAGCCAATAACTTTATTTATCGTGCACTGTCGGCTTCACAACTTTGCAGATAGTTTATGTTCACATACAGCTACATGACACACTGCATGAAAGGTCATATTTGAAAAGGCATAATAGGAGCACTTCAAGCACCCCCATGTCGTTCCAGACCCGTAAAAGTTTCGTTCATCTTCGGAACACAATTTAATATATTTTGGATGAAAACCTGGAGGTTTGTGACTGTCCCATTGACTGCCAAGTAAAAACCACTGTCAAGGCCCAGAAACGTATGAAAGCCGTCGTCAAAATAGTCCATCTGCAATCAGTGGTTCAACCATAATTTTACGAAGCGACGGAAAGAAAACAAAAATAACGACTTTATTCAACAATCCGTCTCCTCCGCGTCAGTATCCGCTGGACGCAAACTGCGTACGCCATTCTATCTCAGCTACGTCACGCGAATACGCTGTTTTCGTTCGAGTTAAAGCGTAAATAAACGTAGTAAATGTATCCGTGTGGTGTGGCTGACGGAGCAGCGTATACTGTTTGCGTCCAGAAAATGCTCTCCAAAATGGCGTTATGGTGACGCGGAGGAGACGAATTGTTGAATAAAGTCGTTATTTTTTATGGAACGCCATTGGGGACAATACCTATTATATGAAACGCGTGAAATCTGGACGCATTAACACGCAAAGTTTGTACGCGTACATACGAAGTATATGTTCGGGTGTCGCGTCAGACTGCACAACAGCCAATAGCGTTGCTCTATTTAGGATTTAATTTGCATTTGTGATGGGATGGCACGTTGCTGTATACGTATATAAACATCAGACGACATTTCTTTTCGTGAGGGATGACGTGCTGTTAGGTAAGCAAATACCTATGCAAACGTCACACGTAACATTTGTTCGTGAATGAGATCATAATTTTACGTTGGCATGTACATAGGCAAGTGTAAAACTTTAGAGTCAATGATGCATTTATACGTTGGTTGTGATGTCAGTGCTGTGTCATCTCATCCCGTTTGTACTCATGCAGGGTAGAAATAATACAAATAATACAAATATATTGAATGTATACTGTATATGTCAGATAAAAATAATGTAATAACAACAATATATTGTAACAATCACAAATTTAACAATTATATTATAACAATCAGGCAAATCCAAAAGCAGAAAACAAAGCACCAGTAGCCTATGACAATTCACAAATCTTTATTCAACCTTTAAACCCAGACACAATCATACGACACGTAAACATTACAGAATCACTACAACAGGCGGACCATGCAACGTAAACTGTGGGGCAGCCAGTCCAAGTCCAAGTGTGAATAGCAACAGTTGTGGATTCAGTAGACATTTAGATGCTATTTACTTATAAATAGTGAGAGATAACGTTACTATTTGCTCCTCAGTATTGTTGTGCATTAAACATCCTGCAATATAATTGACAGTAAATCATTATATTTATAAAACAATATTAAAATCATGGCAACTTATTGAGATATTAAAGAGCGCTACCCCTAACCTTACCCTAAATGTAACTTTTATGAATTAAAATGAATTTTAAGTCAAATCATTTTTATTGAAAAAAAATGCGTTTATTAACTGTAAAGTAATAAAAAAAAGCGCTGTCAGTGGGAATAGAACCCCGGTCTCCCTTAACACGTTACCCCACAGAAACCGCTGACTAAAGAGGTGACTTTTTCCACATATAGGGTAACGTTAGACTGGCCTAGTGTATTTAGTTCTGCCAACAAGTAGGCTATTTGCAGTGGACACCTCGAATGTATTAATCAGAGGGGAAATGTGGTCGTTGGATCACCGAGACCACTCACTTTACCTACAGGACAAATTCCTTTAACGTTACAAAAGAATATAATGTTAATTCATGCAGTCATTGAGTGTATTTAATTATTGACCCTAAATTATCACCAGTTCAACTAAAACAGAAAAATTAGTATGTCGCACATCAAATAAGACTTAGAAATATTACAAGTTCAAAAATGTCATGTTTACACGACGAAAACGTTCGTCTAGAAACACGTAACAAAAATACACGGCCAAAAATGTTACGTTAAGGCGATACAAACGATCGTGTCTTTAAATAACACGACAAAAAATTTCGTGCATAGACGTACAAAACGTTCGCGTTTACACGTACCAAAAAGACACGTACAAACTTTGCGTGTTAATGCGTCCAGATTTCACACGTTTCATATAATAGGTATTGTCCCCAATGGCGTTCCATAATTTTTTGTTTTCTTTACTTGAACCACTGATGGCAGATAGACTATTTTGACGACGTCTTTAATACTTTGGGTATTGACACACTGTATTTTGGCAGTCAATGGGACAGTCACAAACCTCCCGGTTTTCATCCAAAATGTCTTAAATTGTGTTGTGAAGACGAACACAATTTTTTTTTACGGGTTTGGAACGACATGGGGGTAAGTGATTAATGACAAAATTTTCATTTTGGGATGGAGTAACCCTTTAAACTAGCCATAAATGTGAATTTTTATTCTAATTGTAATATTCCACCCTCTTTTTTTTAATAAATCTGCTTTATATTAGGCCAAAAAAAATAGTTATATGTCAAATTACAGTTCTATTACAAATTGCAATATAAATCCCAATGCCATTTAGTTATAAAGTCATACATTCTTTGTTAATAGGCTTTGATTCTGCTCCTCCTTTATTCTGTTTTATAACAAGTTCTGTGTCAGTGAAACGAGAAAAATAATATAGAATATTTATATGACCTTATATGAACATCTAAGCACCTCTGTGTAACTTTTTTTTTTTTAAAAAACATTGCATTTTAATATATAAAATGTAAAATTACAACATTAACAATAAGCTGGATGTTGTTTTTCAGTGCATTGAACTGAGTGTTTCATCTGTTGCAGTGGACACAGCTGTTCGGCAGCTGCAGACTGATATGGAAAATCATCTTTCGGATCAGCGGAGAGGAGAGCGTCTGCGCAGCGGCGTTCAGATGGTCATCGCTGGAAGCACCAATGCGGGCAAAAGCAGCCTGCTCAACATGCTCAGTAAGATCAGACATACTATCTTACATGACAGATATAATGTCTTTGTGTTTAGTGAGTCTTTGCTTCATACAGACTTGTGGTTCTTAACTGGTTTTGCTTCCGGACCCAATTTTACACTTGGTAGCAAAAGCAGCATATTATCATAAATAATCCAAACACTAAGATATTTATTTCTGAATAATTATTTAGTTCACAAACATAAGTATTGTAAAAACAGTATATGTATGTATTATTTAATTATTTATTAATTAAATATTTCTGTCATTTATTTTATTTTTTTATAGTCCAATGATTCTCTGCACAAATCAAAGTTTGTACTACATCTGTTTATCTTTGCTGTAAGTGAACCTGCATTTAATCTAGATTGTATTTTGCTTTATTTTGCATAGTTTTGTTCATCTGCATAACTTGCCTTCTACCAAAACAACAGATGAGAAAGTGCTGAAAGATTTTATTGGCTGTACAGCCTTTGTCAGAGTAAAGGATATGGGACATGTTTTGTTCTCCCTAATGCATTATTATTTGCCTAAAAACTTGCTTTTTTTTTCTTTTTTTTTTTTTTTTTTGTTGCATTTAGCATTGTTTCTTCCAGATGTCTGTGATTTCCAGCAGTTAAAAACTACTGTCCCAGACCAGGGTTTTTTAAACTTTTTAATGCCAAGGTTCCGCAAATAAAATATTATTACAAATATAAAGGCAGCTTTATATGTTAATGTATGAAAGCTGTGATAGAAGTGAGAGAGTGAGAGATTTAAAGGGATAGATCACTCAAAAATTGAAATTACCCCATGATTTACTCACTCCATCCTAGGAGTATATGACTTTATTCTTTCAGACGAATACAATTGGAGTTATATTAAAAAATGTCCTGGCTCTTCTAGTCTTCATAATGGCAGTGAATGGGTATTGAAATTTTGAAGTCACATAAAGTGCATCCATCCATCATAAAAAGTGCTCCACATGGCTCCGAGGGGTTAATAAAGTGTTTACTGATTTTCAGTTTTGTACCTATGTACCTAGCCAATTTAAACTTATTTTATATTAGGCATATAACAGAAAAACATTTGGTTTTTTTTTTTTTTTTTTTTTGTTCGTTAAATGAGTTTGTTGTTTTTTAAAGTAGCGACCAAGCGGCCAGCGGAAGACTGATCACAGTCTGTTTGATCAATTTTGTCCTTTCAAATCATCACGACTTGCCTAAAAAAATAGGCATGTCCTTTTCCTTTAAAAAATAAAATCTATAGATGTAAAACAGTTCAAGTATAAAACAATGTTAGTTTAAACGTTAAACCTAGATAAATGCGTGCTATTGGGTACATAGGCAATTGTTTGTGCGGAGAGTGGAAGCTGAACCCCGCTTTGCAGGATCACTTGCATTTTTTTTTAAATTTTTGCTTATAAATGTTGGAGTAATACATCATTCGGTACTGTAAGGGGTCTACTTTTATTTGTGTGCGCTCACAATATCAACAAAACGTTGCAAACATTGCTTTTATAAAATAAAGAAAACAAGCACGATGTGCTGTCTGTCGTCTCAACAGGAGCGCTTCACCAAAACGAACCGAAACTCAGCGAATACATACTTCACAGACATGATAAATATATCCACAGAACTCTTAAAAATATTATTCTACCAAATTAAAACAAATTGAAAAGAAAAACTCTTTCATTATGTAATCTGTAAAGATGCATTTCTCTCTAAAGGAGGAGATGGCGAGTCAGGATCGGCAACTTCATCCTTGCGACACTCAGAAACGAGTGACTCAGAAAACACTAGTTTATTAATAAATAATTTAAAAATGTCTTACTACCCCCCCATGCACAAAAATGTGCATGATGCTTTTACAAGCTACTTAAAATCGAAGGAAAGTGAAGGAAGGTGAAGAGAAGAGGGAAAACTCAAACAAACTAAAACCAAACAATTGTTAGACACTGAATTGCTGCTAATTTGAAAGTAAAACTCGAACTATACTTGGAGAATGTATTGCTGTATTGTTTTCACTTTCGATTTTGTTTTCCTTAAATTTTCTTTAGTTGGTCTTAAAAAAAGTCTTTAAAAAGTCTGAAACCTACCCTCATAAAACCTGCAGAAACCCTGAGAAGGTTAAAGGGATAGTTCACCCAAAAATTTAAATATGATGCTTATCTGCTTACCACCAAGTTGTAGGTGCCTTTGTTTCTTCAGCAGTGGTGGTCAGTAACGAAGTAGTTGTAATTCGTTACCATGCTTAAGTACATTTTTTAAGTATCTGTACTTTACTGGAGTAGTTTTATTTTGAGCAACTTTCACTTTTACGTCACTACATTCCAAAGGGTAATATCGTACTTTTTACTTCACTAAATTTTATAAAACATATCGTTACACCTTGTAATATATCACGTGCTCCGAGACGCAGAAGCCGTGTCTGATTCATGAACAAACTGATTCTTTTCAATGACCTGTTAAATCGATTCGCAAATCGCACCAAACGATTCATTCACAAATTGGAATGATCCGATTGCAGCTGTTCTCGAGTCAACAACTCACTGATTCAAATGATCCGTTTAGAACGAGTCTACAGTGAATTGAATTTGCATGCGACTCGTGCTGCAAAAAGTAAGTTACTGATGTCGTATTTTAGAATTTTTTATTCATAACTGTACTGAAAATAAGTAAATATTGTTAGCTGATGCTAACTGTCTAGCTAACAAGCTTGCTGGTGCTAAGCTGAGGTCATTTTAGATATAAATCCAAATATTTTTATTCAACCACCTAGATAGATTATCTCAGGGAAAAAGAAAGGATGTGATGTTCAGAACATGGTAACTACAGTAATTATGAATGTGGTAAGTGATGTCATTTGCCCTGGGGTGTTTTTACACCACAGACAAGGTTTGAGAGGAAAAGAAAAACATAAAAATAAAATTATATTTTCCTTAAAATGTTCTTGCTAACTTCAGGCTTTATTCTCATGTATAACTGTGACATTATGCAAAACAACAAGCTTTGAAACCCTTTTTTCTTACTGGTGAAAATGAAATGGTCAAATCTGTTTTCCCTCAGGTGCAGCACAGTGTAAGCTTCACAGTGAATATTACTACATCAGTCTCATCAACATAGTCCGAATCAACAACAAAAATGTATTTTTACTCCATATAGTGTTATTTTGGGAAAATCCCATGTGATCTGAGCAGTAAGATTATAAAAAATATGTGCTAATATAAAATTAAATTAAGTAGCCTATATAAAATTGCAAAATAAATCTATCAGTACTTTTTTACTTAAGTACATTAAAAATCGGCTACTTTTGTACTTTCACTCGAGTAAAATTGAAAAAGGAGCACTTTTACTTTTACTGGAGTAATATTTTATTATACGTATCTGGACTTTTACTCAAGTACTTGATTTGTGTACTTCGTACACCACTGTTCTTCAGTAGAACACAAACAAAGATTTTTAACTCAAACAGTTGCAGTCTGTTAGTCATATAATGGCAGTCAATGGTATCCACAGCTTTGAGAGACAAAAAAAACATACACAAACAAAACCAAAGTAAACCCTGCGACTCGTGACAATACATTGAGGTGTTAAAAGACGAAACAATTGGTCTGTGCAAGAAACTGAACAGTATTTATATCTTTTTTTTTTTTCTTTTTTTTTACCTTTGATCCACCACAATGTCCAGCTGTCCTGAGTGTGTTCACAACAACCAGCGTGTGACGCGTCAACGTGCTCTGGCATATACAAGAGCAAGCAACCATAGCTTTAGTTGATCAGACTCAAAAGTTGGGACTCGGTGAAGAGTCAACACTCCCGGATGAGTTTGCACGAGCAAACGTAATATTTTAGTTTTTAATCGGTTTCAACAATCAGGATAAGCACAAGTAATTACCATTTTGAGTAGCTGTCGTACCCACAATCTCTGTACTGTTTAAACAATGAGTGACGCTTCCGCGCATGTGTCTACTGTGTCAGAGCATGTTGACAGTTGGACATTACGGTGGATCAGAGGGAAAAAATGATATAAATGCTATTCAGTTTCTTGCACAGACCAATTGTTTTGTGTCTTAACACCTCAATGTATTGTCACGAGCCGCAGGGTTTAATTTGGTTTTGTCTGTGTATGTGTTTTTTTGACTCTCAAAGCCATGGATCTTCATTTTTGGGTGAGCTATCCCTTTAACAGTTGTGATAAATGCACACATTATCATGCACACTCATAAAGTGACACTGTATGGCCCTTAATGACGTTTATCTCTGACCTCTGAGCTCTCCAGTAGCAGAAGGGGATGTTTGGATATCACCACACTTCCTACTCTGAATTACCCCACATTCATCAAGCCTGTTATTGTTTGCTGTCCAGCTTGCAGTGCTGTGCTCTGCTGTCAGTTCCTGTGCAGTGTAATTAAATTAAGCATTTTGTGAATTCAATTAAAACGAAAAAAATGTTTTCAAAAATTATGTACGTTATGGATTTCAAAAATTGAGATTTGCAGCAAACAAGATTTATAAATGTAGAATTTGTTGATTTTAGGATGGGTAAGGTATATAAACTCTTAAAGGAAGTTCACACAAAGAGCACTTGAGTGAAACTGGCCTCTTCCTTCCAGTGGACATATGGAAATATACTCTAATAACAGACTATACCAGAATGGCAACAACAGTGAAACGTTTCTTCAAACTTTCATCCGCTCAAGGAAACTGCAGAGCACAGCACTGGTTTAGAGCGGTTTATCGTGTTGATAAATGTGCAGTTATTTTGGTTCAGAGCTGAGCAACATAGAACAAAAGACAAAAGGACAGAAGTTGCTGAAGTTGTCTTATTCAAGTATTTATTTTAAGTATTTTATTATGTAGTTATTCAATTTTACAGATATCATGCCGTTCAGAATAAGACTAAAGATTATTAGAAAATAAAACCATTTAATGTTACTGTGCTCTGGTGATTTTTTTTTATAGTATGAATAAATAATTAATTCAGTCCTATTTGCCCAATATTATTAAATGCACATGAAATATTGGTGGCATTCACTATATGTGACCCTGGACCACAAAACCAGTCATAAGGGTCAGTTTTTCGAAATTGAGCTTTATACATCATCTGAAAGCAGAATAAATAAGCTTTTTGTTAGGATAGGATAATATTTGGCCAAGATACAACTATTTGAATATATGGAATCTGACGGTGCAAAATATCAAAATATTGAGAAAATCACCTTGAAAGTTGTCCAAATGATACTCTTACTAATGCATATTACTAATCAAAAATTAAGTTTTGATATATTTACAAGAGGAATTTTGCAAAATATCTTCATGAAACATGATCTTTACTCCAAGAAAAATTAATAATCTTGACCCATACAATGTATTTTTGGCTATTGCTACCAATATACCCCAGCGACTTAAGACTGGTTTTGTGGTCCAGGGTCACATATAAAAGATCCGCAGAATGGCGCAATTGACCAGTATGGATAAGTATCATAAAGGATAAAACTTACGAAAAAGTCACATTTGTTGACATTAGTTAATGCATTAACTAAGAGAAGACTTTTACGTCCTGAAAGAATTATGTTTATTTTGACAGAATTGTATAATCAATTTTAAAAGGATTTTATGATGGTAACAGGATTGATTGATAAACTGCGGATATGACTTTTTAAAGGGATCGTTTACCCAAAAATGAAAATACATCATTTACTCACCCTGCTTTAAAGGTGGTGAACTTTGTTTGTTGCACACCCCTTTTAAATTTTATTTTAAGCTCCATTTGTAGGAAGTTTCCTTATCTCATCTAAAAAAATCGCATATGTTCCTGCCCATGCGTATTATTTGCCCACCACTGTAACACTGTTCTGTCAGATGGCACGTTTCAGGATGTGAACTTTGTGTTGTTTTTGTGTGCTTGCAATCATCTCATTTTAAATATAGTAAATCTTGGTTTTCTCAAAGTCGTGTACATCTCCCTTGGTAATACCTTTGCCCTCCATCCTGAGAAATCAGAGACTTCTGAGAAGTCTAAGTCTATGAACAAAATGTCTCACAGACCCCTCAACACCTCAGATCTTAAAGTAGAAATCGTGAACCAGTTAATTTTCCTTGGAAGTACAAATAAGTTCATTGCTGTATGGCAAGCTGTTTTAACATTTAATGCTTAAAATGGACCACTATCTATTTTCATGCTATTAGTACTTGTTTTTTAGGTACTAGCATCAATTCCATTATGTACTAGTACTTATTTCAGTAGTGACTAATACCTTTTAAATATTACTAGTAAGCATTTGTTACTTCTTAAATACTATTACTTTTTATTAGATACTAGTACATATATAATAGATTAGTTATTTATTATGCACTAGTACTTTTTTAGATAGTATTTTTAATATGATTTAATGTGTAAATAACAATAACGGTTTAAACTTTATTACACTTTAGTATAGCGACCAATTCTCACAATTAACTAGTTGCTTATTAGCACGTCTATTATCAGCATATTGGCTGTTTATTATAACTTATAAAGCACATATTCTGCCTGACCATATTCTACAGGCTTCATTCTACACAATACCTAATTTTAACAACTACCTTACTAACTATTAATAAGCAGCAATTTAGGAGTTTATTGAGGCAAAGGTCGTAGTTAATGGTTTGTTCATAGCTAGAATGGGACCTTAAAATAAAGTGACCACAATTACTACAATGTGTGTATATATATGTGTGTAGTCACAATTATGAATATGGGACTACTGATATAGACTTCTTGTATTTTATGTACAATAAGCAGAATAACTGCAACATAAAAGGTAAAAAAAAGTGGAGATAAGGTTGGAAAGCAAAAAGTCTGCAGTGTCAGAATGCCAGTCTGTCAGTTAAGTCCAAAGCAAGACTCAACCCGTAGCAACATGTCGTCTCAGGTAGTCTGATGCCAGATAAAAGAAAGAGTAAATAAATGACTTTCAAGTAATTTGTTACTTAAGTGTGCATTAAAAACATTAAACAAGAATGTATGTGTGAGGCTCTAGAAATGACCTTTTTGGTTCTTACACATCAGACACAGACATTTAAGAGTCTTCTTTTCCTATTAATGGCTACTGGCAAACCCTCTTAAACCACCACCTACTGCATGACACCAGCATGACACCAGCATGACAGTTGATGTAAAATAAGGATTGGGCTTAAGATAGCTGATACCGAACAGATGCTTAATAAGAGATAGCTGATACCGAAAAGATAGCTGATACCGAAAAAAATGCTTAATCGGACCAGTTCGAGATAGGCTCGGGACATCCCTAATATTTTGTACTTAATATCCCTAAATATTTTGTGCTACTAGAAACAATTCTTATTTTACTAGTCACAAATGATTTTTTTTTACTTGTCTTATGTTTATAACTAGTCAGAATGGCCACAGCAGAGTTCAATTAGAAATAAAAAAAAAAAAATTACTGGTAACATTTGGAATAAGTACTAGTATCTATTTAATAGGTACTAGTATCTAATGATAAGAAACTAGTATCTAAAGGATAAGTACTAGTAACTTTTAAAAATGTTTTAGTATTTCAAGAATAAGCAAAAGTAGCCAACCAATAAGTACTAGTGCCTAACAGAATAGATCAGGGGTCTTCAAACTTGGTCCTGGAGGGCTCGTGTCCTGCAGAGTTTAGCTCCAAACCTAATTAAACAGACCTAAATCAGCTAATCAAGCTCTTACTAGGCATGCTTGAGACTTCAAGGCATGTGTTGAGGCAAGTTGAAACTAAACTCTTTAGGACACTGGCCCTTCAGGACTGAGTTTGAAGCCCCCTGGAACAGATACTAGTAGCAAAATATATTTATAAAAAAAAAAGTACTAGTAGCATGAAAACAGATAGTAGTATTTTTTTAGATTAAATGTTACAACAACTTGCCATATACTGGTCAGAACAGAATAGTTGCTAGTATCTAATCAATAAGTACTAGTATCTTTAAAATGTACTAGTAGCTGATGAATAAGTGCTAGTGTCTAATAAATAGGTAATCGTAACCAAAGAATAAGTACCAGCATCTAATAAAAAGAACTAGTATCTAATGAGTAAGTTCTAGTACAGGGGTGGCGAACTCCAGTCCTGGAAAGCTGCAGCCCTGCAGAGTTCAGCTCCAACCCAAATAAAAACTCACCTGCTTGTAGCTACCTAGTAACCCTTCAGATCTTGATTAGCTTGTTCAGGTGTGTTTGATTAGGGTTAAAGCAAAACTCTGCAGGGCTGCGGCTCTCCAGGACCGACGTTCACCACCCCTCTTCTAGTATCTTTTAAAAAGGTACTAGTAGCTAAAAAAAAAAAAAAAAAAGTACTAGTAGCATGAAAACAGATAGTAGTATGTTAGATTGAATGTTAAAACAGCTTGCCATATACTAATCAGAACAGAAAAATTACCACTATTATCTAATAAGCGCTAATATGTTTAAAATGTACTAGTAGCTAATAAATAAGTACTACTGTCTAATGAATAGGTAATCATATCCAAATAATAAGTACCAGTATCTAATAATAAGAACTAGTATCTAATGAATAAGTTCTAGTATCTTTTAAAAAGGTACTAGTAGCTAAAAAAATAAGTACTAGTAGCATGAAAACAGATAGTAGTATGTTTTATTGATTGAGTGCTTGCCATATACTAGTCAACAGAAAAGTTACTGTATCTAATGAATAAGTACTAGTATGTTTAAAATGTACTAGTAGCTAATGAATAAGTAATAGTATCTAATAAATAGGTAATCGTATCCAAAGAATAAGTACCAGTATTTAATAATAAGAGCTAGTATCTAATGAGTAAGTTCTAGTATCTTTTAAAAAGGTACTAGTAGCTAAAGAATAAGCACTTGTAACTAATGAATAAGTACTAGTACCTAATGGAGAAGCTACTAGTTGGTAAAAAATAAGTACTAGTAGCATGAAAATAGATAGTAGTAAGTTTTAAATGTTAAATTAGCTTGCCATATGCTAAATAGTTAGTTACTATTGAAATAAATACTAGTATCTAATGAATAAGTACTTATGTCTATATAATAGGTACTAGTATCTTTAAAAAGCTATAGAGTAGCTAAAGTGTAGCTGAAGAATATACACTTAGAGATAATGAATAAGTATTAATACTTAATGGAAAAGATATTAGTAGCTGAAAAAATAAGTACTAGTAGCATGAAAATACAGTAGAAGCACTGAAAGGTTAAATATTGTTAGTTGCTGAACTAATTTCAGTATCTTCTGTCACTGTGTAGCTCAGCGTCCTGCTGCTATAGTGTCTCCCACCGCCGGGACCACCAGAGATGTCGTGGAGGTCCCGCTGGACATCGGGGGCTATCCCGTGCTGCTGAGTGACACAGCAGGGCTACGGGACACCACAGACAGCGTGGAGCAGGAGGGCGTCCGGCGCGCCCGTCAGCGGTATGTATTTACGGACACGTGTGGGAAAATCAAGGTGGAATAAACAGTGAGGCATTTTTGTACAAACAATCCAAAGTGATAAATATTGCCATCCTAAAAATGGCCTGTAGAGGGGAAATATCTCTCAAGATTTTTGCCACGCATTGTGCCGCGTGAGGGGAAGTGATCTGTTTATTCACAGATTTAGATATAGGTGTGTGTTATATTTTTCACGACTGAATAAACATGGAAAGTTATGCAATAATATAAAGTTACATAATGTTTGCAGAAAAAGAGGCGGCAGTTTTAATGACAACCAAAAATTATGTAGGTATTTATAAATATCAAAACAAGTGCCATGTATTTAAAAAAAAACATGTTACAAAAGAAGCTTGCTAGGTTTAAAACAATAGATGGTTGTCATAGTTGAGAAAATCTGTCTAAAAATGTTTTTTTATTTAATCAGGGAAAATGCATATTAATAATAAAATCATTAATGATTAAAAATAAAAATCAATAGAAAATTGACCAGATTTAGCCAGAGTAGCAATTTTTCATCTGTTGTCCCAGGGCAGGTTGAGGTTAAAAAAAAAATCAATACCTAAACAGCATTTTTAACATTAAAATTCCTATAAATATTTACAGATTTGATATCAACATTTTTTTTTTTCTTTTTATATCTTTTAATTCTGGTGGGAGTTCATTCCAGTTATGGGTTTCTCTAAAGGCAAAAAAATAGCTGAATGAAAATTAGATAAATATTTTATAAATATTTCATATATATTTTACAACATTGGAGCAACATATCAAAGTTTAGACCACATAAATAAATAAATATTAATTTAGATCATTTAGACCAAAGGTGCCAAACTTTTTAATATGAATAGCCAAAAACCAAACTTGATTGAGTTTTGTGGTCCAAAAGTAAATGTTGCAATATATTCAACTATATGATATAAAAAATGTAAATAATCAAACAGGGCAGGTTGAGGTTAAAAAATAAAAATCAATACCTAAACAACATTTTTAACATTAAAATTCCTATAAATATTTAAAATTTTGATTTGACGTCAACCAATTGTTTTTTTTCTTTTTATATCTTTTAATTCATTCCAGTTATGGGTTTCTCTAAAGGCAAAAAAATAACTGAATGAAAATTAGATAAATATTATTATTATTTTTTTTTTTTACAACATTTAAGCAACATATCAAAGTTTAGACCAAATAAATAAATATTAATTTAGATCATTTAGACCAGAGGTGCCAAACTTTTTAATATGAATAGCCAAAAACCAAACTTGATTGAGTTTTGTGGGCCAAAAGTAAATGTTGCAGTATATCCAACTATATGATATAAAAAATGTAAATAATCAAACAACAAATGTAAAATCTTTAGTTTTTTGTCAATTAAAAAAAAATCAAAAAAGACCTTGCCTTGGTTATATATATTAGGGCTGGCAAACGATTAATCCCGATTAATTGCATACAAAAATAAAAGTTTGAATTTCCCTAATATATGTGTGCGTACTGTGTGTAATTATTATGCATATATAAATACAAGCACATTGATGTATATATTTAAGAAATATTTACAAGTATTTGTATTTATTATAATTTTTATAGAATTTATATTATATTTAAATAAAAATATTTTGTACATAAATAACATTTCTCTTAAATATATACATTAATTTGTGTGTGTTTGTGTATATATATATATATATGCGATTAATCATTTGACAGCTCTAATATACATTTTATATATATGTATATATATATATATATATATATATATATATATATATATATATATACAGTACTGTGAAGAAACAGAACAAACTGAGACAGACTAATTCCAGAAGAACTGTGGCAACATCTCCAAGATGCCTCAAGAAACCTGCAAAGTACTGTTAAAAGTTTTAGGCACTTGTATAAAAATGCTGCAAAATGATGCTGTCAAATGCTGTCAAAAATAATGCCATAAATAGATTTTATTTATCAATTAACTTCTATTAACTAAATCAAATCAGCATTTGGTAAACCATATTTGCATTTAAAACAGCCTTTGCCCTAGGTACATTTGTGCACAAGTTTTTAGGTAGCTTTGCGTGTAGGTTTCTTAAAGCATCTTGGAGATGTTACCACAGTTCTTCTGGATTTAGTCTGTCTCAGTTTGTTCTGTTTCCTCATGTCATTCCAGACAGACTGGATGATGGTCAGATCAGATCTCTGTGTGGAGCACTGGCTGTTGTCAGACTCCTTGTGCAAACAAAAATCTCACTGGATTATTGCAATTAATGGCAAAATGAATGTTTAGAAATGTAAACTGATATTTCCTACTGACACACTACAGCAATATATATATATATATATATATATATATATATATATATATATATATATATATATAAATTAAAAACATATACATTACAAATGAAGATATGATTCAAATGCATGTTTTTTCCCTATTTTTCCCTTTTTTTTGTGATATTGTGGGCAAAATTAAAGGTCGTTACACCATACAGATCACAAAATAGTTCTGCATAAACAGCACAATTCAAATGAATCTTTAATCATTATTGTGATTAATCTATTAAAATATATGTATATTATGTTTATTTTTGTCAAATGACTATTTTGTTTTAAATCAGAAAAAAAAATGGTCCTGTATATTAGAAAAATATTTTTTTTTTTTAATGAAAAAAATATAGCAAAAATAATTCTATAAAAAGGTCTACCATAATTTATTTGCAAATACCATTTTTTAAGTTTGATTTTATCTAATGCAGTGAAATTCAAATGTTTTAAGCACGAAAGTCCCTTTGTCTTAGTTTACCTTTGTGTGCTGCAGTGAATGATATTTCTCTGCCTGTACAGTATGCTGTGTTTTACTAAAGAGATGGCATAGTCAGGAAGTGGCCACTTTGTTTCTACGAGGTCAGAGGTTGTAAGATGCGGACCAGGCTCAGGAAACAGGCTAAAGAAACAACTTTCCGCTGCTGCCCACAGGGTGGAGCTGGCTGATCTGTCTCTTGTGGTAGTCGACTTGACGCAGCTTCCTTCAGAGCCCCAGCGAGTGCCTGTCTTCCTCAGTGGACACTTGAAGAGTATCCTTCAGCACTCATCTCACAGGAGACAGTGTATCCTGATCCTCAACAAATGTGACCTCATCTCCGCCGAGCTCAAGCGCAGCATTCAGGTGGCCCTCAAGGAGGCTGTTGATGTTCCTCCTGCTTGTTTTTTGTCATGTCACACCAGAGATGGACTTCTGGATCTCCTGACTATGTTACAGAACAGACTAAAGACTCTGTGAGTGGAAAGAATCTAGAATACTGTTGTATAATTATTCAAATATGTTACCGAAGTGAACATTCTGGGCTGAAACCAAAACCTTAAACTTGTTTTAAAACAGAGAATTCATGTTATTTAATAATCAGATGTATTTAATACTCAACACTCAAATTGTACAAACATTCAGATTACACAAAGTATTTTTTTTTTTAAATTTCTGGTTGTCTAAATATTGGTGTATCACTAGAGCAAACCAAACTATGACACTTTCATGAAGTCTTTATCTGTGTCTGTTCAGATGTGGTGACCCACTGATTGGCAGTCCGAGTCTGACTCAGACCCGACATCGGACTCACCTACAGAAGAGCGTGGAGGCTTTACATCAGTACTATCAATACAGAGATGTGGACCTGGTTTTGGCGGCTGAAGGACTTCGTTTGGGCCTCACCAGCCTGGGCAGGATCACTGGTAGAGTCGGTGCTGAGGAAATTTTAGACATAATTTTCAAAGACTTTTGTATTGGGAAATAGAAGAATTCTATATGTCATAACAAAAAAAAAGATGTTTATGTGGTCAAGTTTATTTGTATTACTAAAATAAAAATCAGACTTGCAGTCACTTAAAGAAACAGTTATTTACAGGACATGTTCAAAAGGTTGGGTTCAGTAAGATTTTTTTTTTTTTTACAAATTAAAGGGATAGTTTACCTAAAAATGAAAATTACCCCATGATTTACTTACCCTTGAGACATCCAAGGTGTATATGACTTTCTTCTGTCAGACCAATACAGTCAGAGTTATGTTAAAACATGTCCTGGCTCTTCCAAGCTTTATAATGGCAGTGATTGGGTGGTGAGATTTTGAAGTCCAATGAAGTGCATCCTTCCATCAAAAAAAGTAGGGATGCATCAATAGGTTTTTTTTGGTCGATTCCGATACCGATATTGGGCAATTGCATAAAGCAGGGCTTGAAAATCGGTTCACTCCAAGCTGAATCGGTATTTAAACATTTCTGTTCCTGTGTTCCTCTGTATTGTTACCATTCTGAAACCAGTTAGAGTAGAATGAATACTGGTTAATATTGTTATTTGTAAAACTTTTTCTTTGCCTATAATAAGAATAATAATAATAATAATAAATTACAGAGGATCTTGATGGTAGTAGCCTTGCGCTTAGTCATTATCAAAACAGCATTATCTTTTCTAGATTTTGACCACATGTATTAAACGAAAGAAAAAACTGTCAATGCTTTAAAGACATTGAAGTATTTTTTTTAAGATATTTAAAAATGTTTTGCAGCGTGGATAAAAAAAAACACTACTCCTAAAAGCGTTTTGAGAAAAACAACATAAATTAGTAGGCTGTATGTCACATTTTATTTTTACATTCAGAAATAATGTAGGCTAAAATACTGGTAAATAAAGCAAAATATTTACAAACACAATCAGGTTATTTTAGTTCCCTTCTCTTCACAACAAATCCTCTGAAGTTGTGTTTAGGCTAAATATGTCACACTTCGAAGGAGGGAATGAGGAGATGAAGGAGTAACTAACAAAATAGACTTTTATAAACAAAACCAAAAGGCATACAAGGCAAGAAGGAACACAGACATAGAATGACGTTTAACACTGGACACTTGACACTAATAAACAAAGGGCTTAAATAACAAGGGACTAATGGGACACACCTGAAATCAATAGAACATAATGTGAACAGGAACAGGAAAACCAAATATGGGCATGAGAGAAACACGGGGGAA
This sequence comes from Cirrhinus mrigala, assembly GCA_036247105.1. Classification (NCBI taxonomy): domain Eukaryota; kingdom Metazoa; phylum Chordata; class Actinopteri; order Cypriniformes; family Cyprinidae; genus Cirrhinus; species Cirrhinus mrigala. The sequence goes on from CM070017.1 coordinate 17,316,063, forward strand.
AACTAGGACGTGGAGCACGTGGGGAGGAAAGCAAACGGAATACAGGTCCATAACTCTGACATTACGCCCCCCTCCGGAAGGTGCGTCCTCTCGCCACATACCATCGAGGGGTGGGAGAGTGGGCGCCTCAGGACAGGCTTGTACAGGATGGGACTACTCTAAGGCAGTACTGGATCCGGGCACCATGGCGGAGCAGGCAGTCCATGGCGCCATGGCGGAGTAGGGAGTCTAGGGAGCCATGACGGGTAAACGGAAGCCCTCTCTGGGCTAAACTCAGGATCTGTGGCCCTCTCTGGGCCAGATGTAGGAACAGTACTTGGAAACAGAGTCTGTCTCTTGACTTGGCTTGGGAACAGGATCCCACTCTGGGCTGGTCATGGGAACAGAAGCCCTCTTTGGGCTAAACTTAGAAACAGAGTTGACTTGGAATCAAGACCCCTCTCTGGGCTTAACTCGAGAACATTGTCTTTCTCTGGGCTTGACCTCGGAGTGACCGGTGGGCTTGAATTTGAAGCGGCCAGCTGGCTTGACTTTGGAGCGGCCAGCGGGCTTGACTTTGGAGCGACCGGTGGGCTTGAATTTGAAGCGGCCAGCGGGCTTGACTTTGGAGCAGCCAGCGGGCTTGACTTTGGAGCGACCGGTGGGCTTGAATTTGAAGCGGCCAGCGGGCTTGACGTCGGAGCAGCCAGCGGGCTTGACTTCGGAGCGACCAGCGGGCTTGACTTCGGAGCGGCCAGAGGGCTTGACTTCAGAGCGACTGGCAGGGTTGACTTCGGAGCGACCGGCGGGCTTGACTTCGGAGTGGCCGACGGGCTTGAGAGAGCAGCGAAGCTTGACTTCGGAGCGGCCTGGCGGGCTTGACTTAGGTGGGGGCCGGCAGGCTTGACTTCAGAGCGACCTGCGGGCTTGACTTAGGTGCGTCCGGTGGGCTTGACTTTGGAGTGACTGACGGGGTTGACTTCGGAGGGACCATCGGGCTTGACTTAGGTGGGGTCCGGTGGGCTTGACTTCGGAGCGGCCAGAGGGCTTGACTTCGGAGGGACCATCGGGGTTGACTTAGGTGGGGGCCGGCGGGCTTGACCTAGGTGGGGGCCGGCAGGCTTGACTTAGGTGGGGACCGGCAGGCTTGACTTCAGAGCGACCTGCGGGCTTGACTTCGGAGCGTCCGGTGGGCTTGACTTCGGAGCAGCCAGAGGGCTTGACTTCGGAGCGATTGGCGGGCTTGACTTCGGAGCGACCGGCGGGCTTGACTTCGGAGTGGCCGGCGGGCTTGAGAGAGCAGCAACTGGCGGGCTTTACTTCAGAGCGACCAGCGGGCTTGACTTCAGAGCGCCCAGCGGGCTTGACTTAGGTGCATCCGGTGGGCTTGACTTCGGAGCGGCTGGTGGGTTTGACTTCGGAGTGGCCTGGCGGGCTTGACTTCAGAGCGACCGGCAGGCCTGAATTTGAAGCGGCCAGTGGGCTTGACTTTGGAGCGACCATTGGGCTTGACTTAGGTGCGACCGGCGGGCTTGACTTTGGAGCAGCCGGCGGGCTTGACTTTGGAGCGGCTGGTCGGCTTAATTTTGGAGTGACCAGCAGGCTTGACTTTGAAGCGGCCAGTGGGCTTGACTTCGGAGCGACCGGTAGACTTGACTTCGGTGCGACCGCATGCTGTTGAGATACGGCGTGTTCCAGAGGGGGCTGGACAAGGAGACTTTATTTCTTCTACTTCAGAATCTGAACCGTTTAAATAAAGGACGACATTAATCAGCTCGATCAGGGGAAAATCGCACATGGGGAGATCGCAGCCCCAGTCGCAGAAACACGCATCCAGAGAGGCGTCGTGCCAGCTCACCCAGTTGGAAAGCTCTAGGAATTCCTTCGAATTAGGGAATGAGGAGAGAATGCAGGAGGGAACACAGACATAGAATGACGGAAGCACATGGAGCATGTGGCGAGGAAAACAAACACAATACAGGTCCATAACTCTGACAAAATATAAACGTCAAGCCAAAATAAATTAATTTAAAAGCGAAACTAAAGCCTACCTCCTTCATTCTGCACGAATCCAAATGTTTCCATATATGTGACGTATCTGGATGTTAAAATATTACTTATTATGTAAACTATGGGTTTGTTCTTCACTTGCATTGTCAACGTAAGACATCATCCTTCACATAGGCTATGCACAGTTAGGCACTGGTCACGCTGAACACAGACTGTACTACAGACTTTGAGCAGTGTAACTTTTTGTGTTTCTTTAACTATATTTTACTTTGATAATGAACAGGCTGTGAGTCAAGTTAGCAAAAATATGTGTGTGTGTGAGGCACCGACGTGATCACTGCAATTGATAGAAGCAAAACATCATTCAAAACTGTAAAGCTTTTGCAAAATAAAGAAAACGGCTTTCTGCCGTCTCGGTTTCCTTTCCATGAATTTTGAAGCGCGTTACAATGATCCAAAACTTCGTTTGGTTAATCTGTCAATGATTTAAAGGAGAAGTCCAGAACAACAATTTACAGATAATGTATTCACCCCCTTGTCATCCAAGATGTTCACAGGCATGAAAATCCCTCACCTTTCGGCGAAATACGCCATTTTGAAGCCAAAACAGGTGACCCACGTGAATCGTGTAGATCCGATGAGAAATTCTTTTTGAGGGGGTGGGGGGAGGGGTCTTGGATGGTATTTATTGATTAATTAAAACTTAATATAAAGTGGATTTGAGCCATTTCAAATCGTGAAAGCTGAGCGTCCCGCGTTCGTAGACCGTGCACGCCATCCACTGACATCCAGGGCGCCATTTCTTCCTGCGGGACAATCCGCGTGGGAAAAGACGACAGAAGCGCGATCGCCCAAGCGCTCTGAAATTGGTGGAGGAAGCGACGCGCCTCGCGTTTTCCACATGTGTTTAGACGCTTCATGTGAACGTACCCTTAAGAGAGTAAGTTACATTTAATGCTAAAGTATCGTTAACACTAATACAAACATTATTTTTGCAGTATGAGTGTGTTAGGGCAGAACGATGCAGCTCTATTTCATGTCTTTAGACAAATGTCAATACAGTATTTTTTCAGAACCTGTGCTTATTATTCCATTCAACTTATTTGGCTACTGTAAAATTGGCAAAGGGAAACTTTTATCAAACATGTTTTTTTCTGGCATGCTCTGTCTGCAATAGCAAATAGCATTTGATGGTATGTTTTTTGATAATGGTTGAAAACACTTATTAGGTTGATTTCTTTGCCCAAAAAAAACAAACAAACAAAAAACTTGGTTGTCAATCATGATGGAAGAATAAATAAGTTAAATTACAGCATGTCCCCTAATGAGGCCGTAATATTTATTCTGTGGGAGTCCCCCCACCTCCCAGCCTCATCAGAGGCCACATCACCCCTCGAGCACCCTTCTCACCTTTTTCACCCTTGACCCATTTTCATGCCTGTGTTCATGTCTGTCTTTCTTCAGTCGTAAAGAAATTGTTTGTAAATTGAAATTGTTGAAAACATTTCAGGATTTTTCTCCATATAATGGACCTTTATGGTGTCCCGAGTTTGAGTGTCCAAAATGCAGTTTAAATGCAGCTTCAAACGATCCCAGATGCAGTTGTAAATAATCCCAGCCGAGGAAGAAGGGTCTTATCTAGCAAAACGATTGGTTATTTTCATAAAAATAATACAATTTATATACTTTTTAATCTCAAATGCTCATCTTGTCTTCCTCTCCCGACCTCTGTTTTTTTTTCCTTGTTCATGACAGTTAGGGTATCTCATGTTTTCCCTCAACTTCAAAATCGTCCTATATCACTGTTTTACCTTTTTTGTTAAGGATGTTTGATCTTCTTTGCTTGTTCACTTGGCAAAGACTGGGTCGGTACTTCTGCAGTGATGTAGGATGATTTTGAAATGATTTTTGAAGTTGAGGGAGAAAATACAATTTTATGAGTTTTTCAACATAACCTAACTGTCTTGAACCATAATACACAGAGTTCAGGGAGAGCAAGACAAGACGAGCGTCTGAGATTAAAAAGTATTTAAATTGTATTTTTTTAAATGAAAATAACCGATCGTTTCACTAGATAAGACCCTTCTTCCTCAGCTGGGATCGTTTACAACCGCATTGGGATCGTTTGAAGCCACATTTAAACTGCATTTTGGAAGTTCAATTTCGGGGCACCATATCAGTCTATTATATGGAGTAAAATTCTGAAATGTTTTCCTCAAAAAACAATTTCTTTACGACTGAAGAAAGACATGAACAACTTGGATGACAAGGGGGTGAGTGCATTATTCGTAAATTGTTGTTCTGGAAGTGGACTTCTCCTTTAAGTGAAAATATTCCTTTTTATGTAGTTCATATAGTTCTGTTTTCTCTGTTCACAGAAGCGCTGTGTGATGTGACCTTGTGTGAATTTGTGTTTGACACTATCCTGAGTTTCAAACACACAAAAAGCTGCATACCTGCCATTCATTTTCACTTAAATGTAGGCCTAATGCCTGGTGGTGCGTGACATATCCTCGGATAAACTAACCCCGGGGCATTGCCATTGAGACTTGAATGAATGAATTTACAGCTGAGCACAGGCATTTCACTCGTTGGATGCATCGGTGTCACATTTGCATGGGCCGTATAGCGTCTGACAAACTATATTTTGTACAGATTTTATTTTGTTTTGGCGAGTATTTAATTATTTTGCCCAGAGAAAGACACTGGATTTTACAACAGACATGTAACTCATTGCAGTTAATTAATAAACCATCAGAAGCTTAAAGGATCAAGCCAAATCTTATTTCATAATATAGTAATTTTATTTCACAACAACAATTTATATCATGACATAGTCATTTTTTGTTATTTTTATTTTAATAAGAACCTAGATGCAAGTAACAAACTAAAGGACAACTACAATAAAACAGACACAAATGAAATAAAGAGGGTCCTTTATTTTTTTCTAAATTCCATTTAAATTTTTCTAGACTCTAGAAAAATATTTATCAAAAAGCACATCTAATTAATTTAAATCATGAAACTTGCAGAATTTAACAGCAATTTATTACAAGTTTAACAAAAATCACGTTTTTAAGGCCCTATGAAATACGTTGTATTATTTTCTCAAATTCAGTTTTGTTTGTGAATCTCTGTTTTCCATGAATTTTCTAGATTTTATTTTAATCATTTCATTTGATTATTTTAATAATCAAAAGCATGTCTAATGAATTTATAAAGGATAATTAGATTTGATAAAGAATTAATTTATCATAGGCTATTTATTTCTTTTTTTTTTCAGAAATACTGTTGTGTATTTACAATTTTCTGGTAAATAAATTCTGGTAAATATTCCTTAAACATTGTTTTAATAGCATTTTTAGTAGTAGTAGTAGTACTATCGTTACATTAAGTAATATATTAATATATTTCTGACTGTCAATTTAAACCGAACTTTTATTTTGACGGGTTTCTGTGAAGACTTTTAGGGTCTTCATTATATGAGTGAGTTTTCCGCAAAAGAAACGGTAAAATGCTCATGAAGTGACTCTCAGAGCAGTTCTAGAGATTATGTCATTGTGTTTATGTACTCATATATTTAGGCGGCAGAGGCTGAAAGAACCGCGAGCGTCACACATGTGTGTGTAGTAAACAAGAGTGCGCGTCTGCGCCATTAACTAACACAGACACACAGAAATGCGGCTCTTATTAAAATTTTTAAAGTACCAGTACTAGTAAAATGCGTAGTAAAATGGGTACTTTTTAAGTACCGGTATATGTGCAACACTAATTAGTATCAGCCATTATAAAGCTTGAAAGAGCCAGGACATTTTTAAAATAACTCTAATTGTATTCGTCTGAAGAAGAAAGTCTTATACACTTAGAATGGCTTGATGGTGTGTAAATAACGGGGTAATTTCCCCTTTAATATGTTTATTCACGATCAAAAAGTATCAAAAGTATGATGTTGATTTCCAGTTTTTCACACTTATGACAGGGTCTTACAATTATTACTAAAGTTTAAATGTTCATTTATGCTCATCGAGGATGATCCGTTTAAATTATTATTTCATCTAAAGGTAATTATGTAATTATCTTATGTAATATATCTTCTAAAAGGTGGTGGTACTAAATAAAAAAGATTATAACCATTTAATCAATAGAGCATTAAACACAAGTCGAGCTGTAAAAGCTGTTTCATTATATCTGGACCTCCTCAGCCCAGTTAACAGAAGAGCACACTGTAACCAGACCAATGTGTAATTTTTTTTAATGCATATAGTAGTTAGAGTTTCAGATCTCAGCTTTTCCAAAAACAATTAAATTTCCTCCCAATGGCTCTTTTTAAAGGGATGACTTCACACTAGCCTTGGAAGGAGGAATTCTTATTTGTTCTGAGCGCACTGAGCTCAAATGGGCTGGCAGCGATCTGATGCAGCTGAGCGTTCTCTTATTCAAGTGTACCGGCTGTTTAGGAAGGAGGTGTTCAGAAATGGTCCCCACGGCCCTTTGTTCTCCTGTCAATCTGACATGCATTTAAATATTTATGTGTGCTCGCTGAACTCTTCACCCGTTTGACGACATTGGGGTGCGAGGAGCTGTGCGCAGCATGCTGTACCTTCTGCCTTCCTCTCATTCATGACGCTGTTGTGCTGTTGTTTCTGCTGATTAGTGAGGTTAAAAGGGGCCCATAAATCTCACTGGCCTTTGCTCTACTATATGAGGTTGGTGGAGAGGCCAAAATGTTCAGAAGGAACTGTTTTGGATCATACGGATTCCTTCAGAATACCGTTGTATGTTTCATAGAGAATGCTTAAAGAAAATTATTTACAAATCTGGGCACAGAACACAGTCAGCATTGACTAATTTTCTCTTTTGCTTTCTTTTCTTTACACACCACACCCAAAAACTGAATCTTTAAATTGTAGAATATATCATCCGAGTGCATGTTTAATATTTTAAATCATTTATATTTCATTGTTATTAGTGGCCAGTCTTTGTTACACAACATTTGTGACATTCATTATGAGAAAGTATATGCAGCTGTGTCCAAATTATTTTTTTTAAATTTAATTTTAAAAAATTATGATTAGCCTACTTGATTAGTGAGCTAGAAATCTTATGTCGTCATTTTATGAAATGAGAAATTGTATGAAATCATGTCAATTTATCGTAACTTTCCTTTTTTTAAGTACACGTTTAATGAAAAAAAGGAAACAGGAGTTTATTTTTAATATTTATTTATTCAAAACAGTCAAATTAACGTAAAAAAAAAAAAAACTGGTTTAAACAAGTAATCACTTAAATTTTTTACTTAATTTGTAAAAAAATACTATATACATCACAGCACATGTAGAGGCTTCACAGAATCAGATTCTCTCAATATTTAACAACTGATGCGCTAAAAATTTGTATTTCATAATAATTGTGTGCTTGTAGGAAAGGCAATCTCACATTTTTAGGTCTCTAAATAATTGAATCGGATCTTGTTACATCATGTCATGCAAGTTCACAGGCCATTATGCTTAAATACAGCTATACAATGTGACAACATTATTTACAAAAAAGATCACAGGCTCAAAATCAGGAAACTCCCGCACATAAGACGCTCAAAAACTCGGCCTTGAGATTCAGATCATTCTCTTCTCCACACCCAGCCTGCGGAAAAGAGTGAAAACAATAAAAAAAAGACATTCGGAATGACTCAACAAATGATAATCTCTTCAAACTCCAAACCTTAGAGTTTTCCTAATAGAACTTTAGCATAATATGTGATATTTTTTACATTAGATGCCACTGTGTGATTTGTAAAATAACACTTTTTAGAAAGTACTGCGTGTTTTGTTTCAGATGTTAACAATGATCAGTCATATGTCCTTCTGTTTGAGCTCTGGGCAAATTTTAAAAGGCATTTTGTACCTTTAAAGTGGGACAAAACAATAGGAAGTTTGTTTTAAATAAGTGAGGCAGTAAAGTATACATACAATGGTCAATGGAAATTGCCATTTATCATCATCGTCCTGCGCTCTTAAAAAAAATAGGTACAAAAGCTGTCACTGGGGTGTTACCCTTTCACTTAAAAACTAATATGTACACTCTAGGTATTAATATGTACTTTTAGGGTGCTAAAATGCACCTTTTATGGGTAAATATGGTACAAAAGTGAACTGGTGTCACTTTTTTTTCTTAAAAACTGAAGGTAACATGGTACCATAGAGGGTTAAAGGGTTCTGCTCCAGTGACAGCTTTTGTACCTTTTTTTCTGAGAATGTGCGTTTGTAGTTAATTGAGGTATTTTGACATCCTCAATTGTTCCCTGTAGACTCAGACTATTCATTTAAAATGTTCCCTATACATTTACATATTTTCTTGTTAATTCGACAAAATTCCACATGGACTGCTCAAGGCAAGATACAAGTTATTACGAGTTTTATTTTCCACAACCATCTCGATAGCTCAGGGGTATCAAGTACTGCTTCTGAAGGGCCACCTTTCAGCAAGGTGTAGCTTCAGCCCTATTTAAACACACCTGAAACTTCCAAATTAGCTCTTTAGAAACACTAGAAACTTCCAGGCAGGTGTGTTACAGCTAAAATCGGCAGGGACGTGGCCCTCCAGAATCAGAATACGATGCACCAGCAAGATTTAAGCATATTAATTTAACTGCAGTGTTGTCACATTCAGATTCAGACTTAAAAAGACGATGACGTATGTCTTTGTGAAGGACAGGTGTGTCCGGTCCTCGTCCCAGTCCAGACTTGGAATAGTTCACCTGAATATTAAAAGTCGCTCATCATTTACTCAACCTCACATCATTGCAAACCTGTATGAGTTTCTTTCTTAACAAAACGTTTCTAGTCCCTGTTGACCTCCGTAGTATTGTTTTTCCATATTATGGAAGTCAGTGGGGTCCAACAACTGTTTGATAACCCGCATTTTTCAAAATATCTTCTTTCATTATCAGCAGAAGACAGAAACTCATGCAGGTTTGGAACAACCGAGGGTGAATAAATAATGACAGAATTTTCATTTTTGGGTGAACTATTATCTTAAGGTTCTTTATATTATCTAATACTTTCGAGGCAGGTGTGTCGAAGGAGGTTGATGCTAAACTCTGCAGGATGTTGGACCTTCAGAAGCAGAATTGGATATCTCTAATGTAGCTTGTAACAAATACACAATGCCCTGCACCCTTCGAGCAGGGCCAAGTGAATATTGACTTGCCCATGACGAATAAAGACCACTTACCTTTAGCGGTTAATGGCCCCTACCAGGTACGGGGGGGAAATAGCCGGCCATGCCAGGGGGTTGAAGACCAGCAGGTTTGGGCTGCACGAGCAGTGAAGATTGATTTGAGTTAATTACGAGACACTCTACAGGATTCAAACATGCACTCAGGCTAAAATTGGCCACCATAGAGGATTTTCAAGATGTGACTCCTACCTGTTGTACACAGCCGTTTTGCAGAGATATAAGGGTTGCGTCCTTCACGGCAAGCTGGGCTTCTAGTAGTTCTTTAGAGTCCCTCAGTCTCTTTTGCTCTTTGAGAAGCTGCTCCAGTTGCTTGTCATACTTCTGTTGGGAGTCCTGCAGCTTTTTGCTGCTCTCCGTAGCCTCTTTCTCCCGGTCCGTTTTACACTTATCCAGTTCTGAAGTCAATCCGGCGTTCTGTACTTCCAACTGGCTGCTCTGTTTTTGAATGTTCGACACCTTTGCTCCAACATTGTCCAAGTAGCTCTGGAACTTGTCCTCAACCTGTCGAGAGAGGCTGGAGCAGTTAGAGCGAATCCTTTCCATCTGTTCTTCCTGTTTCGGACAGGTGAGGTGAAACGTGACCGAGTTGGTGAAGAAGTTGTCGATTTTGGTCAGGAAGGCGTTTGTGACCGTTTGGATGCCTTGGAGGGAATTTGCAAAATCTTCTTTGCATTTCTTGGTGTAGACATCGAGCTGGGATTTCAAATTCATGCTTTCTTGTCTCAGCTGTATGACCTGGCTATGGTGTTCGTTTTTATCCTTCACCGCATTGTCCAAATCAGCTTTAAGGTACTCCACTGTTTGGCTAAAGTTACTCTTAAGGATTCCATATAGAACTCTCTGCTGTTCCAGAAGAGTATTTAGAGTTTTTACTTCAGCTGAGAAGAGAAAAGAGAACCATGTCAACAGGACAGTCTATTTGTGAATTTGATTATTCATTGATTTATTGATTCCACTCACCGTTCTGATTGTTGTTGCTTGGTGGACATGGAAGTGGAGTATTTCGAGTGCTTGACAGCTTCATTTTACTGGCCTCACAAAAAGTCTGTAAAACAGCCAATCGAAATCACGATTTTTGTTACAGAGATAAAGAAAGTAAGTCATACAGGATTGGAATGGCATGAAGCTGGGTAAACATTGACATACAAGCAAATAAAGGACTTACAAGTGACTTCTGTAAATTACTGCCCTTGATTGTTGTTGAGTTCAAGTCATTCTTCAGCTTTGCTATCTCTTTATCCGCCGCATCCTTCTCTCCAGTCTTTGCTTTGAGGGCACTGGTGAGGTCAGCTTTGTCTTTTCTAAGTTTGGTGTTGTCCGTAGAGAGCTTGTTGAAGGCCATCTCTAGCTCTTCCACTCTCTTCTCCTCAGCGCTCTTCTCCGGCTGGCCGTACACGAGGAAGAGCACCAAGCTGGCGATGATGAGCGACTGGATCAGAGAGGAGAAGAAGAAGATGATCCTCATGTAGTAGCCGCAGCTTTTCCCCTTCGCCTTGTGGATTTGCTTCGCCTCCAGTCCGAACGTGGCTCGGGAGTAGCTGCTGTTGTACATTTCTGAGGTCCAGTTGTGGGAATGAGACAGACCTTCTGATGATTGTGATTCTAGAGGTTTGCTACGCAAAAGTAGTGGTCAAAAGGTTACCAAAATACCCTGTCACACTTGTGGGCAATGTAAACACTTCTATCAGGACACGGGGCAGGAGCTGTGTTTATAAATGCAGAGACACACTTCCCGCGCTGTGACTCTTTCCGGACCCTCCCCAGGAAAGCTCCTGAGGTTATCGGTACTTCACACTGTAGCTTCAGTGATAAACAGAGCTGGAGCTCCTCCCTTGCGTTCCCTCATAAATCACACCAAACCCTGACAAGGAATGTAGACCACCGTCAAACATCTTGATAACTCGAATTATACGTGTAAGTTCACTGTGGGATTTGTCTTTAGCTTTTCTTGGCGTCCATATCGGTATTTCTCATTATGAGTTAATTAACTTTCTACCAGCTGTCATCCACTATGGCCAAGAAAAACAATGTTCCTGCAAAAGCAGGTCTTTCCATCTCTTCCTGGATCAGATCAGATACATAAACTCATATGATCAAAACAACCCATCTGAAACTGTTTCCTGCAGAGCCGCATCGGTGGAGTCAGAGGGACAACAATGGTGACCCGCCATCCTCCTCGCAGGAATGAATAACAAACTCTCCCAGAAGTCCAGGAGGCGGCAGCACGTTTGATCCCGGGCTGGCGATGACGCTCGCAGCTGACAGTTGTGTCTGGGAGAGTGTGAAGAGGGAACATAAAGTAAGTCAGGGGTTTTCCTGCAGGCCATTGTCTCCTCGCCAATCCATCCTCAGCGGAAAGTCATTTACAGAGGGTTTTCGAAACTGACTAGAAGTTCTCACAAAATTCCCTTACAGAATGCAAACGAGCTTTAAGACAAAAACAGGAAGCTGAATCTGCAAAAGACAGGCGAACACAAGACATTTGACAGTTAAGACAGATGAGCTGTGGTTATTATAGGGCATCAGAGCGGGAGCTCAACAAATATTCATTACTCTAAGAATTTCGTCACACATTTTTGGTCCTATTAAATATTAAAGAAATAATTCACTCAAAAATGAAAATTCTGTCATCATTTATTTGTTCCAAACCTGTACGAGTTTCTTCTGCTGAACACAAAAGAAGATCTTGAGGAGTGTTAGTAACCAAAGAATTGCTGGTCCGCAATGACTTCCAACATTACCCACATTCTTCAAGATATCTTCTCAAGAAAGAAACTCACGTAGCAGCTTGAGGGTGAGAAAGTGATTTTCACCCGAAGTTTCATTATTTACTAACTGTCATGTCAGTCTTCTCTGGAAAACAAAAGTTGAGCATTGCAGTATGTCAAACAGGTTTGGAACAATATGAGGGTGAATAAATGTTGGGTGAACAAGAAAAAGGAATAAAACTATTCCTTAAATCACATATTTGTGGATACACTTACTCACTTTTAAAAATGAAGACTCGGTTTTTTCATGTTTGGTTCCAAGAACGATTCAAATGTTCTCCACATTAAAAAAAAATGTTATTTTAAAACTGTTAACGTAAAGATTCCTTAGGGAACCAAAAAATGGTTTGACGGCGTCGCTACGAAAAAAAAAATGGAAGCTTTATTTTTAAAAGCTTCGGAAACTTCAAAGACCGTTTCTGAGAATTTAGCGTCTTGATGTAGGTTTTCCTCCATCTTTGTTTACAGCTTGGAACAAAATACTTCTCAGAAGTAAGGAGTTTGTGAGGTGAAAAAGGTTAATGATGATTAAGACAAGAAAGAAGAAAGAAATAAGACCTGAACACTCTTCCGGCTATTATCTCCGAACTTTTGTGCTGCTCAAAAGCAGGATACCAAATCACAGATTAATACGCGTTTATGTGGCCAAAAAATCTAAAACAAAGCGATGTCTTCTAAAAGGAAAAAAAACACACAAACACAAAAACAGTTCCAGTTAATAATCCCAAAGGTAAATTCCACAAAATAATTTACGTTGTTCATTATGAGGACGAATGACTGTTTTCTTGTGTTCAGCTGTACTCCTGCGACCTCTTGTGGTCACAGTTACATTGCTGCTTTAACGTTCCCATTATTTTGTAGAGTTTTGTATTTCTTTTTTACAAATATTTTCTCTGCTTCTATATGGATGTCACTGTCATGTACGCATTATTCAAACACTTCCTTAAAATATTAAACATATATTAAAAACAATATTAAAAAATATATTCACTGGCCAGTTCCAATACTTTATTAACAGAATATACATTCAGTACAGTATATAATAATACAGTGTAGCATAACTCCATACAAAATGAGGGATTTGGTGGAAAATATTAACTAATAATATTGCTTTTCACTATCCAGTCAAATTATGATGGACAGGATCAAGCCCTGCCCACTATTAGTTCCCACTCAATATTGATTGTTTTGTTTTTACTTGGAAAAAGTCTTTTGTTCAAATGCCTTGTCATTTAATGTTAGATGCTGTTCAGATGAACTCTCACTGAACCATTAGCACATTAAAGATGCAGTCAATGGATCTTTATGGCCATCAGTCACATGAGCTCATCTGTGAATCTCCGCCACATAACTAGCGAGTGTTTGAGGGGTATATAATGTATCCCTAAACGGGACGTTTTCTGAAACCAGGATATTAATAGCTGACATTCTCAAAACTAATAGATTAGCTTCATTCGACTGTACCACGACAGAGTCTTGGGCTAGTGTGGTTATGGTCGCTGTGCCAAATTAAGACACTTAAGTTTCCAAAGTAATAAAAGAGGCATTTCCAGTACAGAAACAGTGGACAAGGCCATATAGAAGTAGTTATTCACAGGTCACTCCTTCATTTTGGAGTTTAACAGCCAGATCAGTCTCACACCGTGGCTTCGTTCTCTTGCGTGTCATCATCCTCCAGCAGACTGTAGGACGCGTGGCTCTGGAAGGGTCTCTGCAGCGGATGGCACAGCAGTTTGGCCATGCAGTTGTGCAGCTCGATTGCAGCACCGCACAGTGACACCTCAAAACGATAACACATTCCCTTAGAGTCCAGCTCGCTGAAGGAGGCGTACACGTCCTGAAAATACAGACACAGATATGCAGTACCTCTTTAGAAAAACTGAAACGTATATAACTTGAGGGAATCATAGGAAGCTCAAACCTTCCAGCTGGTGTCTTCTGTCTGTTCTTCAGTTCCATTATGAAGATAAACAACATCAAAGAAGAAATAGGGAGACTGCAGCATTTTCTGGAAAGAAAGGGAATTTGCAGGATTGCTCATTTCAGGAAGACACAGTTATTTTAGTATCACAGAGATATTATTATAGTTTTTGTAAATATTTTGAATTTTTTGACTTCTTTTTTTTTTTTTTTTTAGTTTAAATTTAAGTAATTTAGTTGTTTTTGTCATTTTTTTGTCGTTTTAAAATGTCAATATAGTTTTATTATTTATTTTTAGAAATGTTATATTTTTCATATTTTTTTTTTAATTTCAGTACATGAAGTTTAACTAAAAGAAAATGAGAAATGTTGCTTTTGAAATTAACTGAACTAAAATAAGTAGTTTTTTTGTATTTTATTTCATTTTAGTTGTATTTTCTTTCAAGTAATGACTTTTTTCTTATTTAACTTTTTATTTTATTTTAGCAAACTATAATAACTCTGTTTTGGACTAAATTTCTCAGGGATTAATTTTGTTTAAAGCTGAAAGATAAAGAATTTTTGTGTTCATGTTTTCATATAATTTTGAAAAACATTATAGTATTTTCAATAAAAAATTAGTTTAATTTAATAAGTAATTCAATGATTCCAAAAAGTGTAATATGGTGTAACCATGAAGTCATTTTCTTTACATTTACAATATATGTGCGTGTACACATTTTCATAATTATTTCCATAAAAGTATTTGACTATAACTTCATTTCTCTCTCTCTCTCTCTCTCTCTCTCTCTCTCTATCTATATATATATATATATATATATATATATATATATATATATTTAAATTTTTATATGTATATGTATGTATATATATATATATATATATATATATATATATATTATTTTTTTTTTTTTTTTTTTTTTTTTTTTTTTTTTTTTTTCAAATTTCATAAACTATTTATTTTGACTATTTATTAAGGGGTTATACCACATAACATTTTACAGCCTGAACTTCACTTATAAACTTCACTTAAAAAAAAAAGAGACAGTCATTAAGACTTGTAGGGTTCCTCTCTATGATATCAGTTCCTGTTTTTTTTTTTTCCCCTGCATATTTTGGCACATTGTTGGTTGCACCACATGACTTTGATTTAGTGGACAAAATATGGGGTCACATTTATAGCTGTTCTGCAAATTTTCACAGATAAAATCTAGTCATTTTAATAGGAATGCAAGCAAAGAGAAATTTTTCATGAGGGTGTTTTTCATTTGTGTTGCAACAAGGTCTTACGGGTTTGGAACAACATTAGGTATAAGTACATAAGTATTTTTGAATAACCTAATAAATCCGGATCAAAAAAAGTGTTCTTGTTACTGACCCATAATTATGTAATAACAAATCAAACAAACTCACTTTGGCAGCGTCAGAGGGGTTGAACTGAAGCATGCCAGCATGCCGGCTGAAAATGAGGAGCGTCCGGACTACGAACGGAGGCGGGATGGTCTGAATGTTCTCCATCTGAGGAAGTTCAATTTTCTGCAAACTACAGGAGAAGGATATTATACAATTGAATGACAAGATTTGAATCTATAGCATAGGTCTTCAACCCTGCTCCTGGGGACCCTAATCAAACACACCATAACCAGCTAATCAAGGTCTTCAAGATCACTTAAGTCACAGGCCTGGTGTGCTCAAGCAGGTTGGAAATAACCTTTGCCGGACAGTGGGTCTCCAGGGTCGAAGACCTATGATCTATAGCAGTCCAATTATCAAACACAGAAGACAAAAATTACTTACATTACATTTAGGAGATCTTCCAGATCTATAGTTAATAGTTAAGGAAATCATCAGTGTGATCATGATTCTTTCTCACAGCTTCCTCTGCAGGCCCTATCAGTGTTTATCTGGATTAACCTGATTCCACAATCACATAAAATGGGCCTAACTCTCTAAATAAGGATACTGAAGGACTCGCAGACGTTGGTCTCCAGGTCATACAGACAGCTGCACAGCTCTCGCGGGTCAGACGTGAATCCTGATAACTGTGTGAAAGAGATTCAAAGTAAAGCGCTCGTTCACATGAATGTCAAGCACTGACAGCAGTCTAACAAGCTATACTTCAATCAAAACTTTTGCATTCTGGATATGTTATTTGAACATATAAATAAAAAACAATAAATGACAAATAAGAGTTTCCTTGATAAAGAAGAAAATTAAATTTAAAATTCATTAATAATTTTAATAAAAAGTGCTATGTTTTTACAAATGTACTCTTTATATTTTTGCTGGATTATATTTATGTTGGTTTCAGTTTTGAAAACTATTTATACCTTTTTCGACAGAAGGATACATTTAAATAAAATGTACATATGAACATCAAAAACATGAAAATCAGAAATGTTGCCTATAATTGAATAAAAAAAACGTACTACAATTACAAGAAGTAAAACTGATAAACAAATAAATAAATGTAAATATTAACAAAACAAAACATTTTAAAAAGCAACAACAAAAGCACATGGCAAAATTATTAAAACTTCAACAAAAATGAAATTGAAAACTGAAAATATAAAACTAAAGCTAATTCAAGCTAAATATTAGCAAGTATTGTAATAGTATATAAATAATAATTATTGAAATAAAAGAAATAATTAAAAAGTTGTTTTTCATATTTGTCAAACACAATTAATACATGCAAGTGTCTTAATTATTCAAGTTTTAAAATACATTTTTCAGGGTAAATATTATAATTGTTGTTTCTGGGAAGTCGCACCACATGACATTTTACAACTAGATCTAACCTTGTCTTGTCAAAAATAATCTGATATTTTAAGAGACTTATTGACCCTGACACACAGTCATGAGGGGCTAATATTTCTTCTTTTACATTTATGAATTTCGGATGTACCACATAACTTTGATTTGTCAAACAAAAGTTTATCAAATATTTATAAGCAAAGAACACTATTGATACTGTTAAATAAATTGAAACTAAACCTATTAAAAAATGTTTTCACTAATTTAAATAAAGCTGAAACAAAAAAATACATAAATATTACATGAACATTAAAAATATTGCCTTGGCATCCAACTGCAGTACTAAAATTATTAAAAATGAATTAAATTAATTTATATATAAATAAAAAAATGACATAAGCACGTAACAAAATTAATCAATACAAATATAAAAATAAAAGCAACAACAACAACAAAAAACTTTTTAATGAGGCTTTTACTGAAAATGAGTAATTTGATTTAATTAATAGGTTTTGTCCACTCACCCACATGGCATCATCATTCACCACCACCAGAGCAAACTCATGCCTTTTGTCAATCTTGTGCTTGGTTCTCACAAACATCTCAATCATTTTCTGTGAAATATTTAAGGCGTTCATCTTGGATCTGGAAATGCAAATCATTTACAAAAATATTTATATACAATACATTCGTTCTAAATGTACAGTCATGTGAAAAAGTTAGGACACCCTATTGAATTCCATGGTTTTCCATGGAAATTCCTTAAAATTTTCCTTAAAATTTCGAAAATAAAACCTCAGATGAACAACAACACATGACAAATTGCACTGTGTCATTATTTACTGAACAAAAATAAATCCAAAATGGAAAAGCCATGTGTGACAAAGTTAGGACACCCTAACTGATAACACTGGAATTAAGAGGTTAAATAACATTCAAGCACTGCTAATCAAATACCTTTGATTAACTGATCATCAGCAAGTCTGAGTGCCTCTATAAAAGCATAAGCTTTGGCAGTTTGCTGGTCTGGAGCCTTCAGGTGTGTGTTAACGCAATGCCAAGGAGGTAAGACATCAGCAATCATCTTAGAGAAGCAATTGTTGCTGCCATCCATCTGAGCAGAGTAATACGGCCATTTCCAAACAATTTGAATGTGTAAAGCTCAGAGAAATGGCAGACAACCCAAGAACTACACCTCAGACTCTACAGGCCTCAGTTAACATGTTAAATGATAAAGTTCATGACCTTTAGAAAAATATGGGATAAAAATGGCATGCTTGGAAGGCTTGGCAGAAGAAAGCCTCTTCTATCTAAAAAAAAACATTGCAGCACAGTTTAGGTCTGCAAAGCTGCATCTGAACAAAACACAAGTCTTCTAGAATAATGTCCTTTGAACAGACGAGACCGAAGTGGAGATGTTTGGCCATAATGCACAGCGCCAAGTTTATGAAAACCTAAAAAGCATATCAGCACAAACACCTCATACCAAAAGACAAGCATGCTGGAAGAGGGCTGATCATTTTGGGCTTGTTTTGTAGCCACAGGACCTGGGCACCTCACAGTCATTGAGTTGGCCATGAACTCCTCTGGATATCAAAGTATTCTAGAGTCAAATGCGAGGGCATCTGTCCGACATCTAAAGTTGGGCCAAAATTGGGTCATGCAACAGGACAATGATTCCAAGCACACCAGCAAATCTACAACAGAATGGCTGAAAAGAAAAGAATCAAGGTGTTGCAACAGCCCAAAATCCAGAGCTCATCCTGACTCAAATGCTGTGATGAGAGCGGTGCATAAGCAAATGCCCACAAACCTCAATAAACTGGAGCAACGTTGAAAAGAAGAGTGGTCCAAATTCCTCCAGAACGATGTGTCACACCGAAAATGAATGCTTCAAGTCATTGCTGCTAAAAGTGGATCTACAGGCAGTTGAATTATAGGGTGTCCTAACTTTGTCACACATGGCTTTTCCATCTTGGCTTTATTTTGTTAAATAAATAATGACACAGTGTGATATGTCATGTGATGATGTTTATCTGAGGATTTATTTTCCGAATTTTAAGACCTGCCAAGGACCAGGTAATTTTTTATTATGTCCTGATACAGAAAACCATGGAATTCAATAGGGTGTCCTAACTTTTTCACATGACTGTATATGATAAATAAAGGAAAACAACTTAATTTAAAAACTGTAAAATTACCCATTAAACGACTCCAGTTTTTGTAAAGACATCTCCTCTGAAAGGTCCAAACAGATGATCTGTTGAAAAAAGACATTGCAAGAAAACTTGACTGACAGAAGTGTTTTAAGATGCAAACATCCTAAAGTTTTATCTACTGACAGACGTACCACTTTCTCTGGGCAGTTGACCCGTGGTGCCCGCAGGTGTAACTCCGCTGATGGAGGGATCTGGGTGCTAATGGACGGCTGGGGGGGTTTGGGTCTTTCCTTCACCGCAGAAGCCATCGCAGGCATGCTGGCCGTGGAGTTCCCTGCTGGAGTAACAGGTGCAGGTGCAGCGGCTGTGATGGCGGAGGCAGAAGCTGGAGGGCTGTCGGAGCTGGCCGCCTCTCCCTCTCCCTCCACACGGCTGCCCACGGCTGGCTGCGGCGGGGACGCCAGGCTGTTGTTCAGGCTGCCGGTGCTGCTGCGTCGGTCCTCCGCACCCTCCGGATTGGACCGGGTCCTGGGTCTCAGCTCCATCATCCGCTCCTCTCCATCTGCCTGACCGGGCTCAGGGGTCTCCATGTCAACCTGACAACATCAGAATGTCACATATGAATTAAATCACACTAAAAAATCAATATACACCAAACATTTGCTTAATACTGAATATGTTAAAGGCAACTGAAGAAGAGGAGAAAATGAAAGCAAACATTTTCAAATTATTTCAATAAAAACACGTGTAAGCAGCAGCAAGAATTATAACAAAAGGGGTTATTTTTAAACCCCAAACCTAAATTAGCTTTTAAAAATACGTTTTTAATATTCATCTGTATGAAGCAAAGGCAGTTCAACATTCGTGACTTCTCAAGAACGTAAGATACTTGTACAAGCAGCGCAAGTAGAATAGAGAAATAACGTATAACAATAACTTACCAAACATGCAACAGATGAAAATATGAGTTTAGTTGGTTAAACTGATCTAAATTTGAGTTCACAATATTGTTCTCCGACACTTCCTCGTTCGCTTCTGTGTCGGTGTCATACAGAGTCGAGTGCTGAAGCGTGTTTCTGATCAGTAGCGCCTCCAGCGGACTGGAGAGTTACTGCGGCTTCACTCAGCGACGCTGTGTCGCTACGATCTTTTTCTCCAGTATCACGAGCAGTTACAACAGCAAAACAAAAACTAAATTAAATAAAAAACTCGTCAGAGAAAGAATAAGTTAACAATATATAAACATATCTATTTTACCTCAAGGGTTCATTTGGTTCAATCAACTAAATGACTTAATTACAAATACAAAAATATTGTAATTTTAGCTATAAAAGTAAAAACCTTTTAAGCCGAACTAGTTAACGACAAGTTCCCTTACTATATACAGTGAAAAACTGTAATAGATCTAATCTAACCACTCATGTTTTACCATAAAATAGGCCTACTGTTAAATATAGGCTACAGTAAGTCGAAGTAAAACCGAACACGTCATCAAAAATTTACAGTGAAACAGTAAACCGCCATTCCCAGAACTTCACATTTGAGGGTATTTTGTTTAAATAATTGTGTTTTCTTAGTTTTGTTATCAGTTTATGTTGTTAAATGAATGTTTATTGCGCTATTTTAGTGTTGTGTGTGTTACTATGATTTATTTATTTATTGTTTGTTTGTTTGTTTACTTGTTTGTTAATGTCACACTGCACCTTCTATACTTCATCTTATGGTAAACCTATTTTAATTAACATTCTTGACATTCTTCAAAGATAAAGACAAATATTCTTTTTATATCACCTGTGTTAATATGTTGTGATTATATGTTAAAGGTACAAAACAGGTGTTATTTTTTGGTAAATTTAATTTTTAAATTTACTTTTAATTTCGTAAATATGTGTACATTTTTGCTGTATTTTTACTGAAATGCAGATGCCATTCTTTCTGTAAAACAAGATTTTTATAGAATTATATAATTAAATTATAATCCTAAATCATTACATTTCAAATCCTAAATTCATTCATTCATTAATTAATTCATTTGTTTGTTTACTGTTGTTTTGTCTCTTTTTTTAAACTTCAGATTCACAATTTAAATAACAGTCCCTGAACTGTTTGGGTTTTTATTTATATTTATTTATATCTATTAATATTTATTTACCGTTAGGGTTTTATTTATATACACATAAAGCTTCTCCAACGATGATTAAAAACAACCCAGCGCTGGGTGAAATATGGACAAACCCAGCGATTGTGTTTATTTAACTCAACTATTGCTTCAAAATTACTACATTTCTTGCTTAAAATGAACCCAAAATAGGTTGGAAATAAACATTTTTTTAATATGTTCAAAAATGAACATTTATTAATAAGTTAAATAACAATTAAATAATGAACATTTTTAAATTTCTTATTAATAAATGTTCACTTTTTGATTATGGCTGATGTCTCTAGCAATTGTGTGATTTTGGGTTAATTTTAAGCTAACCATATAGTAATTTTTAAACAATAGTTGGGTTAAATTAAACTACCCAAGGCTGACATTTAACCCAGATGCTGGGTCAAAACAACCCAGCTGCTGGGTTTGTCCATATTTCACCCAGTGCTGGGTTGTTTTTAGCCCAGCATTTTTCAAAGCGCAAAGCAGAGACTAAATAATTTTGATACAGCATATTTTAATATATTAAAAAATATTTTCTAAAACCATGTTACCAAACAGTAGCACTGTAGTAATGATCAATACATTTAGAATATTTATAATAATTTATTTATAAACAGTAAGGTTTATCAAACAATCTCCTACAGTAATAGAGAGCCAAAAATAAACCAAACAGGAAAAGATCTAAGACAGTGGGTGGAGACGACAATAAGAGATGTGTTTAGCAGAGAGCAGGTTTAGCAGTAACGTGGAGAAAAGCAGTGTTTGATCTGGATGTGCTCAAGCTCCCAGCGCTGCCTTCACATGCCCAGTCAACAGAGGAGGAGACACACAAACCCTCTGACAGCACACTGGCGCACACTGGAACGCTCTTACAAAGCACTGTCATTCATCTGCTGAGGAGGACACTACCTGAACCAGGATCAGACAAACGATGGAGGTGAGTGATGCAATTTATACTGAATCTAAAGGAGAAAAGTAGCATTAAGCTAAGTTTTAAACTCACACTTTGTACAAACTAGTTTATCAGAACAGTTTCTTTAAGTAATGAACATATAGCATATTTTCAGGAGAAATCAAGAGAGTTTTAGTCTCAAATGTCATTTGTAACAGTGCTGAGAATTTCCAACAGTCACCATTTTCAAACCAACCTCAACTCCTGGCAGATCTACAGTAAGCGAGGTCCTAAAAGCATGTAGTTAAAAGACATTTATAGCGGAATACTGAGAACAACAGTATAAGAGTTTCTTTTCTCACGCTGAATAACATCATGCAGCAACAGGAAGTGCAGTCACAGGATGTGCCTGTTTCCTCCTTTTCCTCCACTCAGAACAAAAGGGTGATGTAGAAAACAACAACACCCATATTGTTTTATATGGCATCTTCATGAGTTTGTTTTGATGTAAAAGAGAGAGAGAATATTTTATATTATACAACAATAGATATACATACATCTAAACAAAATGTTCATTGTCAGCTACTCCTCCTTATACATGTTATAAAAATCATGTGATATTTAAAGGTCATTGCAAAAAGTGAATTTAGTTTTGCTAAAGCGCTGGCATCATTTGTTTGTAGATGCCACTTGAGGGCATTTCACACTGCGCTTATCCCCGGGTTTCTATTTTAATATACTTTAAAATCTAATTTATAAAGCTGAATTTTCATCAGTCATTACTCCAGTCTTAAGTGTCACATGATCCTTCAGAAATCATTCTAATATGCTGATTTATTATTAGAATTATCAGTATAGGAAACAGTTGTGCTGCCAAATATTGTTTTGGAAACACTGATAATTTTTTCAGGATTCTTTAATGAATAAACAGTTAAAAGAACAGCATTTATTCAAAATTCAAAATTCTAATAATATAAACATCTTTTCTAACAATGTCTTTGCTATCACTTTTTATCAATTTTTTAACACATCCTTGCTGAATAAAAGTATTAATTTCTTTCAAAAAAATGTATTGACCCCAAACTTTTAAATGGTAGTGTATAAAAGATTTTTATTTTAAATAAATGCTGTTCATTTTAACTTTTTATTCATCAAAGAATCCTGAAAAAAGTATCAACGGTCCAAAAAAATATTAAGCAGCACAACTGTTTCCAGCACTGATTATAAATCAGCATATTAGAATGATTTCTGAAAGATCATGTGACATTTAAGACTGGAATAATGATGCTGAAAATTCAGCTTTGATCACAGGAATAAATTACATTTTAATGTATATTAAAATAGAAAAACATTATTTTACATCTAATAGTATTTCACAATATTAATTAGTTTTTTCTTTATTTTTGATCAAATAATCACAGCCTTGATGAGAATAAGAAACGTCTTTAAAAAACATGAAAAATCTTACTGATCCCAAACTTTTGACAAGCAGTGTAAATATTATTTAAAGTTTTTGCCAAAAAAATGATGCACAACGGAGGTTTACCATTAAAATTAAAAAACTGTAAGATAAGTCTTTAAAAATCCTTAAAGTTTTAATATTTGTATTATTTTTTTTCTTGTTGTTGTTGTTATACTTATTATTACTATTATTATTAATAGTACTACTATTTTTACTTTTACTATAAAATATTCATAGCAACATTCTGCTGTGCAATTAGTACTATTTGTCAAAATTTCCTCAAGTTAAACCAGACTTTTATTTTGACGGCTTTCCTAAAGCCGTTTGAGTGTGTGTGCTGTAATAACGATAGTTTTTTTTTCCCCCCAAATGAGATAGTGGAAAGCTTATGCAGTAGCTCTAAAGATGAAGTTCATATTCATGTCCTCATATATTGAGACTAGCTGCAAACACCGCAAGCATCATGTGTGCTTCAGGACAGCTATTCTTTCTAATGAATTAGAACACGTGAACTGGGTAAGAATAGTCTGTTTCATTTTCAGTTTTATAGTGAAACGAAAAGTCAGGAAAAATCTTATATAAATATTTATTTCACCTTATTCTTTAACGTGGAAGTAAGTCTATAAGCGAGACTTCCGGTTCATTAGCCGCTAATGTTATAGGGAAATAACGATAAGAATAATGTGCAGTAATAATAAAGTGCAGTAAACGGTAAAACCGTTTGAACTACAAACCTGTGTTCATAATAATACATTAAAATAACAGGGTAAGACACACAAATTTGCAATATCAAGCAGCAAAACGAGCTGTTTTGTGCAGCCAAATATAGCTAATGAGGGTTTGGGAGTTTACAGTGTGAATCGTCAGTTTATGAATAACGTTACTCAGGATTAATTATTAACCCCAGCTAAATTTTGAGGAGTGTGAAATGTGAAACAAGAAAACTCAGGATTACCAGGAGTTTAGAATGACTCAGGGTTAATTATTTAAAGTGTGAAAAGCCCTTTGGATGGACGTTTTGTGTCTGATTAAAGTGCTGAAATACATTTTTGGGCAACTGTAAAGTTTCATTCCAACCAAACTCTAAAGTGATCTAAAGTGAAGACTGGTTTTGCACATTTTCTTGCCATATTTCACATAAGTGACATGTTCCAGCAGAGATCGGACAGTCTGGTGTCAGCAGACTCTGAACTGGCGCAGTGTGAGACGGAGGTCAACACTTTACTGAAGATCATTTCTGACCTCAACAGAAAGATGGACTCCCTACAAATACCACGGTAATCCTGCCTCAAACAATCACAAACTATATATATTTTTTCTCTACACTATGTGAAAATTTCTGTGTTCTCATAGAGAGATGAAAACGCTTGAGAGTCCAGTCCGGGTCAGTGGGTGCATCCCGCAGCAGGGCTTGAGCCTCACGGTGGTGGACCCTGGCACAGCATCAGTGGAGTCCAAGACCAAGAACGTCTGCAGGGACACAGAAGGCATGTGGTGTTTATACAATGCCTCATCGTCAATCACAGTAAATGCTGTGTCAGAACGGACAGCCTGCTATTTACTGCGCTATTGGTCCTGCCAGACTTTTGTTCCCAAATGCAAAGCTACTTATTAAACTTTAAAATTATTTTCTCTGGGTACATTTGATGTTTTCTTACACATGCAAGTGATTTTTTTTCTAAATTAAGATTCCTGAGAAATTTTTATACATTTTTTAGTTTGGAGGAAAAATAACACTAAAAAACAAAAACTTAGTAATCCATGAGTGGTGTTTATAATGGTGTGCAAACAGCTACATTTTTCCTAATATTTTAATTTGAATACTGCCATAACATTTCGGAAATTTACAAAAAAAAAAAAGAAATGACTGTTTTTGCACAGGGGGCAGCAGTGAGCTTTGGAAGGAGCTGCAGACGGTTCTCTCCGCTCTTGAGGCCTCTAGTGGTCAGGGGAGGAACATGCTCAGGCTGCAGACTCAGAATGCTGAGACAATCCGGGCAGAGCATCTCTCTGCAGCCCGGGAGAGCTGGGTTCAGGCCACACAGGTGCTAATATACCCCCGCTGTGGGATACTGTATGTACTGTACTGCATCTCAACTTCCTCTAGCTCTGATGTGTGTGATTTGCCCCAGGTGCTGGAGGAGATGGAGAGGGATTTGGGGATCTCATACCCCTCTGCTCTGCCCCCTGACGAGAGACGTCAATATCAGCGGGATGTTCTTTCACTGTATAAACACAACCAAGACCTCAACGCCTCCTTGAAGAGCCGACAGGAAGAGCTTGTGGGTGCTGAAAGAACGCTGATGGATCTTGAGGATGAGAAAAAGTGGCTACAGGAAAAGGTTGATTGGGATATTCCTATTCAGTCAGTAATATACAAAATGTTTACATTTTCTGCCATAAAACTCATTTATTAGTACGGATCTTCTGTAAAATTGGCATCTGGTATAGGACATAATATATATATATATATATATATATATACACTACCGTTCAAAAGTTTGGGGTCAGTAAGACTTGTAATAGTCTTTAAAGTAGTCTCTTATGCTCATCAAGGCTGAATTTATTTGATTAAAAATATAGAAAAAAAACAGTTATATTGCAAAATGTTTTTACAATATAAAATAATGTTTTTTATTTTAACGTACTTTAAAACAGAATTTATTCCTGTGATGAAAAGCTGAATTTTTATCAGCTGTTACTCCAGTCTTAAGTGTCACATGATCCTTCAGAAATCATTCTAATATGCGGATTTATTATTAGAATGATCAATGTTGGATAATATCAGCAGTTTGGAACCTGTATTTTTTTTTTTTCAGGATTCTTTCATGAATAACAAGTTTAAAAAGTACAGTGTTTATTCAAAATATAAATATTTTATAACAATGTAAATTATTTATTATTAACTTTTAATAAACTTTTAATTATTAACTTAATACATCCTTGGTGAATAAAAGTATTAATTTCTTAAAAAAAAAAAAAAAAAAGAAACAATAAAAATGTACTGACCCCAAACTTTTGAACAGTAGTGTATATATATATATATATATATATATATATATATATATATATATATATATATAATGCAATATAATGTACATTTTTATTGTTTAATAAAATAATGATCATAATATCTAGGAATCTGGATATCAATAATAAGTTAATATTTTATGTTTAACATCATTAGTGGTGTTTTGCCACATTTTTGGGTGTTTTTTTTTGTAAGAATGAATATAGATTTAAAAAAAAAGCACTAAAAATAAAAAAAACATAATGGGTGTTCTTCATAATGGAGTGCAAACATCTAAACAGTTCTTTATTAATAACTTATTTAATAATAATAATAATAATAATATATTTGTTAAAAAAAATCTACAGAATAAACTAAAGAATAATGATGATAATTTTATTATTTTAATAATTGTAAAATTGCCATCTGGACATAAATTAATGGCATATAGTCAGTTGTTAAAAATATATTGAAATATGTCTTCATATAATTATATTAATATATTTAATATTTCTATATCCAACTGCAATTAATTGATGTTAACATTGTATATCAGTGGTATGTCGGCGAAATTAATAATATCATTACTTATTAATATTTATTAATATAAAATTAATATATACTATTATATACATTTTTAGTGTTGTTAGGCCAACATTAGAATTGTCTGAAGTAAGTTAAATACTTTTACAATAATATATATTGATCAGCTGATAAGTCAAAGAAGTCTTTAAATAAATAATTTGATGAAATAATGTTCATTAGGCATTACTTCAGTCATATATTTATAATTTCATAACTTTCATTATCGAACTTATCTTTTGGCAGGTGGTGGACCTGAAGAGGAAATGGCTGTATGGAGTGAGTCGTTCTCCTCCTGTTAGTCCATCATTGTCCTCCAGTCGAACGTCGAGCCCTTGTTTTTCCACTCCTCCATATCCTGGATCCCCTCTGCTGTCCCGCAAACTACCCGGCTCCAGGCCAGACTCCCCTTCGTCTCCCTGCACCGTTGATTCTGTGCTTCAGGCTGAGATCGAAAAGCTGCAGAGGTGAGAGAGTTATATATTTTATTCCTCTCTACTGGCCTCGGATTACACCGGCCATGATCTGCATCCAAAGACAACAACACCAAAAACCCAATGTTAAACACTGAGCTGTGGTTCTCAGGTTTGAGTCTGTCTTGATTCCATACCCTCCTTTCTCTCCCAGATAATCCCCTGTCATCTCAAACAATAAAATAAAAAATATGACTGAAAATCATTGTCTATGTCAGCATTAAAACTGTAAAAAATAAAAAAAATTAAAAATAGAAAGCAAGAAAATTAAGAGATATTGAACAGAATGTCCATGCAAAAGTCATCACCGCAATTCTAGGTGTTCTGCTTGGTTTCAGAGTGTTGTTATGCATTTTATTAGGGTGTTCTGATTGATTTTAGTCTGTTGCTGTGTGGTTACTAGGGTGTTTTGAATGGCTTTAGCTTCTATGCAGTTACTAGGGTGTTCGGGATGGTTGTTAATTGGTTGGTTTAAACTCTTGACAGCTTCAAAAGCTTTTAACATGAAGATAATCCCTTCTTACAAATATCCCTGAAACTGATTCAGATATAGAATCTTATGAATAGACTACTGAGAGCAAGTTCATGTGCCTTAACTTGACCATTTTAGTATACTTTTGGCACTCAGACATGTTATATGTAACTGTTCTGAAACAAGATACATTTCTGCTTTCAATATTATTTGTTCTTCAGACATTCCTTTTTAAGTACAATAAATATTAGCAGAATGGGAAGTGACCAACGTTTGGTTTACGACCATTGAAAATGGGTCAAATTCAACAATTTAGACACTTGTGACTCAACTGAGTCACTTTGGCATCCCATATCTCTGGGATTGAACCATATAGGGGCCTAACAACATGTCAAAAGAAATGTTTATTAAGAACCAGAACCTAAAAGGATATCTTTAATACTTTGGACAAACTTTGGGAAAAGAATATTTGTGGCAGTTGGACAGGTATGATCTATTCAGTTGTTTTGATAGAGGAAAACAGTTATAGTTCTAATCTCAACATTATATGTTCTTCAGACAGTGCTCTTTAAAAGACAAAAGCATCATCTGTAAGCAAAGTGACCCACATTTGCTTTATAGACAACTGTAAATACAGTTTAACAATTTACTCAAAGAGTAACATTTAAATCCCAATATCTCTGGAAATAACCAATATAATGCCTTAAAATTGACACTAAAAGAAAAAATAGTTAATAACTAAA
The DNA here is from genome assembly GCA_036247105.1 of Cirrhinus mrigala. Lineage (NCBI taxonomy): Eukaryota > Metazoa > Chordata > Actinopteri > Cypriniformes > Cyprinidae > Cirrhinus > Cirrhinus mrigala. The sequence continues at coordinate 17,344,678 of CM070017.1, forward strand.
GTCTAAAAGGATATTAAGACACCTTTAGTATGTCTTAAGGTATGCAACCTTTGGGAAAAACAAATTGTTTTGTCCTACTTGTGAACTGTTACCAATAGCATATAACACAACAAAGACAACCGATTTTACTATTAGACCTACCAATCTCTGTGAAAAAAATAAATTAATGATGGTGCTGTCTTTCAAAAGTCATTTTTAACCCACGGTAATTTGGCTTCAAATTGTCATTTTGACCCCCCTCTACAAATGTCGTCCATGAAATTTAATAATGTGACTTTCATTACTATTTATGTTTGTCTTTCTTCTAAAGAAAAAAAAAATTCTATAATTTGGTTGATTTGACATGGAATGATATTTTACCAACCCCTAGGTCTAGTTAATCCAAAAATGAAACTTCTGACATTAATTACTCAGGCTCATGTTGTTTCAAACCCGAAAGACCTTTGTTCATTTTCAGAACGCAAATTCTTTGTGCGCAAAAAGTATTCTTGTAGCTTCATAACATTACGGTTGCTGTCTATGCAGAGTCAGAAAGCTCTCAGATTTTATCAGAAATATCATAGTTTGTGTTCTGAAGACGAACAAAGGTCTTGTGGGTTTGTAAGGAGGGTGAGTAATTCATTACAGAATTTTCATTTTTGGGTGAACTATCCCTTTAACCTTTATTATTACATGACTCTGGACCACAAAACCAGTCATAAGGGTACATTTTTTGAAACTGAGATTTATAAAGCATCTGAAAGCTGAATAAATAAGTTTTCCATCAGTGTATGGTTTGTTAAGATAGGACAATAGTTGGCCGAGATACAACTATTTGAAAATCTGGAATCTGAGGGTGCAAAAAAAATCAAAATATTGAGAAAATTACCTTTAAAGTTGTCCAAATAAAGTTCTTAGCAATGCATATTACTAATCAAAAATTAAGCGTTGATATATTTACGGTAGGAAATTTACAAAATATCTTCATGGAACATGATCTTCACTTAATATCCTAATGATTTTTGGCAAAAAAGAAAAATCCATCATTTTGACCCATATAATGTATTTTTGGCTATTGCTACAAATATAACCATACTACTTACTGGCTGGTTTTGTCATCCAGAGTCACAAATTATGTTTGATTGCTAGAACTGTTGAATCTCTTCTGACATTTGTGTTTTTTCTGAGCAGGTCTCTGGAGAGACTGAAAGCTCGAAATGAGCGTCTGAATGCCGCACTAATCAGAAGGAAAGGAGAATCGGAGCAGCTGAGCATGAGTCTTAGCCGACAGGAGGCAGACAGCTCGGCTCTACACATGGCTCTGGCATACTGGTGTGCTGCTGTCTTCACCTCTGTTTCACACTACATGAGTGTAAAATCACCACTGATCCAGGATCAGCGCTTAGTCACTTTTCTATATCACAGCTGTTTCTAAAACTGATCCTGGAAGTGTTTTCTTAACTCTTTTTGACGTAAACCTTGACCTAAGATTGGCAGGTGGAGCATGCGTGTGTGAGTGGTATGCTGATAATGACTCTTTGATTGACAGTGAGGAGTGCGAGGAGGCATACAGTGACCTGCTGTCCCTGTGCGAATCCAGAAAACAACAGAACACAGGTGCCGTGGACTCTTTGAATTACAGCTCATGTACATTAATGTACAACCTACGCTTATACATACAGTGTTTTTTTTCTTACAGGAACAATTAGCACACCCCAGTCTGACCTCTCAAAGTCAACAGATGAGAACTTGGACAAAGGCGAGTCATCCTCCAGTCCACCAGAGTGCACTGCTGAGACCAAACCAAACAGGTTGTTGTTTCATATGCAATCCCTTTAAGGTACAGCACATTTGCTGTTGGTCGAAATGTAATCATTTTAATGGCCGACCTCCGTATTCTACTTAATATTGCTCAGACATTTCTGGTAACAGCGTTAGGTGCATATGAGAACACAGATTATTACTTCATTTTAAGGCTGTCAGTTGATTAATACAATGAGCCACATTCTCTGTGTTAAAGGGATAGTTCACCCAAAATTGAAAATTCTGTCATTAATTACTCACCTTCATGTCTTTCCAAACCTGTAGGACCTTCGTTTATCTTTGAAACACAAATTAAGATATTTTTTATTAAATCTGAGAGCTTTCTGACTCTGCATACACAGCAACGCAGCTACCACGTTCAAGGCCCAGAAAGGTAGTAAAGACATTGTTAAAATAGTCCATGTGACATCAGTGGTTCAACCGTAATGTTACGAAGCTACAAGAATACTTTTTGTGTGCAAAGGAAACAAAAACAATGACTTTATTCAACAATTTCTTCTCTTCTGTGTCAGTCTTCGACACGTGTTCACGAGAGTAACACAACCTATGCGTGTGGTATCCGCTGACACTTAAAAAAATTAGGGTTGAACCACTGTTTTATTGATGTCCTTACTACTTTTCTGGACCTTGAACGTGTCAGTTGTGTTGCTGTCTATGCAGGGTCAGAAAACTCTCGGATTTCATCAAAAATATATCTTAATTTGTGTTTCAGGGATGAAGGAAGATCTTACAAGTTTGGAACAACATGAGGGTGAGTAAATAATAACAGAATTTTCATTTTTGGGTGAACTGTACCCTGTATGGAAGCCTGTTTCTCATTCATTCCCGCTTTCTTTCACCTGTGAAAATTCAACAAACAGTAAATGTGACGCACGTTTAGGTTCAGTCTCAAATAGAGCACTGCATGTGTATTTGCGATAATTTGTTGGTTGACACATTTGCATGTTCATGATGTCCACAAGACTGTAGGGTGTCCCATTTGACATTTTAGGTTTCAGAAAGGTGCTGTATTATGTCACCAAAGTATTCAGAGAAAGATCTTATAAGCTTAGGGTGGCATTTGGGACAGGACCTTAGTCAGATAGAGACATCCAAAGCTGAATCTCAATTTATTTACTATGTGTCCCATTTAGCTTACTACATTAAGGTTAGTGCAACTATAGGTTGTATCCCAATTCCATAAAATTTTACTTCGATATGTGGCTTTTGTGACATTACTGTTTGAGTGTATGTAAATGTTGCAATCTAGCTAAATTATTTTTAAACTTTTTCATTCTTAACTTTAAGCTTAAATTAAAAATTAAGCAGTTTTATAATCCGGTTTCTTTACATGGATAAATATATATTTATATATAAATATATATATTTTCAGTGTAAATCAGTATGCAGCTTCAATCTGAGTGCGGGTATCTCAACAAAGCATTAGTTTTATTTTCAGTTAATTAGATTAATTACAGTGGCTTAACATGCAATTACCTTCCCAAACCAATTCCATCAATCCACTTAATTTGGTCTTAACTTGGCTTACTATTTCTCTCTCCCTTTTCCGTAAACTGCAGCTTGTCGGAGCAGGAGTTTAAGGACAAGGCTGGTGTACTTGTGCAAAGGATCTCCAGGCTGAAGCAGGACAAGGCCACTGTGTGTATCCCGCAGCGGGGTGAAGCAGGAGAGGGCAAGATCAGTCCCGACACTGGCACGCTCGCAGGGGTCAGAGGTCGCACCAGTTCACTTTCCAAAAACACCAAAGAGGAGAAAGCGGCTCTACTGTATGAGCTGGTGACAGTCAGGGTAAAGCATTATGAAAAGTTTTTAATTGAAAAGTCAATTTTAAAAAGTTACACAGAGGTCCTTAGAGGACGAAAATGTCTATGTTAAAAAACAGTCATAAAATATTATATATTCATAATTTTTCTGCTTTCACTGACATCTTAATATTAACATTTCAATTAAAATATAACATTTTTACTAAATTAATGTTTTTTTGCATTAACACAGCCAGAATGATTAAACAAAGAAAAGAAAAAGACAAAAATGTCCCTAAGGATGCACAAGATTGACAGTTTGATTACTGTCATCACTGACATCATGATTATGATACATTAAAAATGCACAGGAGGAGATATCAGAGATGCGTGGGAATCTCCGGCTCCTGGAGAAGGAGAGGCGGTGTTTGGACCTGGCGCTGATGGTCCAGAGTGCCCAGGATTCTGCTGGTGCTCTGATCCTGGACAGTCTGCGAGATGAGCTGGCTGAGAGGAGAGCCACTCAGCAGGTGCTTTGAAATGTGTGACCTAGTGTTGTCAAAAGTACTGGTACCAAGTCGATACTTAAAGGCATAGTTCTCCAACAAATGAAAATTCTGTCAATAATTACTCACCCTCATTTCATTCCAAACCCATAAGACCTTCGCTCATCTTCTGAACACAAATTAAGATACTTTTGATCAAATCCGAGAACTTTCTGACCTTGCATAGACAGCAATGCAACTACCGTGTTCAAGGCCCAGAAAGGTAGTAAGGACATTGTTAAAATAGTCCATGTGACATCAGTGGTTCAACCATACTATTATGAAGCTACGAGAATACTTTTTGTGCACAGAGAAAACAAAAATAACGACTTTATTCAACAATTTCGTCTCTTCCGTGTCAGTCTTCACAGAAAGTTGTGAGTTCCATTGTGTCAAACTACCAGATGCTTCACTGTCTTTAAAGGGTTCATTGGATGCAAAACTCACTTTTACATGTTGTTTGTACAGGCTGTATACACACACTGTGTTGACAACAACCCTATAATGCTAAAAAATACACCTATAGTGGTATTTTTTATTCTAGGTATTATCCCCTTTTTCAAATCGAGCCCTGCACCAATGCGACTATGTTCACGTGAATCATTCGTGATCCAGCTTCGCTCCACTGTTTCGATGCCGGAGCAGGAATGTAAGTTAGACAAGAATATCTCTGATTGAGCAATTGAAGTGTTGTGTTGCTGATAATAATGAACATAGTGGTCATCATTTACTCCCGACATCTGAGCCGCTGAAATGCAGTGGATTATGTTTGTTTGTAAAGGGAATGCGCCTCCCAATCTACGTAAATGCGTCTATGTTTGTGCAAATCATTCGTGATCCAGCTTCACTTACAGCAGAAGTGAGTATAAGCGTTTTTTTAATGAATCTCTGCAATCACCTTTCCTAATAACGTGCTAGCTAGCAAGTTTTGCGGCTAAACGCGCTAAATGTGGCTAAAGTAAACAATCTCTCAGAGCACAACTCGTCACTCCACAGAGAGAAGAGAGGGGCGGGGCGAGCAGAGCTCATTTGCATTTAAAGGAACAATCCATCAGAATGGGTTGATTTTTGCAGAGCTTATTTTGACAAGGTAAAAAGGGTGTTGTTTTACACTACCATTGAGAATTTTTAACCAAAGTATATTATAGACTTTTCATTAAGACCCTAAAGAATCATATTAACTTGTGGAAAATGGGCATCCGATGACCCCTGTAACACTTGTATGTATTGTAACGGTTATCCTCTTCCACCAGGAGGCGGCAACAACTGCACATTTAAAAAAGTAATTATCATTGAATCATTCATTCAGGAGATTCATTCCAGGAGAGTCTTTATGAATTGAGACACTGACTTTAGTTTTGTTTTTAAATTTTGTTTGAATATATTTTTTAAAAGACTTCAGCAATGAACATTTTGGCAGAACCACAAATAAATTTTGCTATTTAACGCTATTTTCTTTAGATATGTAATCTTTTTTTCTTCAGAATCGTGATCTCCAGTTTATTAAAAAAACATGATTTTCAGTTTATCCAGAATCATGCAGCTTTAGTTTACATGTTTATTACTGCATATAATTCATTCAAATAAAAGTTTAATTTCATAAAGTAAAAGTTCATATCAAAATGCACCTATTTTTTGTGCATTTTGTGTTTTTCAGTTGAATAAAATACTATTTTTCATTGAGGATTTCTTTAAAAAAATCTCGTCTTGTTTCGTGAACCCAGGCTCGTGTCTCGTGTAAGTGTCTCGTCACACCCCTACTAAAGAATCATATCAACTTGGAAAATGGGCATCTGATGACCCCTTTAAAGCTTCAGAAACACTGAAAAGTGATCTACCTTGTCTCGATTGTAGAGAATTGCTGAAAATCTGGCAAAACTAGAAGACGGAGAGGGAATTCCTGGTCCTCGGAATCACTCTATCCTAAGAGAACTACAAGCAGCGATGCAAAGGTAGGAGAAAACATCAAAACACATCGGACACTTGTGAAAAAGACACATTACCTGATCTGTGGATGCTCTACTTCCTGTCCCAGGGAACAATCACTGAGGAAGAGAGTGGCGGCTTTACGTGAGTCGCTGGACTCGGCGCTCACAGACAGCACCACTCAGAGAAGGATCAACAGAGAGGAGCTCGCACGTCTCTCCCGCTATTACAAGTAAATCCAAAACTACATCACAACACCATCATTAGCATAAGAACTATCTGTAGTCACATGATTGTCATAGAAATAACGTATGTAGTCACATGATCACACCATTTACAGTTGAGGAGGTCTAATATCCACATTTTACTTTAACACGGAAGTAAGCCTATGGGTGAGACTTTCATTAGTCGCTATCAGGAAATAAGGAGAAGAATAACAATGTGCAGTAAACGGTAAAACTGTTTGCACTACAAACCAGCCTGTTCATAATTAAGATAATACATTAATACGGTAAGTCACAATTTGCAATATCAAGCAGCAAAACAAGCTGTTTTATACAGATAAAAATAGCTTTACACGGATGAGACTGGAAGCCAAACCCATAACATTTACAAATAGCTGCGCCCACTCTTATGGGAAAAATAAGGTGGATACTTGGAGAAAACGATTTGTTAATCCCACAGTCCCAAGCCTTTCGCTAGCAACAATCCTGACAGATTCAATATGTCATGGAGGCTGGCTAGAGCTGTCATATCACCTTTATACATAAACCGAATTGTGTCAAAGCAGCTTCTCAGAGATAAATAGGAAAAAACAGCAGAATTAATTATGGATAGGCTACTCAACTATAAGGACAGTTAAGATTCTGCTGCAAAAGACAATATATCTAGTTATTTATCCTGAAAACATAATTTTAATTTGGAATTTGCATTATCTTGCATAGGTGACGAGCCTCCACAAGCTTTAATGTTTGCGGTTGCCAGATTTCAAGAGTCTAAATCCTCCAATCAGAGTTTATTCATGAATCGATATGTTTTCTGCCCAATGGGTTTCTTAATGTTCCCAACCTGGCAACCATGCGCATGCACATTCTCTGCATTATGGAGAAAGCACTGATGAGCTGAAAACACCAAATGTGTGAGTTGGAGTTTAGCGATCTCTATTGAGATTCTGCTTAAAAAATGTTTAATATAGCAGGTCTGTTTCCTTTTATGTGGTCATTTGTACTGTTTGTTACAGCTAAATCTGTGAGCAAATTATGCGAGTGCACTCTCTCAAACTTTTGCTTATGTGATTATATTTTTGTGCAAAATAATCATGATTTCAACTGTGAAGCTCTAATTAAAGCTGTGCAGGTAAACCCCACTCACCTGGCCTCAAGAGGTGCTCTAGCAACTCACTCTAGTGGCTGCAGTCTTTAGAGTCCTTGTTAGTGAGCCTGATTCCCATGTCAGTTGATGTTGATTTGTAAATCTTATTCGGAATGGTGCAAAAACACCTATTTATATTGGTGCCGTGACCCGGATGGGAGTGAGGACTTTAACGTTGTTGTTAGTGTATCTGACTAGTATCCCGCTTAGAGTGGTGTGAGTAGGACTAATTACAATAGATAGTTAGCATTATCTGTGTCACATTAGCATTCAATTGTCACCAACCCATGTATGTTTGAATAGTCACAATCATTTTTTCCAACAGTAAAGTGTCAAGCACCTACAGAAGTTCTCGAAGGAAGCACAAGGAGCAGCTGTGGCGACTGGAGAAGCAAATCGCAGTCATGAGCGAACGTCATGCTAAAGAAGAGGCCGAGCTAAGTGCTACACTGGAAGCTATGGAGTGGAGGAGAGAGGAGACCATACTCTAAAAGGCTCAACAGCACAGTCCTTAGGGTTATTTCACTGACAGATATTTCTGAAAGCTAATGCTAGGCTGATTTTGAGTGAGAGATTGGGTGAGTACTGGTTTAGAAACACTTACAGTCCATTGATAATTGGTAATTGGTTTCCTGGCTATACTGACAACTGTCGGTGTGGATGCAACATCACACAAAAGTTTTGTTACTGACCCGATTGTACATTTATTTTGTACAAATATTTTTTTGACAGTTTGCTGTGAAGAGAGATTATGTAAGTAGACAAGTAGGTATTGGGACAGGTCAGCTTCTTCTAGGCAACAAATATAGCTCTGTATCTTATTGTGAGTATACAGTTTTTTAAAAATATTTGCTTTTAAGTATTATTAATTTTTGTAGGTGTACAGCTATTTGTATGTGTCAATTGCAAGCACATTTTGTTTATAATTTTAAAGTTATGTTTTTTTACATAATGAATAAATCAGACCTCATTACAGTTTTGATGTTGTTTAAAAACTATTCTAAAACTGTTTTAAAACCATATCCATTATATCACAAATGACTGGAAAAGCCATGTAAATGAACTGATTAAAAAGAGTGTCAACCCAAAGGAATATAAAAACTACCAAAACTTCTGGAATCCTGAAATGTGATTAAATTTAATTAGAATTATTTTAGCATTTTTTACTTAAAAATACTAAAAATACTTGACTTATTTATTAAAAAAAACAGGATTAGATCAAAATAATATATTAAAATAAGTTTTGAAAACAAAACCAGAGCTACGAAACCTCAAACAGTATTTTTGTACTAAAAATGACTAGTAACTACTTCAGTAATTTTCTACAAAAACTAGGATTGGATCAAAATAATGTATTAAAATAAGTTTTGAAAACATAACTAGGGCTATGAAGCCTTGAATAGTATTTTTATACAAAAAATTACAACAACAAAAAAACCTAAAAATTCGTAACTAATTTTCTACAAAACTAGGACTGGATTAAAAATAATAAATTAAAATAAAATCTGAAAACAAACCTAGAGCTACGGAGCCTCTTTTTTATTTTTTATTTTTTTTACAAAAATAAATTACACAAAAAAATACACAAATAAAAATGCTGAAGAAATGACTGAATTAAAATAATATGTTAAAATAAGTTTTGAAAACAAAACTAGGACTACAAAGCCTTGAACAATATTTTCTTTATTAAAAAATGACTAAAAAATACTTTACTAATTTCCTACAAAAATTAGGAATGGATCAAAATAATATATTTAAATAAGGCTTGAAAACAAAACTAGGGCCATTAAGCCTGAAATAGTATTGTTTACTAAAAAAAAAAAATAAAAATAAAAAAATAATAATAATAATATTATACATATATATATATAGGCTTGAAAACAAAACTAGGGCTAAGACACCTCAAATAGTATTTTTATACTAAAAATGACAAAAAATTACAAAAAATACTTTAGTAATTTTCTACAAAAACTAGGATTGGATCAAAATAATAAATTAAAATAAGTTTTGAAAACAAAACTAGAGCTATGGAGCCTCAAACTGTATTTTTTTTTTTTTTTTTTACAAAAACATTACACAAAAAATACTAAAAATATTTTACATTTTCTACAAAAAGTATGACTGGATTAAAATAATATATTAAAATAAGGTTTGAAAACAAAACTAGGACTATGAAACCTCAAATAGTATTTTTATAGTAAAAATTACAAAGAAAAATACTAAAAATACTTTACTAATTTTCTACAAAAACTGGGATTGCATCATACGTTTTGAAAACAAAACTAGGGCTACGAAACCTCAAACAGTATTTTTATACTAAGAATGACAAAAAATTACTAAAAATACTTTAGTAATTTTCTACAAAAACTAGGATTGGATCAAAATTAAAATAAGTTTTGAAAACAAAACTAGGCCTACAAAGCCTCGAATAGTATATTTATACTAAAAATGAAAAAAACTAAAAAGTAATTTAGTAATTTTCTACAAAACTAGGACTAGATCAAATAATAAATAAAAATAAGTTTTGAAAACAAAACTAGAGCTACGGATTTTTTTTTTTTTTTTTTTTTACAAAAAAAATTACACCAAAAAATACAAAAAATGCTGAAGAAATGACTGAATTAAAATAATATATTAAAATAAGTTTTGAAAACAAAACTAGGGCTACAAAGCCTTGAACAGTATTTTCTTTATTAAAAAATGACTGAAAAATACTAAAAATACTTTACTAATTTCCTACAAAAATTAGGATTGGATCAAAATAATATATTTAAATAAGATTTGAAAACAAAACTAGGTACTATTTGAGTACAAAATACTCAAATAGTATTTTGTACTAAAAAATTACTAAAAAAAATATTTCCTACAAAAATTAGGGTTGGAATAATTTTTCTATATAAATATTTTTTCATTTTCTGCCCAGTGGTTTACTTAACCTTCCCAGCCTGGCAACCATGCACACATAGGCTCTCTCTTTTAAATTACAAGTTTTTGAAAACGTATCAGTGTAAACTACATAATTGTTATTGTTAACCATTTATCGACAAAAATGGGAATTTGCGAAAACGGTGATGTCATGCACGTGTATTACACGTTCAGTCTATAGGCATGCTACAACATTTTAGTCATTTTTGTGGTTAATGAGCATTGTTTTAACAATGTTGTCATCTGTATGCGAAACTTTTCGAAACCGCAAAGGAAATACCTTCCAGTTTTTAGCGCATTGTTGTCATATAAACATACCTTCAAACTGAATAAATAGAAATAGAAATGAATAAAAACTATATGTTTAAAATGAACAAAAAAATAATAGAAAAAAATACATAAGATTACTGAAACTTTAACTTAAATTAATATGAAAACAGAAAATATACCAAAATATATTACTTAAAGTATTAACTAAAACTCAGTGAGACAAAAATAACACTGTCGTAACTCTGACATCCTCTTGTCAGAGGCCATTCCCTCTTCACGATCAAAGCAGCGGCATAATCATTTTCATTTAGAGGCATTTTCCCCTTGTGAACAGAGATCACAGAAAATGGGTCAGTGTGTGCCAGAGGTGCAGTGTCTTTCCCAGCGCGTATCGCTCTTCCTGTGAAGATTCAGCCTCACCATCTCTCTCACAGTAGAAACGGGGGGAAGGGAGGGACACACAATAGAGCGAGAGGTCAGAGGAGCCTGACTCGCACGTTTGTCTTCTCTTTTCACTGATCCACGTCTTTCAGTGCCGCCCGGGCCAGCTGACTGCAGCTGTGGCAAAGGTTGAGTGTCACACCCCCGGGGTTAAAGGATTTGCTCTCTGTTGCAGGAGCTGGTGAATAAAGGGGGTCACGGGGTCACGTTAAACACAGACTCTGTCCTGAACACGCCTGCTGGGGAAGATCCGAGTTTTAGTGATCCTTTGGATAAAGATAATGATTACGTCTCCTATATCGCTGTCCTGAACAAACTGCTCACTTCAACTCTGAAGTGATGTGAAAATGTCATGCTGAATGATGAGGTAATCTTGTTTCTTCACTAAAACCATTAAAGAAATGACCCACAATTTTGTGGTGGATCACACTCACATTTTTCACCTGGGAGACCAAACAAAAGTGTGAAAAAAGTCCTGTAGACTTAAAATGAAGGAAGGAACTGAGGTAGGCCTAGATCCTGGTAACATGTACCATCTATACTAATATGCAAAACTACAAAACTACAAAACTATAGGCCTACGAAACCTCAAATAGTATTTTTTTTTAACTAAAAAATTATTTTAAAAAAATACTTGAGCAGTTTTTTACACAAACTAGGATTGAATCAAAATAATATATTAAAGTAAGTTTTGAAAACAAAACTAGGGCTATGAAGCCTCAAGTAGTATTTTTATTAAACAAAATTACTAAAATTACTTAAAAAGTAAAAACTAGGAATGGATCAAAATAATATTAGAGTAAATTTTGAAAACAAATGTAGTGCTGCAAAGGATTATTTTACAAAACAATTACTGAAAATATTAAAAATATCTTATTAATTTCCTACAGAAAGTAGGATTGAGTCAAAATAATATATTAAAATAAGTTTTGAAAACAAAACTAGGGCTATGAAAACTTAAATACTATCTTTTACTAAAAAAAATACTAAAAATGATTTAGTAATTTCATACAAAAGATTGGATCAAAATAATATATTAAAAAAAGTTTTAAAAATGAAACTAGGGCTACAAAGCCTCGAATAGTATTTTTTTTTACTGAATAATTACATACAAATATTAAGATTGGACCAAAATAGTATGTTAAAATAAGTTCTGAAAACAAAACTAGGACCACAAAGTCTCAAATTGTATTATTTTACTAAAAAATTACTGAAAAAAAAAAAAGAAGAATCTTACTAATTTCCAACAAAAACTAGGATTGGATCAAAATAATATATTAAAACAAAACTAGGACTATGAAGCCTCGAATAGTATATATATATTTAAAAAAAAAAAATAAATACTAAAAATACTAATTTCCTACAAAAACTATAGGATTGGATCAAAATAATATAATAAAAAAAATTGTAAACAAATCTAGGGCTACAAAGCCTCAAATAGTATTTTTTTTTTTTTTTTACTAAAAATGCTTCACTAATTTTCTACAGAAACTAGGATTGGATGAAAATAATATATGAAAATAAGAAAATATATGAAGTCTCAAATATATATATATATATATATATATATATATATATATATTTTTTTTTTTTTTACAAAAAAAAACGCAAAAATACTTTACTAATTTCCTCCAAAAACTAGGATTGCATCAAAATAATATAATAAAATAAATTTTGAAAACAAATCTAGGGCTACAAAGCCTTGAATAGTATTTTTTACTAAGAAAATTTAATAAAAAAAAAATGCTGGATCAAAATTATATACTAAAATAAGTTAAAAAAAAAAAAAAGAAAGAAAAAAAAAACAGAACAGAAGTAGAGTTACAGAGCCTTGAATAGTTTATTTATTTAACTAAAAAAGTACTAAAAAAAATATGAAAATTACTTTACTAATTTTCCACAAAACTAGGATTGAATCAAAGTAATATAATAAAAGAAGTTTTGAAAACAAAACTAGGGCTGTGAAGTCTTCAAATAGTGAAACTATTTTCACTAAAAATACTAAAAATACTAAAAATAATTTATGAACTTCCTACAAAAATTAGGGATGGATCAAAATAATATATTAAGTTTTGAAAACAAAACTAAGGCTACGAAGCCTCCAGTATTTTTTTTACTAAAAAAACAACAACAACAACAACAAAAAACTAAAAATATTTATTAATTTTCTACAAAAATTAGGATTGGATCAAAAAGATATATTAAGATAAGTTTTGAAAACAAAACTAGGGCTACGAAGCCTCCAGTATTTTTTTACTAAAAACAAAAACAAAAAAATACTAAAAAATACTTTATTAATTTTCTACAAAAATTAGGATTGGAGGATCAAAAAGATATATTAAAATAAGTTTTGAAAACAAAACTAGGGCTACGAAGCCTCCAGTATTTTTTTTTTTACTAAAAACAACAACAACAAAAAAAAACTAAAAATGCTTTATTAATTTTCTACAAAAAATTGGATTGGATCAAAAAGATACATTAAAATAAGTTTTGAAAACAAAACTAGGGCTACGAAGCCTCCAGTATTTTTTTTTACCAAAAACAACAACAAAAAAAAACAAACTAAAAATACTTTATTAATTTTCTACAAAAATTAGGATTGGATCAAAAAGATACATTAAAATAAGTTTTGAAAACAAAACTAGGGCTACGAAGCCTCCAGTATTTTTTTACTAAAAACAACAACAACAAAAAAAAAACTAAAAATGCTTTATTAATTTTCTACAAAAATTAGGATTGGATCAAAAAGATACATTAAAATAAGTTTTAAAACAAAACTAGGGCTATGAAGCCTCCAGTATTTTTTTAATTAAAAAAAAAAAAAAAAACTTTATTAATTTTCTACAAAAAATTGGATTGGATCAAAAAGATACATTAAAATAAGTTTTAAAACAAAACTAGGGCTACGAAGCCTCCAGTATTTTTTTACTAAAAACAACAACAACAAAAAAAAACTAAAAATGCTTTATTAATTTTCAACAAAAATTAGGATTAGATCAAAAAGATACATTAAAATAAGTTTTGAAAACAAAACTAGGGTGACGAAGCCTCCAGTATTTTTTTAATAAAAAAAACAACAACAAAAAAAAAACTAAAAATATTTATTAATTTTCTACAAAAATTAGGATTGGATCAAAAAGATATATTAAGTTTTGAAAACAAAACTAGGGGGACGAAGCCTCTAGTATTTTTTTACCAAAAAAAACAACAACAAAAAAAAACTAAAAATATTTATTAATTTTCTACAAAAATTAGGATTGGATCAAAAAGATATATTAAAATATGTTTTGAAAACAAAACTAGGGCTACGAAGCCACCAGTATTTTTTAACTAAAAACAACAACAACAAAAAAACTAAAAACACTTTATTAATTTTCTACAAAAATTAGGATTGGATCAAAAAGATACATTAAAATAAGTTTTGAAAGCAAAACTAGGGTGACGAAGCCTCCAATATTTTTTTAATAAAAAGAAAAAAAAAAAACAACTTTATTAATTTTCTACAAAAAATTGGATTGGATCAAAAAGATACATAAAAATAAGTTTAGAAAACAAAAGTAGGGCTACGAAGCCTTGAATATTGTTACAGACAATGTGTGGGGCATTCAGAGTCAAAAACACTGAGAATCACTGACCTAGAACATCTAGCAACTTTCTAAAACCAGAGCCAGATCAAAACAAGACGCCTTGAGACCCAGATCCAGCTCACAAGTCTTCATGCAACAGTATATTGATACGTAATTTGTTTTCTACTCACTTAAGACACAACTGAGTGTTTGTAAATACTCGCCAAGAATTGCGACATTTTTGTGAGTATTTACGTGTTTAAACACGCACTGTTTAGTTATTCATAACCAGCTCACAGATCTAATGAACTAATTCACTCATTCAAATACAACACTCTGTGAAATGGAAAGTGAAGGCAAAGTCAAACAAGAGCACGTCACACAAACCCAGCAGCATCTGTGCGGTGTAAAGTGTTTTAAGAGCTTTGCGATGCTCCGATCCCTGGGAAAAAACTCACAAAAACAGAAGCTGTCAATCACAGGAGGGGGGATGGGTTAATAGGGCCCCGCCCCCGCCTCAAAAAGCACACACGCACACACAGCGGGCTCTGACCCGCAGGGTTAAGGTCAGCTCATTTACCCCAAACATCATGTCACATTTAAATACGCTTCCCCCCGAACAGCATGAGCGGATTGTGGCTGGCCGCTGCTCTTTTTCTCACAGACGTCAATGCTCTCGTTCCTCTCGCACTCTATTTCTGCTTTCCTCTCATTTCCTCCAACCCTCCCTTTCTTCGCTCTTAACCTCTCACACTCCACACTTAGCGGTAAAACGCTGCTATTCAGATAAAAAAAGACGTTTGACCCTGATCAAATGACTGAATGTGGTTTTTCTGTTCTCTCTTTCATTTCGGCTGTCCAACAGACTATTAAAGAGGGTCAAAACATGCGCTCACTCTAAAGTCGCTCCCAAACCCGTATGACCTTCTTTCTTTAATGGAAAGCAAACGGAGACATTTATTAAAAAAAAAAATAGTTGATTAAACTTGGCAACCAGAGGTAGTTACACTGACACCAATAGATGTGTTATTGAGAAAGCTACTGTTTTTACAATTTTTTCCTGATGTGAAATGTACTCTTCCATAAACTAACAGAACGAACTGTTCAATAAACATATCAACGCTAGACTGAATACACACGCAGCCTCATCTGACCCCGAATCGCTGCGGCCCACACAAACACTGACCTCACGTAAAAGCCTAACTTGCTTTTCCAGTAAGAGACGGATTAAGAGAGTAAGATTCTTAGAGGTGAAAGCAGGCAGCCTTGCTTTAGTGAAGGGAGCAGGTTTGTAATCCCTTTACCCAATAAGATGTCTTCATTGAGCGTATTAGAGCCCATACAATTACCCAAGTTGACCCTTTTTTATCCCCTTTCTTTCTCCATCCTGCTTTCTCCATCTAGGCTGTAGAATGGTAGTTTTGTACTTTTGGTGTGAGGCGTTTACTTGTCATTACAGCTGCTTTTTAAATATTGCAATGGAAAATAAGGCAATTGGTTTCTGTTATATACATTTATTCCATCCAAGGGACAATTTTATCAAATCCAATTCATTGTAATTAAAAAAGTGCTGCTGTAGTTATGATGCATAAACTATACACTGTAAAAAAAAGTCATTATTTTAAAGACTTTTTCATTAAAATACAACACAGTTAAGAGCAATATTCAATATAAAGGTAAAACACCTGTAGAAAAAAATCAGTACAGTACATTGTGGCCTATTTTTATGAATTTTTATAATTAATTTATTCATATTTAGAGTGTAGGAGTACAAAAGCAAGACAAAAGAAAAATTTAAATGTGGTTTTAATTGAAATATTAATTTTATATTGTATGCTTTAATTTGCAAGTTATTTGAAAGGTGATATAATGATTTTATAGGAACATATTCAAGAATTATTTGATTATTTCACCTTTGTTTAGTGGTACAAGAGTTATTATAAAGAATTTTTTTTTTTAAATAATTTTGATTTTATTTTAATAATATATTATTTATTTTTTAAATGTGGTTTAATTTTACATTTTAATATATTAATTGTATATTCATTGTATTAATTGTATGCTTTTATTTGCAAGTTATTTGCTTGAAGGAGATGTGCTATTTTGATTTATAGAAACATTTAAGAATTACTTTAATTATTATTAAATTAAGTTATATATAATATATATATATAAGGGCTGTCAAACGATTAATTGCAATTAATCACATACAAAATAAAAAATTTTGTTTGCTAATATATGTGACCCTGGAACACAAAATCAGTCTTAATCAGTCTTTTGACACATTGTATGGGTCAGAATTATTGATTTTTCTTTTATTCCAAAAATCATTAGGATATTAAGTAAAGATCATGTTCCATGAAGATATTTTGTAAAATTCCTACTGTAAATATATCAAAACTTAATTTTTGATTAATAATATGCATTGTTATAAACTTTATTTGGATAACGTTAAAGGCGATTTTTGCACCCTCAGATTCCAGATTTTCAAATAGTTGTATCTTGGCCAAATATTGTCCTATCCTAAGCTTTCAGTTTATTTATAAATCTCAATTTTGAAATTGACCCTTATGACTGGTTTTGTGGTCCATGGTCACATATGTGTGTGTACTGTGTGTAATTAGTATGTATATATAAATACAAGCACATTCAAGTATATTTTTAAGAAATATTTACAAGTATATATATTTATTATAATTTGTATAGAATTTATATTATATATAAATGAAAATATTTTGTACATAAACAACATATTTCTCTTAAATATATACATTAATTTGTGTGTATTTACATATACATAATAATTACACACAGTACACACACATATGTTAGGCAAACTCAAACTTTTATTTTAAATGTGGTTTTATTTTACATATTAATTGTATATGAATTGCATGCTTTTATTTGCAAGTTATTTGCTTGAAGGAGATGTGATATTTTGATTTTATAGAAACATTCAAAAAGTACTTTAGTGATTATTAAATTACATTACTTATTTATTTTATTTTATTTATATATTTTTATTTATTTATATATATTTTAATAATATATTTAATTTAACATTTTTAAATGTGGATTTATTTTAATAATATTTATATATTAATTGTGTGCTTTTATTTGCAAGTTATTTGCTTGAAAGAGAGGTGATATTTTGATTTAAAAATATTTAAAAATGAATTATTCCACCTTTAGTGGAACTAGGGTTATTATAAAGGAAAAAGGGGAAAAAAATATTGATTTCATTTTAATAATATATTCTTTATGTATTTTTTTTTAATGTGGTTTAATTTTAAATAATAATTGTTTATTAATTGTATATTAATTGTATGCTTTCATTTGCAAGTTATTTGCTTAAAGGAGAGGTGATATTTTGATTTTAATATAAAAATATTCAAGAATGAATTATTCCACCTTTAGTGGAACTATGGTTATTATAAAGGAAAAATGGGAAAAATAAAAATATTCTTTATTTTGTTTCATTTAAAATATTAATTGTTTATTAATTGTATGCTTTCATTTGCAAGTTATTTGCTTGAAGGAGAGGTCATATTTTAATTTTATAGGAACACATTAAAGAATTATTGTAATTATTCCACCTTTGTTTAGTGAAACAAGGGACATTATAAAGGAAAAAAGGGAAAAATAAAAATAAATGTATACAAATGTATGTAATGTAAATAGATTTTATTTTAACAATAGATCAATTTAGTGTTTTTAAAATGGGATGTCATTAAGAAAAAAGGAAAAAAAATTAAAATAAATCTATACATTTTTATGTGGTTTTATTTTAAATATTAATAGTATATTAATTGTATGCTTTCATTTGCAAGTTACTTGCTTGAAGGAGAGGTGATATTTTGATTTTATATGAACATATTCAAGAATTAGTGGAACAAGAGTTATTATATTCAACTAAAACTGAAACTAAAATAAAAACCATTCAAAAAATTGTTACTTGAAATTAAAAAAGCAAAAAAAACCTTAATTTTAGTTGCCTAAAGTTGCCTATTTAGTTTAACAATTTAGTGATGTACTAAAATAACTAAAACTGAAACAAAAACGAATAAATACTTTGTTCTTAAAATGGAAAATATAAATACTATAATAGTATCTCAATGACACTAAAACAACACTGAGAGGAACACTTCACTAAATATTTAGTTGGTGCGAGACATCTTTAAAACCCTCGTAATCAATACTGAGGTCAACTCATTTGAATAACAATTGCTCAAGTGTGACTTTCCCACCAAATGAGGGCAGTTTGCTGTGTTTTTCTCAGGGTGGAGGATGTGGATTCGTACCCGCTGCGGTCCAGCAGATGTTCCTGTACAGCATGCTGGTCAGTGTCTGACACTCCGTCTCTCTGTTAAGGTCAAAGGTCCCACAGCGTCGGGAGACAGACCTCTCGCGCAGGTCAGAGAGCAGCAGGCCGCTAATAGAGGCTAGAGAGTTGTTTGGGCAAATGGTTTTACACCTACGAAATAGTTAAAGTTTAAACCCACTTACCACATTCCTCAACACCTGAATCGAAAGCTCAGGCTGGCTGGGCTGTTAATGTCGTAAGGCTTTTTCCTGAAAAATCAGATCAGAATAAAACCTTTGTAATCCCATACTATAACATGGATGATAAACGGAAAAAAATCGAGGGCAGAGTAGAATTGAAAGATTGGATTTAAAATAAAAGGACTGATGTAGCGAGTGGATGGCCCGGTTTGTGTACCTAAATTATCTATGAGATATATATTGACGTTCATATGTTGGAAAGAGGGATACTAAGTAATCAGAATCCAGGAAGGGCCGCATTCCTGATCAAAGACCAACATTTCAACCCCAGAAACCTGGAAACACACACAGAGAGTGAAAACAAACACTGCCAGCGAAGAGAGCAGAGGACAAACGGCTCCAAATCTGAGTTTTGTAGGATGCAAATTAGTACAGCAGTGAGTTATTTGTATAAAACAAATGGTTAGAAAGAATAAAAATGACTTGAAAAAGACAAAATGATACAATCATTGTGAACCCTAATGCTCAAAAAATAATGAACTGGTTCAATTAGGGCAACCTTAAACAAATTAGTTTGTGGTCGATTTCTGTTGAATTCAAATAAACAGGTGAATTTATATTACATTTATTGTATCCAAGTGACAAATTTATCACATTAAATTCATTGTAATAATAAAAAAAAAGTTATCAAACACAAAGTACTTGTTTTGAAGCATACACTTTTATAGTAAAAAGCACAGAGGGGAAAGGGAAAAATATTTTAATCTTTTTTATTTTAATTTATTTGAATTTGAATTTTGTGTAAATCAGTGACTTTCATTGTTCAAAATAATGAATTGGTTTGAGTGTATTGGTTTAATTAATCTGAATTGTGTCATTGTTTTGAGTTTAATGAACTTGTTTAATTTAGACAAACTTAAATTTAACAGAAACTGGACTGGGATGGAAAAAGGTAGCGTAAATGCTAATATTAAACATTATATAATATTTTTTTTATTTATTTTTTTTTTTTGTTTTGTTTTTTTTTTTTGTGCAAGATTAAGGTTAAGTTAATTCAGGTTAGGAACAATTAATATATATGAGTAAAAAACAAAAAAGCTGCCAGTTCTGGTTACTTACTTAAAAAATGTATGTTTTTTTTTTTTGCCAACTTATCTTAGAGAAGTATGGAAGCCTGTGTTCAACACTGAAAAAAAATCTTTAAAAAAAAGTATTTAACTTTTTATCGTACAGTTCGGACTGTTTTTGTCTTGTAATTTTGAATTTACATTTCGCAGTTGTGACTTTTTTTCCACAGAATTGCATGATATAAAGTCAGAATAGCGGGATATAAACACAGTTGCAATTGATATCTCACAGTTTAGAATTTTTTTCAGCACTGAGGTAGAAACTCGCAATTGCGAGTTATAATGTCCAATTCTGAGGGGGGGAAAGACTGATATCCCTGGTAAAAAAAACAGCATATGCTGGTAGGTATGTTTTGATGCTGGGATGGTCCTTTGCTGGTTTATGCTGGTCATGTTGTTGGTCAAGGACCAGCATAAACCAGCAAAGGACCAGCATGAACCAGCAAAGGACCAGCTTAAACCAGCATCAAAACATACCTAACCAGCATCCCAGCATCAAAACATACCTACTAGCATATGCTGTTTTTTTTCATCAGGGATGTTCACACAGTGGACTACTTGCACAACTACTTCTTACGGCTCGGGAGTTTCCAGTTATCGTTCAGCGCACCTACATACAGACAGTTTCTCATGAGAACGCAGATTACTACTACATTTTAGGGCTGGCATTTCTTTAAAAAAAAAAAACAATTAATCATATTCTCTGCGTCAACATGAATCATCTTCAACCCAAAATGTTACTATAAATATCACTTCCGTATGTGCATTCTGAATAACAAATAAATATATTTCCCCACCAACCTACTGCATTCTCATGAACAGTATTTTTGTTTTACTGATCATATTTCATACCTGATGAATGTACAGATTTGGCTGTAGTAAAACCATGGTTGATGCTCTTTTTCCAAGCCCATACTGCTTATTCCGTTGTTTAAAATGGCTGAATGAATGTGTGGTAACTGCCTTATTTAACGATGTTAAACATTTAAATAATTTTTAACAGTAACATGATGACAGTGCGACTATTGAATATTCATATTTTGGCATAAGGCTACATACAGTGAAATGATGACAGAATGTGACATGGAATAGTGACTAACATATTTAATACAGATAAATAAAGGTTCATTATGATCTTATTCATCAGATCTTACAAACTGCAGTGTTGCGATTAGGCCGCGCTGACACCCTGTGGTGAACAATCACGTATGATTACCAGCCACCGCTTTCTCAGATCGATTAATGTTGGATTAAAACTAGGGCTGTCAAACGATTAATCGCGATTAATCGCATACAAAATAAAAGTTTGAGTTTGCCTAATAAACGTGTGTGTACTGTGTGCAATTATTAAGTATATATAAATACAAACACATTCAGGTACATATATAAGAAATATTTACAAGTATATGTATTTATTATAATTTATATTATATAGAAATACAAATATTTTTTACATAGATAACATATTTCTCTTAAATATATACATTAATTCATGTATATTTATATATACATAATAATTACACACAGTACACACGCATATATTAGGCAAACTCAAACTTTTATTTTGTATGTGATTAATCACGATTAATCGTTTGACAGCCCTAATTAAAACTTAACGTTCCGTTGAGTTTGGAAAATTTTGTACACAGTGATCATCAGAATATGTCTTCTCCTGTCTCTGAAAATGTCCAAATTTGAAATCATCCCGCAAATTCTCATTTTATTAGGCGTTTAAGTCAACTAGATCATTACAGCGCATTGAAAATGTACATAACCGGAAATAGCTGTAAGATTTCAAAACGGAAGTTCGTCACGAGGCTCAGTGCAAGTAGTCCATTGCAAGTTTATATCTCACAATTCTGACTTAAAGAATTAGTTCACCCCAAAATAAAAATTGGCTCTGGGGGGTGTTTTTGTAAGAAAAATATCCATGTTTAAAATGTAATAATCACTTTGATCTAGCTTGCACCGGCTGGTCGTACCCAGAAGCAGCTCTGGGGTGAATGACGTAGGATGGGCAGCGTTGCGCATGTGCTGGTAAGTCTCGTGAAAACCAACGTTTGTTTACAGGAGCAAATGAAGCAAAGTTTCTTACTTTGGCAAAGGTAAACCAGTCTCCTCTTGGTTTATATCAAAATCCTCTGACATTTTCCTTTACAAATCCTCATTTTGAACTTCTAATTCATGACTGTTGTTTTGTTCATATCTCTCCACGGCGTGTTTGCAACACTGAGCTGCCTCCGGGTACGACCAGCCGGCACAAGCTAGATTAAAGTGATTCTTACGTTTTAAATATGGATATGTTCCTTACAAAAACTCACCCCCAGAGCCGTGTGAGGCACTTTTTTTATTATGGATAGATGCACTTTATTGGACTTGTTTTGGACTGATGAGGAAAAACACCCACCCCATATAATGATAAAGCTTGGAAAATGATTTTTAATATAACTCCGATTGCATTTGTCTGAAAGAAGGAAGTCATATACACCTAGGATGCCTGGAGGGTGAGTAAATTATGGGCTAATTTTCATTTTTGGATGAACTTTTTAAAAAAAAGTCACAATTTGCAATTCTGAGAAATTCACAATTGACCATTTTGTGGCTCTTTAATGTGTTGTGACAGATTACTGTGCTGCTTTAGATTTGATCAATTGACACAGGAACCGATGGTCTTTTCTTCTTAAAAAAAAAAAAAAAAAAAACGTGAATGAACATCAGAATGTATTTTATTTCAACTGCAGAAAGATGTGAGTACACACAATATTTCAATTTTAAGTCCACCGAAAGTTAATCTACCCACGTGTCTGATTTGTTTGTCAGACAGAATGGCGGACTCTGCATTATGATTGGTCAGGTTGCCTGTCAATCAAGCTGTTTGTGAAGGATCAATTGTGAGATATAAACTCGCAATTCTAAGACAGGAAAAAAGTCACAATTGCGAGACAAACTCTGAGAAAAAAAGGCAAAATTGCAAGACACAATGTCACAATTCTGAGAAAAAAAAGTCACAATTGCGAGATATAAACCAAAATTCTGAGAAGTCACCATTGCAAGACACAAAGTCGCAGTTCTGAGAAAAAAAGTCACAACTGCGAGATATAAACTCAATTCTGAGAAAAAAAGTCGTGATTGTGAGAAATAAACTCGCAATTCTGAGAAAAAAAAAAAGTCATAATTGCGGGAAATAAACTTGGAATTCTGAATAAAAAAGATACTATTGCGTGATATAAACTCATAATTCTGAGAAAATAAGTCACAACTGCGAAATATAAACAACTAATATAAACAACAAAAAGTCCGAATTGCGAAGTTGAATCTTACAATTCTGAGTTTTTTCTCGCAATTGCGAGTTTATATCATGCAAATACTTGCAAGTTCATTTCATAATTCTGAGAAAAAAGTCAAAATTGTGAGTTTATATCGTAATTCTGACTTCATTTCTCAGCAATTCAAATTGCAATTCTAGAGTTTTTTCTAAATCTCGCAATTCTGAGATTTTTTATATCATGCAATTCTGACTTTCTAATTCTCAAATGTGAGTTTATTCTTACAATTCTTACAAAAAAGTCAGAATTGCAAGATGTAAACGAAATTGCGAGACATAAAGGCAGATTTGTGAGGTTAAAAGTCTCAATTACCATTTTTTACATTTTTTTTTATTCAGTGGCTTAAATGGGCTTCCATATACGTAACACAAAAGTGTCCAAAAAAGGAGTAAAAAAAAAGTAGTTTACATAATTTACACTGCAGGTCACATTGTCAAGCTTTTAGAAATGTATTGCATCTTAATCTCTCTAAAAAACAACAACAACAACAAAAAATGTGGTGTAACCAAATTAAACAGCTTCTTTTTTTTCCACACTTTACACTTGTTTACACGGTTTCAAACTTTTGAATTTTCTTTACGATTAATTTTTCTGTGATCAAAATCATAATGTCCAAAAAGTTTAACAATTTTTTTTTTTTTTTTGAAAATATTTAAATTATAAAAACCTTTTCAATTATAAAAGTTTTACAAAACCTTTTTGGGTTGTACCATCTGACATTTTACCTCCTGAACTGGTTTGCTGGTTTCAGATGAGTTTTGACCCTTCAGGTCACACTGAGAAACCGGCCAGACCGTCCTCCAACTAAGACCAGTTTTGCTTGCTTTAAGACGGCTTTTTCAGCAGTGTAAAAGCTAAACCAATCAGATGAGAAGACAAAAAGATTCCTCCACAGAGAGTGATCTAAAAAAGCTCTAAATCAGATTAACAAAGCAGCCCAAAGCTCTTCACTGCACCAAAATGCCACATTCACACCAGCTCTAAAAAAAAAAAAAAAAAGGAAAAAAGAAAAAACATATTCACATAAAACAATTTCTTACATTTACACAAAGATTGGTGAAACAGAATGAAATGCTAGCGTTTTTTTTTTGGTGAACAACGTCTAATCTGAAGTTTGCTGCTGAACTTTCTACAGTTGTGAAACTAAAATCTTCAGCCATATTTTTTGATTTCAATCACGATGACACATCTTCTAATGTTTGAATCTTTACTAAGGAGGTCTTCTCCGTCTTTTGACGCACGCTAAGTGTACCTATGGTCATCCCTGGAGGGGTTAACCGTGTGTGTGGTAACGCATTCCTGGTTGTTTGTGTAGAGTGGCTACAGCCCACTCACTGCTCTTTGACTCTATTACCCTTATAAGGCAGCCGGCACCATGGCAACCAGAGGGCTTGAATAGCAGTGTCAAATCCCTGAACACACAGACACACGCTCGCTCACCCTCCAACACTCAGAGAGAGAGAGAGAGAGACAGAGACAGAGAACAGAGCGAGGCTTGTTGGCCAGTCACCACAGACGCTCGGGTCAGCTGTCTCTCCTGACCGTTGGATCTCATGATTTACTGATGAATGGAGAAAGGCAGGGCACGGGAAAGAGCGGACGGCTAGAAGAGCTTAAGGTCGGTTCTTGGGAATGCTGAGGCCCCGCAGTCCGAACGGCTGGACCAACCGGCACTGACGAAATAAGGTACGCGAGGACTCTCTCTCTCTTGTATTTGCACAGAGTGTACTGAGACTCAGCCAAAAGGTGCTTCCGTCTCTGCAAAGTTGCAAGAGCATTCAGGACTGTGTTGTTTAACCAAGCTAAAGAGCAAGGAACTTTCTTGAACTTTGATCCTTGAGAAGCAGGGTGGGGGCTGAGCTCTGTTTATCATTAGCCAGGTTGCTGTCTGCATGTTTGGCATTGTGGTTTTCTGCTGTTTGGAAAGCAGCTCTTTATTAGCAGTTTAACCCTTGTGTGTTAACTATAAAAAAGTTACACAGAGGTCCTTGGAGGAAAAAAATTGTTAGTGTCAAAAAAATTGTCATAAAAATGTATATATATATATATATATATATATATATACTTCCCACTTTTACTTACTTTTCTTTTTTTTTTCCAATATTCACAATATATATATATATATATATATATATATATATATATATATATATATATATATACATAAATGACATATCTGTGAACTACTAAAAAAAAGTTATACATTTTCAAGATTTTAACCCTTTAAATGTGAGTTTGTTTACATAATGCCACTGTTGTTTTATGAAAACACACAAAAATTCTAATATTTTCCATATACTAAAGGCTAAGCAGATTTTTAAAAATGATTTATTTCTAGATTATGGAGAGAGAGAGAGAGAGAGAGAGAGAATATATAGAGATATCTGTGATATAACTACTAAAAATACAAGAAAAAATCATTAATTTTCAGGATTTTAAACCTCTAAATGTGAGTTTGTTTACATAATGCCACTGTTGTTTTATGAAAACACACAAAAATTCAAATATTTTCCATACTAAATGCTGATTTTTAAAAATTATTTATTTTATTTTTAACTAAAAAAACATTAATTTTCAGGATTTTAACCCTTTAAATGCCAGCTTGCATTACATAATGCCAGCGTTGTTTTGTGAAAACACACAAAAAACATTATTTTCCATATACTAAATGGTAAGCAGATTTTTTATTTTATTATTATTTATTTCTAGGATTATGAATCTTAGATATTTACAGCATTCGCTTTAAAGCATTATTATTTTTGTGCACATTTATTTATTTATTTATTTTTATTATTTTTATACTTGTGCAAAAAAAGCAGGTATTCGCTCCATAGCTCAAACCTTGGAAAAATGTTCTATCAGTTGGAAAATAGCCAACAATTAAAAAAAAAAAAAAAAAAAAGATTTTATGCTTAAATGGCACTAGGGTCAAATATTGCAGTTTTAATGGGGTCATTTTTGTCCTTAAGGTCTGGAGTGTAGCTTTTTGTACCTAGTGTAAAGTATATTAATGAAAGAAAATGAGGGTAAAATACGAAAATTTCCAATAAAAATAATGCTATTTGCATTAACACAGCCAAAATGATTAAAAAAATGTCCCTGAGGATGCACAAGGGTTAAAGGAAGCAGTCTCTTTTGGTTTATATGATGTTTAGATAACCCCAGAAGACCATTTTATTGCTCTGAAATTGTTCCTTAATAGCTCAGGGAACTGACGTTCTCAGTTATCAACTTTGTCTCAGATGTTTCTCTTAAAATTACTGAGGAAAAATAAAAGTGTGGCACAAATGAGACCATTGCTGATGTACGGTAAAACCATAAAGCTATAAAATGAATTCTTGGAAGACTTTGATGAGGAATGTTTGACTTTGGTATCTTCTGATCACAATGTTCTTCTGAAACTAGTGGAGACACTTGTGAGATTACAGGGGAGTTCTTCACAGAAGCAAAAGGCTTAACTTAGTCTCCGTTTACTTTCCTTTTAATCTCATTTCGGTTCAGGAGGTGATCTCATTTGTGATTTTTCTGACTAAAACGTGGACGAGTAAATACGATACACTCTGGCAGGTTGAGTCAAACCTACCCAAGTGACCTGTAATACCCTTAACGTTTCCAAACACGACCGCATGTTTCTCAGTAGCGAAGGAACTGGTCTAACTTGTCGGTTACTAGGGGGCAC
The DNA here is from genome assembly GCA_036247105.1 of Cirrhinus mrigala. Taxonomy (NCBI): domain Eukaryota; kingdom Metazoa; phylum Chordata; class Actinopteri; order Cypriniformes; family Cyprinidae; genus Cirrhinus; species Cirrhinus mrigala. Next base: position 17,371,902 of record CM070017.1, read on the forward strand.
GTAGAGCAGCTTTTCCTAGTTTAATGTCACGGCGGCTGCTAGCTGAGAAGGAGTTTCATTTCATCCACGTCTCAGAGCTGTGCAGCATGTGGATGAGCTTGTCTTTCTCCCTGAAGTCTGGGTGCGTTTATGTGTAATTTATTGTTTCCTGTGAAAAGGGCGAGGTAAGCTGTCCAACTCTGAAATGCTCATTGAATCAAAGGGATCTTGAGATCTTCAGAGAGGTTTCTGGTTAGGGGACATGAAGAAAAGCAACAGGGATTGTGATATGACAAAAACATGTCAGGCCGGTAAGCCTCGGAGGTCTTCAGAGGGCTGTTAAACCGAGTCTGACTTGTTCGGCTTACTGTCTGCAGCTTAAAGGGATTCGCTCCGGGGCGGCTCTGAATTCTCGACGCGGGAAGATTTCTCAAGCAGCTCCTGCTGGTGAACACAGAGATGGCCATGGTGAGCGGGGGATGGGCCAACCCCAACGGCGGCGCTAATGGACTCGGTGAGAAAGGTTACCTGCGGGGGGAGGAGGAGAGCAGCTCGCCCCGGGCGGGGAACAGCGACGTCGAAGGTGGCGAGGAGGACAAGGCCTGCGTGGTGGACTGCGTGGTGTGCGGGGACAAATCCAGCGGGAAGCACTATGGCGTTTTCACCTGCGAAGGGTGCAAGAGTTTCTTCAAGAGGAGCATTAGACGGAACCTCAACTACACCTGCAGGTGAGAGACACGCATTTGATCTATCACAACGTTAGCAAACGGTTTCAAGTTTTCCACTTACATTACAACAAACTGGCGCACTAGACAGTTTTTTAGCAAGGAACTGATGGTTCAACACATCTGAACCATAAATAAACAAAAAGATTTGCGACTGCTCAGACGCAACAGCCAATCACACGGCGCCTTTCCAGATGCAGCTTGGCAAAGGAATTTGGCTGAACTTTCTGTGAACTCTGTTAACCTCTTACTGACATTTAAATTAGAGTGTATGTAGGTGAACATTTACATACGCATGAATCAGAGCCTGTAATAAAGGAAATGAGTAAATCATAGTAATCATACTATAATCAGTGCATGAAGGTTACTTTTTTCTCAAGAAGCATGTGTAAAACTTGACAATTTAGAGGCACAATGAAAAAAGTAAATTAGGTTTTTAAATATTTGTTTCACACACACATACATATACATTCATTTTGTTGGGCTTTTAAGTATGCACCTCATTCTTTAAAGATTTCCAGTTCATTAGCCGCTATAGACAAATTTGGAGTAGATGTCACAGTTATGTCACTTGCAGCTGCACGTCCATAGTGGTTGCAGAAAAACACTGGTAACAAGTGGAGGTAAATGGGTAAAATAGAAGAGAAACAAACCATTTTTATGCAATACTGTCATCAAAGATTCCTTTTGAAGCTAAACGTACGTGTACATACTTTGGAGGAAAAATGCTACTTTTGAGGATTACTCTACTTATTCATATGAGACATATTGTATTAGCCCTACAGTTACAGCATGAAATGTTATTTAAACCTATTACTGTTAAAATTTTTACATAACATTTATTTATTTTATCTCACAATTCTGACTTTTTTTCTTGCAAATGCAAGTTTATGTCTCCTAATTCGGACTTTATAAGTGAGTCAATTCTGAGGGAAAAAAAGCCAGAAGTGTGGGATATAAACTCCTATTCTGAGCCGAGGGGAAAAGAGAGAATGACGAGTTGTTTTTCCTTATCAGAATTGTGAGATATAATCTTGGAATGGCAAGAATATAAGAATATTTACCTTTTTTTTATTCTTTATTCCATGGCTCCATAGACTTCCACTTGAAAACCGTCATTTTCTGTCACCAGATAGGCTCCGCCCACCAAAAAAACATCATCCCTGTTTTGGATCTGTAGGACTATACCACTATCTAACGTCAATTTCGTTGAATAACAGTGCTTATCGCTGAGTGACAAGGTCTTGTAATATGCAGAGAACATTTTGAAAATTACATTCAATCAATATAATCTATAATCTTTTTAAATATAACTATTTTGTACCGTATCCATGTAATTCTCTAGCCGTAAAGGCTATCTCTCCTGGGTTTTCTGCAACTATGATGCATGCGCATCCCGAATGTTTACAAGCCTATAATTGGTCTATACGAGAACAACAATGCTCAGTAAATGAAAAAACTGTTTGCACTACAAACCAGTGTGCTCATAATTAAGATAATGCATTAAAATAATATTGTAAGACACACCAATTTACAATATCAAGCAGCAAAATGAGCTATTTTGTAGAGCTAAAAATAGCTGGACACGGATGAGACCAGAAGCCAGACCCATTACATTTCCAAATGACCGCGCCCACTCTTACAGGAAGGAAAAGGTGGATAAACAAGGCCAAAATACAACGGGACTCTTATTTTGAAATGCATTACCTTGCAGCTTATTCAAACAGACGAGGGAGATAAATATGCGTTCTTACAACCATCTCTACAACATATTACAATATAAACATGACGTAAACATTGTAATAATTTCATCAGCAGAAAGTCAGAAACAATCGCTTGGCATAAATGCGCGTTATTCATTGATTGCGAGCTGCTCTGAAACCGCGAATCTGTTGAACGTGCAACAGCGCCGCGTTTTGACTTTGAAACGAACAGCCCTCATATTTAGCCTTTTGAAGAGTAGTAAACACTCATAATAATCACACACACACAAAATCATAATTAAGACGTTTGTTTTTCAGTTTAAGTTTTCTGCAAGTAAAGATGACTTTCTTTAACATTGCATCAAAACATTTTAGTTGAACAGTATACATCTTGTCCTCACCAGGTGTAACTTGACAAACAGCTAGCACTCGCTATTAAGCAGTCATGCTGACAGTGACTAAAGCAACCAACAGTCCATCATTTTCCACAAAAATTTAGACAACTGGACTAACAGGAACTGCTGGCAAAGTGACAAGCTGAGCAGGGTTCAAATGTATGTAAATAAACCACAGCAAGATACATCACAATACATAAGTCTAGAACAGTGACTTGGTGGCTTGACCACCAGCTAATTTATTCACTGAGTTTTTGTCTTAAGCAACTGTGATTGCAGCAGGACATTTTGACAGTCATAGTTTGGATGGCTTCTGGATATCATATTATGTCGAAAGCATTTCTTTGTTGAGCATAGCCATATTTAACCAAGTCAGTAAGGCTTAATGATGACTTAACTTATTTATAAAATGTTCTGCGAGCAAACAGAATTACAGAAATATCCACAGTGTGCCATAATAGCAACATGTTACATTTTCATTTTCCCTTCCTGAAAAATACCCAGCCATTACGGCTGAATGTTGCACAAAGGTACATGGCTGTCGAAACACAATTGTGCATGTTGTGTGTATAATTGGCCTCTAACAGCAGATCTAACATTAGCCTTGCTGCCATGGGAACTTAAGGAATGAATGAACAGAATTGTATCCTTTGTGTTTGTGGCAAGGTTATGTGATAATTTACCTGAGAATCACTGGAGAGCTCTTCACACACGACAGCTCAGAAAAGACAGATTAATTCCCATTCAGCTTTATTTGTTGGATTATTTGTTAGTGTGTTATTGAGTTAGAATTTGTCTCCTTTCAACACGAAAGACTTAAAGCACACAGGTTTTTAAACCACTCACTTTCGTTCACATGATTAGGTCTATTATTTATAGATGCCCGTCACAGCCATTGAATAAAAAATAAAAAAGGTAATTGCGACTATTTTTCTTTTCTCCCAATTCTGATTGTTTTTCTCATAATTATGTGATATAAACCCACAATTCTGACTTTTTTCTCAAAATTGTGTGATATAAACCCGCAATTGTGAGTTATAAAGTCAGAATTGTGAGACATAAACTCACAATTCTGCTTTTTATTCCCCCTCAGAATTAGGCCTACATAATATGAACCTGCAATTTTGAGTTTTTCTGAGTTTTGAGTATTGTTGAGTTTTTTTTTCCTGAGAATTACATGATATAAATGCAATTCTGAGGCAAAAAAGTCTGAATTGTGAGATAAACTTGCAATTGTGAGTTATGATGTTTGATTCTGAAAAAAGAGTAATATTTTTCTCAGAATTCTGACTTAACTGACAACTGTGTGTTGTAAAGTCTGAATTGCGAGATATAAACATCTGAGTTTATATATATGTTGCAATTTTTTTCCTCTTAGAATTGCGAGTTTATATCACACAGTTCTGAGAAAAAAAAGTCAGAACTGCGAGATAAAAAGTTGCAATTACCTTTTTTCATTTTTTTATTCAGTGGCGGAAACGGGCTTCCATAATTTTTATTCATCGACATTCAATGAAGATAAATTACTCTTTTTTACACACATATTTTTCTTGTCAGTTTGCAGTTGTACTAGCTTTAGGGATTGTGACAATTTATTGGGAAACACTCAGTACATTTTATTTATGATTTATTAATTCATTTATAAGGGAGATTGTGTCTTTAATTACTTTGAATCCGTTACGTAAAAACTACTGTTTTGTGCTGTTATGTCAAGTCTCAATATTCAACCTTTCATTGTTGATCTGAATGCTTGTTATCTTTTGAAAAGTGCTAAATCTTAAATTATCTCATGTATTTCTTGGCTTAAAGGTATATAAACTATCTTCACAGGTCAAACAGAGAATGTCAGATTGATCAGCACCACCGTAACCAGTGTCAGTACTGCCGTCTGAAGAAGTGTTTCCGGGTCGGTATGAGGAAAGAAGGTCAGCAAACCAGTGATTTATATTTGTATTTATATATCTGACCATTGTCCTAAACAAAGAGTTTCCTATGTAATTTTGCTAGTTTCACGTTACTTCTATCATCCTTTCTGTTTGTGTCATTATATTGATCTTTCCTTTCTCTTCATTGTTTTTTTCTTTTATTTTCCAGCGGTCCAGCGTGGTCGAATCCCTCCCTCCCATGCCGGCATCAGTCCAGCCTCCATGGTTGGAGTGGGTGGTGATGTTGGAGGTGGTCACGGCATGGGTGCTGAATTCTTTAATGGTCAGCCGGTGTCTGAACTCATCTCTCAGCTGCTGAGAGCAGAGCCGTATCCCAACAGCCGCTACGGAGCCCAGTGCGGCCAGCAGCTCGCAGGAGGCAACAGCTCAGTCATGGGCATCGACAATATATGTGAGCTGGCGGCCCGGCTGCTCTTCAGCACCATAGAGTGGGCCCGGAATATTCCCTACTTTCCTGACCTGCCCGTGTCGGAGCAGGTGGCCCTTCTAAGGCTCAGCTGGAGTGAACTGTTCATCTTGAATGCAGCTCAATCGGCTCTGCCGCTGCACACGGCACCCCTGCTGGCAGCTGCCGGTTTTCATTCCTCTCCCATGCCCGCTGACCGTGTCGTGTCCTTCATGGACCAGGTGCGGGTTTTCCAGGACCAGGTGGACAAACTGACACGACTGCAGGTGGATTCTGCTGAATACAGCTGTCTGAAAGCCATTGCTCTGTTCTCACCAGGTGAGTGATGGACCAGTGTGAAAAGTATATTCCATAGCACCATCTTCAATTCATTACTTTTAAAACTATTACCGTTGTTTATACTCAAGGTTACGAATTTGAACACGTTTAAAACGTTTTGCACATCTTGTGTACTACAGACACTCTTTGAGGGAGTTGTGGTATTACTTTATGTTATCAAATGTATTATTTAAGCCTGCCAGATGGAACAAAATCCCATAGACTTGTATTCAAAGAGGGTTCAATAGCTATGATTATCATAGAAACTTGGACTTTTAGGGTAAAATGCTTGACTTGAAACAATGAGGAACCACATTGCAACCACCCAAATGATCCTAATATTGCATAGCAACTTAGTAAAAAACCACTAAGAACATTTTAACCACTTAAAATAGTAAAACCATTTAGAACACGTTAAATGTATATAAACCTCACTGAAAACAGTGTTAATACACAGCATGCTAAAACCTCTAAGAACACATTACTAAACACATAGCAAAATACTAAAATGCATTAGAATGTTATTAATTGTGTAACAACATGTTAAAACCGCTCAAAATATGTTTGTTATGGCATAGCAAAATGCTAAACAAGTCAGAAGATGTTAGTAAAAGCACAGCAACATGCTAAAACCAGCCAAAACATGTCAGTAAAGGCATAGAAACCTGGTAAAACTACTTAGAACATGTTAGTAAAGACAAAGCAAAATTCTAAAATCTCTCATAACACATTATTAAACACATAACATAGCAATAGTAACATGCTAAAACCACTCAGAACATAGTAAAGGTAAAGCAAAATGCTAAAACCACCCAAAACACGTTAGTAAAGGCATAGTGATTTGGTAAAACAACTCAGAACATGTTCTTAAAGACAAAACAAAATGCTAAAACCTCTAATAAACATAATTAAACACATAACAGCAATTGTAATGTTCTAAAACCACTCATTTGCTGTGTACAAACATCTGACAGATGTCTGTAAGATGTCAGTGCTACATACATTCTAAATCATAAACATTCTAAAGAAATCTAATAAACGTCTATCTGACATGTGATGTTTTATTAACAATTTTCTTGAGGAGCACGCGCAGATAATTAACATGGCCAATTCATCATCAATTCATTACATCATCTATTCAACCAGCACAAGAAAGAACCCCTATAAATAAACAAAGCAGTCTTACCTTCATTATCTCTAGTCTTTCAGCATCCCTCCACCCACCCGACTCCTCACCTTCAGCCCGTTCAGCACGCCAAACAGCATAACCTTTACTAAGTTTATTATGTGTAAGTGTGAACTTGTGAACTGACAGGAAACATCCTTGCAGATGAGCAAACACGTCTTCCAGATGTAAATGCAGACATCAAATAGACATCTCCGTGATATTTGTGTGCTATCAGGGTGAGAGCATGTTACTAAAGGCATAACAAAATGCTAAAACCTCTCAGAACATGTTATTAAATGCATAGCAACATGCCATAACCTCTGAGAATACATTACTTTATGCATAGCAAAATGCTAAAACATATCAGAATATGTTATTGAATGTGTAGCCACATGCTAAAACCACCCAAAACACATTAGTAAAGGCATAGTGACTAGGTAAAACCACTCAGAACATGTTAGTAAAGATAAAGCCAAATGCTAAAACCACTCATAACTTGTTAGTAAAGGCATGGCAACATGCTAAAACCTCTGAGAACACGTTAGTAAACGCATAGCAGAATGCTAAAACGCATCAAAATGTTATTAATTGTGTAGCGACATGTTAAAACCAATCAAAACATATTAATAAAATCATAGCAAGTGCTAAAACCACCCAAAACATGTTAGTAAAAGCATAGTGACCTGGTAAAACCACTCAAAACATGTTAGTAAAGACAAAGCAAAATGCTACAACCTCTCAAACACATAGCAATAGTAACATGCTAAAACACATTAGTAAACACATAGCAAAATGCTAAAACATATCAGAACTTTATGTGTAGTGACCTGGTAAAACCACTCAAAACATGTTAGCAAAGGCATAGCAGAATGCTAAAACCACCCAAAACATGTTAGTAAAGGGATAGCGACCTGGTAAAAACCACTCAGAACATGTTAGTAAAGACAAAGCAAAATGCTAATACCACCCAAAACATGTTAGTAAAGGCATAGCGACCTGGTAAAACCACTCAGAACATTTTAGTAAAAGCATAGCAAAATGCTAAAACCACCCAAAACATGTTAGTAAAGGGATAGCGACCTGGTAAAACCACTCAAAACATGTTAGTAAAGGGATAGCGACCTGGTAAAACCACTCAAAACATGTTAGTAAAGGGATAGCGACCTGGTAAAACCACTCAAAACATGTTAGTAAAGGGATAGCGACCTGGTAAAACCACTCAAAACATGTTAGCAAAGGCATAGCAAAATGCTAATACCACCCAAAACATGTTAGTAAAGGCATAGCGACCTGGTAAAACCACTCAGAACATGTTATTAAACGCATAGCAAAATGCTAAAACGTATCAGAACGTTATTAAATGTGTAGTGACATGTTAAAACCACTCAAAACATGTTAGCAAAGGCATAGCAAAATGCTAAAACCACTCAGAACATCGCAAAGGTATAACAAAATGCTAAAACTGCTAGTATTGTTAATAAAAGCATAGCAACATGCTAAAACGTATCAGAACATGTTATTAAATGTGTAGCGCACTCAAAACATGTTAGTAACGGCATAGCAAAGTGATAAAACCTCGCAAAACACATTAATAAGTGCATAACAGCAATAGTAACATGAACACATTGGTATAGCAAAATGCTAAAACTGCTCATAACATGTTAGTAAAGACATAACTCCTTATTTTCAGTGGGTTTTGCACACCCACTCTTTTCAAAATATAAATGTTCTAGTTAGTTGGAAAATGAGTCCACTGCCAAATTTTAATTCTCTAGGAAGTTGTTCACAGATTTCTAAAAAGTCAACAGGACAAGTGTGGCTCTTTTTGAACCTTGGCTTTTTCATAGAGAAAATATCATTGCCAAATGTCCATCGCATTTGCTGTTATGATTTTACTTGCAGCTGTGTTGTAAACTCTTTTTCTGTTTCCTGCAGACGCATGTGGGCTGTCAGATCCGGTGCACATCGAGAGCCTGCAGGAGAAAGCACAGGTGGCCCTTACCGAGTACGAGCGCATGCAGTATCCAGGTCAGCCGCAGCGCTTCGGCCGACTCCTGCTGCGACTGCCCGCTCTGAGAGCCGTTCCCGCCAACCTCATCTCTCAGCTCTTCTTCATGCGGCTGGTTGGCAAGACGCCAATCGAGACGCTTATCCGGGATATGCAGCTTTCTGGAAGCTCCATCAGCTGGCCGTACGCGCCAGGACAGTAGATGAACAATCAGAGGACTTGTTCCCGTGTCCCATCTCAGGCTGCTCCCATGATTCCACAGTAACCATGTGGATAGATGTTGTGTTTGGGGTTTTGTTGATCGTGTATATACTGTATGTTTAAAAGAAGTTGACACATATGTTCCTATGCAGTTTAAATGAGCCATCCAGTACCAGGATACCTCATGTTTCACATCATGAGCTTCAATTCTGTCAAAAACATTTGACGAGATGAATGATATACAGGGGACTGATTATAAAGACGACACAGATCCAAAGCTTTAAAGAAGAGTTTATAATACCTTCTTTTTCAGAGCATAGTGAGCTATTTTAAAGCTAGTGTAAATGTACATTAAGAATCTTTATAACAGACTGCATTTGTGAGTCGAAAATGTTGGGATATATACTTGAAAATTCAACGGTGAACAGTTAATGGCAATGTTTAGAATGGAATACTAGCGTACTGCGCACTACTGTATACTGCTTTATATTGAATAGTATGTGAAACAGTATGAAATATGCAACATAACATGTCCCAAACACAGGACTATGCCACATTGTTGTCACATGGCCTCATTATATCGCATGTTTATTATGTAAATATGGTACAATGCATTGTGGGATACAGTATTCTGTGCAGTGGGCTTTGGTTGTATACTGCATATACTGGCAAATGGGCATCCAGGTTTTACACACTATGCACGGTATGCATACTATATACCAAAAAAATATTAAGAGTAGTATGGTAGTATGCTATTCTGAACATATACCATGTCTTCGATTGTCCTATTTAAACAGTTCTGGTGAAGTTTTCACTGGGGTGGAGAGATGGTACAAAGTTTTACATTGCTGACAGTGGGGAATATCAAGTATTTTTGCATACTAGAAGTAAAAATGAATGATAAACTAAGAAGCTCTTATGTAACAAGACTGTTTATGAAAAAAATTGCATTTTCAGCAGTGTATTGAAAAAAACAAATAAACTGCAAACAAGAAAAAAAATGATATTTGTACCAACATTTTGTCAGAATTTTATGACTATTTTTCCATGATTAATAAAATGGTAAGCATCTATGCATTTGCTACTAATCAATAGTTGCTCAAATTCTATGTGATTCGGCCACAGGCACGAGGCCCCAGGTAATCACAGTGTGCTGATATACAGCCATTTCGCACGCATTTATATTATAAGTTTGAATGTCCACTGAGTAAAGCGATATCTTTGTCGTACTATCCTTTCATCTGTTAAGGGTGATTTCCGTTGAGAGCTGCTCAGTGCATTTGTTGGCAGTGTCTTACAAGGTGTTGTTAGAAGTAAAAATAACTTCCTTGTTTACAACCCTGTTTCAGTCTCTTTCAATATAAAAGTCTTTACTGCTGACTCATAAAAACTTGTCGTCTCTTGTCGCCATCTAATCACGGAACAATGAAACTAATCACCATCACAAATACACACACACACACACATCGTTTCCCAATACTACTATTATTTATGTAATATATTATTTCTTAAATAAAAATATGTAATGAACAACAATCCTAAAAGCCATCCTAAAGGTTGCTAGGGAATTCAGTCAAAAGTACATAGGCAGCGCTCTGACATACAGTAATAATTTTACCTAAACATCATATTTTACCAAAATTATTTGCTTTGGAACAAATAATAGATAAATGAGACCAAAGACTGCCTGTTAGATTTACCTGAAAATAATTATATCTCATGTTCAACCACTATGGAGACATCAGAGCCAGCGGCAAATTCCAGAAGATCAGTCGAGGTAAGTCAGTGGGTTCATGAGTGCTGAACGGCTGCTGACGTTCTGCAGCTCACGTCTCCAAAAACATTGAAGCTAATTTTCAAATAGATATTATCTTTATGAACAAACCACATATTTGATGTCTAAACAAGTACATTCTTGCATAAAAAACTCTTAAAATTTTATTCTGTGACACAAAAACTGTATTATTTATATAATTATAGTGGATTTGGGTGTCTGGCATGACACTCGTTATTAAAATAAAAGTTTGCGTGTTCCTAATATATGTGTGTGTACTGTGTGTAATTATTATCTATATATAAATACACACAAATTAATGTATATGTTTAAGAGAAATATGTTATTTATATATAAAATGTTTTTATTTATATATAATATAAATTCTATAAAAATCATAATAAATACATATACTTGTAAATATTTCTTAAATATATACATAAATGTGTTTGTATTTATATATACATAATAATTACACACAGTACACACACATATATTAGGCAAACTTTTATTATGTATGCGATTAATCGCGATTAATCATTTGACAGCCCTACTCGCTATGAAAAATACAGCAAATGGAGGATACAAATGGAAAGGTGAAAGGTTTGGCATTCCTGTATCAGTATAATAGCGCACTCTTCTCAGCCAATCAGATTCGAAGACCAGAAAGAACGGTTGTGTGTGTCTGTGTGTGTATATATATATATATATATATATATATATATATATATATATATATATATATATATATATATATATATATAATATATTTTATATATTAATGATTAAAAAGGAACCTGCTTCTTTAATTTAATGATAAACAAAACAAAACAAAACAAAAACTATAAACCTAAACATTCTTTTCTTAATTATGATCACAGGATGGCTACACTATCTTGAAATGGTTTAATCTCTCTCTTCTTATAAAAAATAACTAACCAAATAAATACATTTCAATTCACTTCACTTCATTTCCACCTACAAAATTATTCCTCATGGGTACAGAAAACATTTCCACACAGAAATTGCTAAATTTCACAATTCATCAAGAAATACGTAACACATTAAATTAAACATTAATATTTGAAGCAGAAAAACTGGAATAGTATTTTCTTGTAAAATATACTCCAAAAATATTTGTTTTATTAATAACTTTGCAGTGTAACATACATACATATATGAAACCAGCTAAATCTATCTGACGTCTTTCTTTAAAAAAAGCATTTTCATCAGGCTTAGATGTATAGGTTTCTATGCAAGTACCGGTACTTCTGATTGGGCTGAGGCTGGTATTTTAGCGAGTTTGAAGAAAAAGTATTTGATGGACGTATAATATGTGTCGAGAGCATTTACTCAGTATCATTATCTAATTTTTGACCGAGATGGCTTTTAGGTGGTTTTGCATCTGAACTCTTCATACATATATATATATATATATATATATATATATATAATATATATATATATATATATATTCATTCACATATGAATAACGATCTACATCCGCCATCTGCTGGTGAATCAGTGCTGGTGCTTGTTTAAATGGCAGTGAAATCACTGTTTTACTCGTAAATACGCGTATAAATAAGTCTCATCAACATTTACACATGGTCAGCTGATAAATAAGATCAAGCAAATGAATGAATATGACGAATAACACGAGAGCAGTGAAATGTAGACTTGAGGGCAGGGTGTGTGTAGCGCAGCCCGGCCCCAACATGACACACAGCCAAAGGGGAGGAACCGAACACCCTCACTCGAATTATTATCAGTGAAAAATCACTGAATTAAACACCCAAGAGACCCAACGGGAAATAAAAGTTTTATAAACAAGCAGAAAATGTCGTTCATCCCCGGTCAGCCTGTCACAGCTGTTGTGGTGAGTTTGCGTACAGCATGAGAAAGTTTTAGCATGTGAAGCTTCACTAGCATCAGTGCCTTCAGCTTTGTGTGCGATGGTTTAGTGTTTTTTTTTTTTTTAAACGATGACAGTGATTCATTTTTTAACATTTGATTGGGAAAGCTATTCATTTAAACATGATTTTTGCTCCCAGTGCTAATCTATGACATGACAGGACAGTTTGGATAAGTTTATTTGAGTTGAAGCTAACAGTTGATATAATGGAAAGGGTTAGCAAGCTAGGCTAACCTTAGCCCGGGGCAAACAATAGTTATTTATGTTTCTGTTATTTATTATTCTGTTTTTATTTAATTACTATTATTATTTAGATTAGAAACAAGTAGTATGCTGCAATATATAACAAAACAAAACGTTTTACAAGTAAATTAGACCAAAATCACTGTGTTCAAGGGGCTTCAATAAAATAAAATGTTGTTTATACAAAGCTTACCGGTCACTTTTTGGGACCCACTTAGTATTAAAATACGAATTTAACTGGGGTTTAATTGTACTTTTATATTATATTCAATCTGTTCTGATGTCACTCAGGTGTTAAGTAAGTAGGTGTGGTTCATGTTGTTGCTCAGGTAGTGCTGCCATATATGGTCGCAAACAGCTGTGCCATAGGATGTGTCTTAAATCCTAGTTGGCTGCCTACCTAGACAGCATTTTAGGGCGTTGTTCTTAAAATGCTGCCTATGTATATAGCTCAGTACGTTTTGAGACACATACTTGGTGTGCCTGCCTTATAACTTTGTCTTGTGTTTTCCTCTCTGTATTTCAGCAACGAATTGAGATTCACAAACTACGGGATGGTGATAATTTAATATTAGGATTCAGCATTGGTGGGGGAATCGACCAAGATCCAAGCCAGAATCCATTTTCCGAAGACAAGACAGACAAGGTGAAAAGTCTTGAGTAATAAATTGAATTATATTTAGAGTAAGGCATTTTTTCACCTGTGTCATTCAGAATGACTCTTCTAACTTTATTGATGTCACAGGGAATCTATGTGACACGTGTGTCTAAAGGTGGACCTGCAGAGGTGGCTGGTCTCAGGATGGGAGACAAAATCATGCAGGTGAGACATCCAAACCAATCAGCCATAAAATAAGAAATTATTGGCTGGGATTTCCCTCAGTGATGGAGAGTTTTGTCCAGGTCACAAAACAAAACAATTCCTGATTTTACTAATTGAATCTCAACTAGAGGGCACTGTGGCATCATCTTTTTTTCTTCATTTTGAGACACTTAAAGCAGAAAGTTCTGTCATTAAAGCGGAAAGTTCTGTCATTATTTACTCACCATTTTACTTTTGTTGTTTGCGTCTTTTCTTTTTTGAACATGAATGAGGATTGAGGCTATCAAGCACTGTCCTGTAAACATCATAAATGAGTTTTCATGCGCATTAAAATATAGTTTTTATAACCGCAGATTTGCTCTCTGAACGTTCACCAGCATTTACTACTAACATGTTGTCATTCACTCCTGACAAGAACCGCCCGCTGAGTCTCGTACTACTGAACGACATATAAACTGGCCAATCAGCAATTTAAAAAGTTACAGTTTCAGGTGTCTGGATTTAACTGTATGATTTATCACTATAATACAGATCTTGCTCATTTTTTTTCACTGAGGCCTGTCACCGGGAAGCAATAAATCTAGATATTTAATCAATTATATGCAGTCTTCCTATAGGACACACACACGCATATAGAGTGATTGTATGAACGGTTTGGTTAGCACATGGTCTGTGGGAGCGCAACAATTTAATAAACAAGAAGTTAATATTAAGTGACTTAAATTGTAAAGACAATATTGTCTTTTTTTGGTCTATTTCGCTAAAGAAAAAAGCCATGTTGTGTGTCTCAGTGGTAACACACAGCGTTGTTTCCTTACAGAATGAATTTGCGTTTTGAACTGGTCCATTTATAAAAATAGTTTTTTTACTTTCGTTCCTTAACGAATCAGTCGTTTTGAAAGAATCAGTTGAATAAATGACTCAGCAACTCACTTACTGGCAAGTGTACTTTCATATTTAAAAGTATCATTCTATAATTTCTCTCATTTCACATTTCTATATTCCATTTTTTAATATTTAAGACATTAATCAATTATTTATGCAATTGTAAATGTGGAAGTGCTACAAAAATAAGTGAGTCCTGCATTATATATATATAAATAAATAAATAAATAAATATATATATATATATATATATATATAGATATATCTCTACTTGCCCTAGATCTGCCCCTGTGATTTATTCAGTATATCCTAAGTTTTAATTTTTCACTTTTTCCCCTCTGTACAGAGTGAACCAGTTATAGTGTGGTAAAGTTCAAGGCAAGGTTGCCAGGTTTTCATTTTTCCCTTTAACAAATGTTATCTGTAGCATGACTCCCAACCAGTTACTGCAATGAGCTTTGTTACTTCTGATTAGAAACAAAGTCTCAATTCTCAAATTCTATCCATTTTATTACAATTCATAATTCATTATCCATCAGGACTGGATGGACAGGCAGTATTCTGAAATGAGATGTTTTTTTTTTCATGTCCCAGTCACATTTTCTTGTTTAAATAAACATTAATTATACTATCAGGAAAAAATGGCAATTAATATTCTGTTTATTAAAGCCAAGTATGAATCTCATCAAGTTGATGTTTTTAATCATTTTACATTTAATCAAGAAAAAAAAAGCTCAAGGCAGTAACAATTTAAACAATTTATTTGTGAACTTATGTTCAGCTATTCTCTATAATAGTTAACTTTTAACTAATTTTGAACTTTTCAGTTCATCAGTCATCAGAGCTCACAGACATGATTTACTATAAATTTTAAAGCTGATTACTCACTAAAAACTCAGATCATGTTTTCATGCCATTAAGTCTTATTTTAATGCAACAAAGTGGGTATATCCAAAAGTGTGAGTTCTTTACTTACTTTTTTATTATTTTTACTATTAACACCATTATATTGTTCATTCACACTGATTTGCGAATGCAGAACGTGCTCAAACACGAGGTGGGATTTATTGCATGAACCAATCACAGCCGGACATATTCAGTCATACCCAATCACATCACAATGGAGGCATTGCCTCCTTTCATGTGACTTTCTCCCATTCATTCTCAATTACCCCCCCACAAACTCCCTGCATGCTTTAGGGCAGGGGTGCCCAACCCTGTTCCTGGAGATCGACTTTCCTGCAGAGTTTAGTTCCAACCCTAATCAAACACACCTGTCTGTAATTATCAAGTGCTCCTTGAGATCCTAATTAGCTGGTTCAGGTGTGTTTGGTCAGGGTTAAAGCTGAACTCTGCAGGAAAGTCGATCTCCAGGACCAGGGTTGGGCACCCCTGCTTTAGGGGGTCTGTTAAAACTCAGTGGGTTTAGGGGAGGCGAGAGAGACGCGGACTCCCGCTGTAACTTTACCTGCTGGTGTCACTTCTTTAGAAAAACAAGTGATTTATACAATTTTTAATATTATATTTTGTAATATTGGCATTGTTTTATTTTTGTACTATGAATTGTTTTCTTGTCTAATAATTTGAAGAGGCACTCCCTCCCTTGCCTCCTTGGAGGAAACACCCCTATATATATCATAGGATCATACACTATGGGTTTTCACTTATTTTGAGCTGGAGTGTCTCAGCGCATATCCGAAAGTGAACTTTGAGTATCTAACATAAATCCTGTAGCAGATCTAGACAGGTGGAGCTGGGGGAGGTGGAGAGTGTGAGAACCCATTAGAGTTTTGTGACTGAACTAGATATTTATTTGCCATGATATATTAAAAATATAAATATAAAATGTAGTTTCTGTACACTCAATGTCAATTTCAGGTGAACGGCTGGGACATGACCATGGTGACACATGATCAGGCCCGAAAAAAACTCACCAAGAAGAACGAAGATGTGGTCAGGCTTCTCGTCACTAGAAAATCTCTGGAGAACGCAGTCAGACAGTCCATGATGTAACATTAATGCAGATCTGAAACATGCTCATTTGAGCTAATTGAATGTCCTTATTGGTTAATCACATGTTCAGAGCATGTTTTAACTAATAAAAAACAAACAGCCTCCCTCAGCCAAAGAGTGATGCCAAGAAACACTCAGTATGGACTAACAAGGACTTGTGTTAAAGATAATTGACGTATTGAACTCTAATTGAACCAGTGTATGTGTGATATGTGAGTACAATCCTAAAGATTGTGGTTTGCATTCCGTAATTTGCTACACAAATTTCCGTTTAGCTACACTTTATGCCAAATACTACACTATCTTTACCACATATACTCCTGAATGTATCATGGAGTCTGTAAACTCCGTATCATTTCATTTATGGATCTCAAGGGCTACAGTGAATTGTGTTCAGCTCATTTCTCATTAACGCTTACTTCTACATATACGCCTGTTAATTGATGAATCAAGTAATATGGGAAACAGCCAGCGTACAGTTGTACTTCAGTGACCACTAATTTTGCTTTTTTGTGAGACCTTTTTTAATCTTTGGTACTCTTCATCTTAAAGCTTTGTTTTTGTATTTAATTAAAACAATATTAGCCTATTGATGCTATTGAAATATCATCCTCTGACCAGATAAGTGGTTTCATCTGGATTTGGCACAATTGAGAACACTTTTGTATTTAGCAATTCTTTTTTTTTTTTTTTTTTTTTCACATTTTGCCTGTTTTGAAATGTTTTTGATACAGATTTTTTGGCGTTTGATTGTATGAAGATATATTTTCATGTAAGCGAATAAAGGAATCTTCTAGCAGGTGCTTTGTGTGTTTAATGTCCTAAATGACATCTGATGTCTAATGAGTCTCTGATTGGCACTTTTGTCAGGCTGTATGTGTGTGTCTTCACGTTAAGTTTGAAGATGGTGACATTTCAGAGCAACAAATCTATTTCCTGACCTTTCGCTGTTTGTCCAGGCAGTTTTGTACTTCAGGCTACTTTCATCTCTTTAATGTTAGCAGGCAAAGGTGAGCATACAACCAGGTACCTCATAATGCAACTCACAAAGTGCTGTGAAAGTGAGGTTGCTGGTAATTATAGGGCGACACGTCTAATGCTTCAAACACTCCTTCATGAAGAAAATGTGATTCAAGGCTGCATTTATTTGATCAAAAAAAAAGAGTAAAAAGAGTAATATTGTGAAATATGATTACAATTTGAAACAATCATTTTCTGTTTGAATATATTAAAAACAAAATGTGATGCAAAGCTTAATTTTCAACAGCATTACTCCAGTCTTCTGTGATTTTAGCACTATATATCCTACTCTCTATAATGACACAATTATTTGTCACTGCTTAGCTAATTTATAATAAGAACACATTACAGTAGTAAACCCAAACCTTTTATAATTATTTTCTATAGCTAGCTGTGTCTAACGTGTTTCATGTCTGTTTTTCAGCAGTTGAATGTGTAATTACAGCAGCTAAATGGAGAACATGTATGCAACATACCACCCACTCTCTGGCAGGCCAATTGTGTTACCATAGCGATGCAATCTGCTGCTGTCACCTTTCAGAAATTTGAAATGCGCTTTGTGTTAAAGCCATGTTTATGATCCTTGCACTCCCTGAAGAATGGATACACAAAAAGCACATCAGTGCTTACATTCCCTGTGAAAACAAAATTGTGTATTTGATGAGGCCACACTTAATTATATGCAATTATTTGTAGTTATAACGGAAAAGCACAGAGCTTAATGCATTTTAATCTTTTTGTTACTTTGCATATGTTTTCTCACATTGTCTTACCAAAATAGTATGCTGTTGCACGTTTTGCTGTAAGTTGCCATTAGAAAGCATTGGAGATTTAGTCTGAATGAGCCGATAGAACACAGTGTAAAAGAAGAATTGAAATGCATTGTATCTTATTTCTGTTGGATTTTAGTATGAAACTCGATGCTCCCCATTTCCTACACTTCTGTGAAGTAGTTCTACTTAGTGTTGTTACCTTTAAAAGTAATGCATTACAATAATGTGTTGCTCTGTTAAAAAGTAACTAATTGCATTTTCATTTTTATGGAAAGTAATGCATTATGAAGAAGTGTCTCTGCCTCTGCATTCACGCCATGTCATAATTACCGTAATTCTGAGATGACAACATGTGACATTTTCCTCAGAGCTTTCCTTGTTCTTGGACTCTGAGTTAGTGCCTAATTAGTGCCTAAATGAGCCTGGTGGCGGTCAGGTGGTACAACTGTCACACGGTCCAATTCTTAGCTCTCTGATTACACAACTCGCATTGGCACCATCAGTTTAAAGGAGAAGTCCACTTCCAAAACAAAGATTCTAATATAATGTACTCACCCCCTTGTCATCGAAGATGTTCATGTCTTTCTTTCTTCAGTCATAAAAAAATTATGTTTTTTGAGGAAAACATTTCTGCATTTTTCTCGATATAATAGACTGGTATGGTGCTCCGATTTTGAACTTCCAAAAGGCAGTTTAAATGCAGCTTCAAACGATCCCAAATGTGGTTGTAAATGATCCCAGCCAAGGAAAAAGGGTCTTATCTAGTGAAACGATCGGTTATTTTCATTTAAAAAATACAATTTAAATACTTTTTAATCTCAAATGCTCATCTTGCCTTTCTCTGCCTGAACTCTGTGTATTCTGACTCAAGACAGTAAGAGTATGCCGAAAAACTCCAATCGTATTTTCTCCTTCAACTTCAAAAATCATTTCAAAATCATCCTACATGGCTGCAGAAGTACCGATCCAGTCTTTGCAAAGTGAACATGCAAAGAAGATCAAACACCCTTAACAAAAATGGTCAAACAGCGATATAGGACGATTTTGAAGTTGAGGGAGAACATGAGATGTGAGTTTTTCGACATACCCTAACTGTCATGAACCGGAACAAAAACAGTCCAGGCAGAGTAAGACAAGATGAGCGCTTGCCGTTGAAAAGTATATAAATTGTATTATTTTTATTAAAATAACCAATCGTTATGCTAGATATGACCCTTCTACATTATATGTGAATCTTTGTTTTGGAAGTGGACTTCTCCTTTAATTGAATAAGAATGAATACTTATTTTTAGAACTTATTTTTGGTAAATGTGGCTGACCTGACAAATGGAATATCATTGAAAAAGAGAACAGCGGAATGACTTTCTGCAATTTCTTTTAAAAGCTATTTATCTAATAAAAGGCATATAGGCTATATTGTTTATAGTTCTTTGACTTCTCTTTGTTCTTCCAAACTTCTCCTGCGTAGTGCTGATGATCTTAAGTTTCTTCTAAATATGCCACAGTTGCAGTTACAGATTTGTAGGACAACATTTAAAAAATATACAGTAATATGGCCGACCCAACACAAAGTATCATTTGTTGTGTTGTGGAATTTGTTGTGCATAAAAGAACTGTTTGGAGTCTCAAAAAACTTGAGTTTTGGCCAATAGAGTTACCAATATTTGACCAATATACACGCTGAGGAAGTATATATTTCAGAATGGTGGGAAAAACTGCATTTGAAATTTTGAGCTTTCATGGCGCTACAGGCTTGAGGTATAGAATTTCCAAATTTCTCATGGTATATAACCCAGCTAATAGGGAATGGTCTCTTTCACAACTTTCACAACGTTTTTAAAAGTTATATAAATGTTAGGACAAAACATTCTTAAAGTAGCCTAATGTTTATGGAACATTCTTATGCAATATTAATATTTGATATACGTTCTCATTATGAGAGAACAACATTCTCAGAATGTCCTCATGATGTTATTTTGTACTTCAGGAAAATGTTTTCATATAACATTCATCTAATGACAAGAAAATGTTTAAACATTCTTAGAGTATTACAAATAAACTGTCAAATAGCGTTATATTTGGGGTAAAAACAACTTTAGTAGAATGGTGAAATTTTTTTTTGTAATCTTCAAATAACCTTATAAAAACGACAAGAAAACTGCACATTTCAACATTTTGGAAACATTTTAAAGGAGAAGTCCACTTCCAGAACAACAATTTACAGATAATGTACTCACCCCCTTGTCATCCAAGATCCTTGCCATCATGTCTTTCTTTCTTTAGTCATAAAGAAATTGTGTTTTTTGAGGAAAACATTTCAGGATTTTTCTCCATGTAATGGACTGCTATAGTGCCCCGAGTTTGAACTTCCAAAATGCAGTTTAAATGTGGCTTCAAACGATCCTAAATATGGTTGTAAATGATCCCAGCCGAGGAAGAATGGTCTTATCTAGTAAAACGATCAGTTATTTTCATTAAAAAAATATATGATTTAAATACTTTTTAATCTCAAATGCTCGTCTTGTCTTACTCTCCCTGAGCTCTATGTATTCTGCCTCAAGACAGTTACGGTATTTTGAAAAACTCCAAACGTATTTTCTCCCTCAACTTCAAAAATCATTTTAAAATCATCCTACATCGCTGCAGAAGTACCGACCCAGTCTTTGCAAAGTGAACATGCAAAGAACATCAAGTACCCTTAACAAAAAAGGTAAAACAGCGATATAGAGCGATTTTGAAGCTGAGGGAGAAAATACGTTTGACATTAAAAAGTATATAAATTGTATGATGTTTATGAAAATAACCGATTGTTTCGCTAGATAAGACCCTTCTTCCTCGGCTGGGATCATTTACAACCGCATTTGGGATCGTTTAAAGCCACATTTAAACTGCATTTTGAAAGTTTAAACTCGGGGCATCATATCAGTCCATTATATGGAGAAAATCCTGAAATGTTTTCCTCAAAAAACATAATTTCTTTACGACTGAAGAAAGAAAAAAATGAACACCTTGGATGACAAGGGGGTGAGTACGTTATATGTGAATCTTTGTTTTGGAAGTGGACTAATTTAAAACGTCTGCATTTACATCTGCAAGACGTATTTTTTACGAGGTTTGCTCATCTGCAATACGTCTATAGGACTTTTCCTATCAGATGTCAAATGGACGTCTATTAGATGACTTTAAGATGTTTATTATTTAGAAAGTATGTAAAACTGACATCTTACAGACGTCTGTCATATGTTTGTACACAGCAGATGCTTTCCAGATTAAGTGATCTTTAACAGACATCTTGCAGACGTGTGCTATCTGGGAATGTTCCCACAACGTTTTTATAACCTAAATTTGTTAAAACTGCCATATACTTCCGTTAAATCAGTGATTATCTCCTAAAACACTATTCTGTACATGAGTAATTATTTTTCAGTCTAGAAGTAAAACACGAGTATCCACTGATATTCCTGAACAACTGTTCCATAAAAGACATTAATGCAAACGTACAATATAATATATAAAATATATGTATCAATGTGCTGAAAAAAAACCCCGGCAGATTCCCTGGGGAAAGTTGCAAGAAAAAGAGCGAGAGTTTATACAGACCTAAGACACGTGTGTAGGTGGTGAGTGGGTAGATCGGAGCAGAAGGTCACACTTTCTCTCTCTCTCACACACACGATCTGAAGGCTGGACCTCAACAAGTGCGAGTAATCACGTTGTCATGGTAATGAGATACGCTGAATATTTGTCTCTTGCCCTCGAGTACTACAGTAAAATTTAACTACACATTTATTTATCATTGAGTGAAGATCATATTTCATATGCAATAACTTTATGTATTGTTAAATGACAGTGCGCCACTAGTACTGAACAGTCATTAGATGAATCCAGCAGTATGAACGCTCAGCGGGTGTTGTCGTTGCATACGCACAGTATTAAACGCCTCCCCCAATGAGACTTTATTAACGTGTTGATTCTTTGCGCTGTTGGCCAGTAGGTCGTTGTTTTTTCTCTCAGGAAAAATCTTTAACCTCCTCGTCCCACGCAAAAATCACTTTCTCCGCCGTTTTCGTTTCTTTAAACCGTTGTGAGGATTTCGGATTTCGAGCATCTGCTACGCGCGACGTTACCAGAACGCACACGGAGGATACAAGGTATACAAGAAGAGCTGCTACGAAATGGTAAGTCGTGTTCTGTTGTTTTAAAATAAAAAAAAAGTATATGAATATACTCTAATTTACATTAGAATCTAATATATAACCGAGCTAGCTCTTTGGAAGAACCATCAAATTGTCAATAATATTACTTCTTTCTTTTTATTGTTTGTTTTAGTTTGTTTGCCTCACCAAAATGTAACGTTACACCCAAACATTAATTCTGTGTCTAAAAATCCATGTAGTCATAAAACATGCTGTTCTGTTCATAAATACGTTATCAGTCCTCTGTTTTCTTGTGATGTTTTGGTTCAAGTGCGGATCTTTTGGTTCACTATTGGAAAGTGGATAGGCTGGGGGCAAGATGATGGTGCGGGTCAGCTTTGTAGTGCTCACCTGGGGTGTTTGTTGATGTGTGTTTTTATGCTGATTTAAGATCAGTGATCAGACCATCAAGCAGGGATCAATGGAGGGAAAACTGGCCCTAGATCAGGTCAAAAGGTATGCTGTGTACCTCTGCTGTCACTCAGTATGGGGTCACATGGAGGGTGAGAGAAGGTCAGGCTGTATAATAAACTGTTTCATGTGTGTTTGGCACGAGTTGAGCTTTACCTGTGACCGCTTCAGTCTAGTCTCTCCAGCACTAACCCACTTCAGAGCAACCATGAGTGGTGAGTGAACCCATATCAAGGTTTTATACTGTAGATTAGTAAGGAAAAACTGAGGTGAAGTTGCTGGGTGATAAATAGTTTAGGTACTAAAATTTAATTGATTTTTTTCTTCATGGTGTATTATGGAGTGTATTGTATTTTAATGTATTTTGACATCAGACAATCAGTGATTGGTATCAGTGATCTGTATGATGGTTGATTATTTTGTCAGCCAGTTTATAATTTCAGGGTATTTTTCTAGAACTACAAGGCTCTGAGTTACAATGCATCCAAAAATTAAAATTATGTTGTAACATTAATTTTATTCATTGGAACAAAACCTGAGATGTGTTGCAGAACTACATGGCTTTAGGTGTTTTGTAATATAGAGTAGAGCAGATCACAGATTTTATGGTGCTTTTTTTGTCATTTTTGGAGCTTGACAGCCTCGATATTCATTTACTTCCATTGTATGGAAACCAGGAACCTGGACATTCTGATAAGGACACTATGTTCCACTGAAAAAAAATGGATTTGAGATGACATAAAGGTGATGAAATGCAATGACAGAATTTAAATTTTTGAGTGAACTGTTTTCCTTTATGAAGAGTTTGGCAAACCCTTGCGGGATTCCTGATAGAAGTGCTTTAAACGTTTTCCCATTTGTAACACCATGTTTGAAATATGCCCGCCTGTTTCCAGTGTTGGGGGTAACGCATTACAAATAACGTGAGTTACGTAATATTATTACTTTTTCCAAGATTCAGTATTCCTCAAAATGAATAAAACAGTGAAATTCAACTCAGAATGTGTAGCAAACCTGCAATAATTAAATATGTTAAATAATACAAATATCCTTTATGCATTTAATCCCATTTTATTAACCGATGTCTTTGCTGCCGACCTTCGATGATCTAATTCAACCATACAAATAAGCAAAAATTACTCAAGATAATCTAACATTTGTTTTCCTTTTTTTATATTGCTGAAGAGTTTACATTTGTTTTTTCTGCGGTCTTTTGGTGTTAAAAGGCATTTACATTTGTCAAAAATAGAACTTTTTATATTAAAAACAAACAGGCAAGCCCTGCCCAGATCTAAAAAGTAATGCAAAAGTAAAGTAATGCATTACTTTCCATAAAAAGTAACTAAGTAACATAATTAGTTTTTTTTTTTTAGGGAGCAACTCAATATTGTAATGTATTACTTTTAAAAGTAACTTTCCCCAACACGGCCTGTTTCTCCCTCAGACTAAAAAATTAAAATATGTAATTATGAGACAAAGTTTGAAATAATAACTAATATGAGAAATAATTCCAATTATGAGAATCAAAGTCAGAAATACAAAAATAAGGCTTTTACGTGAATTAGTGTAATATAAAGTCACACTGTGAGATATAAAGTTGAAATTGTGCTGAAAAAACTATAACAAGATATCAAGTCACAATGCAGGATATAAAGGCACAATTTCAAAGTCGTAACTGAAAAACTTAGCACCAAAGTTGAAAATATGTGAAAAAGTCATAATAGCAGGATATAAAGTGACTTTGTGAGATATAAGTTGAAATTATATGGAAAAAAATGAATTACAAAATATAAAAACACAATTTCACAGTTGTATTTTTGCAAGATTGCAAAGGTAAAAGTCACATAGTGCGATATAAAGTTAATATTTGGCAAAATAAATTGCAGTTGAGAGATTTAAAGTCACAATTTCAAAGTCATAACTACAAAATTTGAAGTCGCCTTGTGAGATACAAAGTTGAAATTATGCAGAAAAAATTTACTGCAAGATATAAAGTTGCAATTTCAAAGTCGTAAAGTTGAAATTATGTGAAAGCGTCATTGTGACATATGAACTAACATTGCAATATAATAAGTTGCATTGCGAGATATAAGCCACTGTGAAGAAGTCATAAGAACCCATTGTGAGATGTAGTCACATTGATATACAAAGTAACAATTTCAAGGTCGAAATTCCAAGTCAGCTGTCGTGGGTAACCCTGTGCTCTCAGCAGGTTCTTCACACTCACAGCTGACTCCAAAACAGCTGCTTACACACCTTCACTTCCATCCTGGTGTGTGTCTGAAACAGAATATGCAATGACCGGCTCAGTGGAGACACTGTGTGCTGCTTATCTGGAAGTCACATGATATTTGTTTGTTGTCTTCGGAATAAGCACCTCAATATGACATTTATTTTGTGTTTACAGTTTTCATAATCAATTAGAGCATGTCATTACCATAGCCTCACATCAATATGGCGTCAGCATGTCATTAAACAAATTGGGATTCAAGTTGGTGCTTAACTGCAATAGTAGGTGGTGAACTATAATGGACTGAACACCCGAAAATGATAATTCTGTCATCATTTACTCAGCCTCAAATTGTCCCAAACCTGTATGAGTTCCTTCCTTCTGTTGAACACAAAAGAAAGTATTTTAAAGAATGTTGGGAACCAAACAGCTGATGTTCTCCATTGACTTCCATAGTATTTTTTTTTCCATAGTATGGAAGTCAATGTTCCATCAGTTGTTTAGTTACCAGTGTTCTTAAAAATCTATTTGTGAAAATCTATTTGTAAAAATGTGTGGCGCAAAAGTGGCGTTTAAAGAGAGGTTTATTACCAGATCATCCATGCCCCCTACAGGAGCAGTAACTTGTGCCATAATGCTGAATATCACCAAAAAACTTTCTTTCTGATTTCTTGGCCACAGTTTCCCACGAAACCCTCTTGGACCATGTATTAGAGCTGATTATGAATGAGAAGCCTCCAAACAGCACTAGTCTGTTTCTGAGTGAAGACTCTGAGAAGCCACAGCGCGCTGAGGAGGGGCTCCACCGTTTGTGCCGAGCATTACAGAAGCAGATGTCAGGAAGCAGACGAAAGATGGGCGGCATCACTCGGGACAGTGTCAAGACGTTCCTACGGAGGAACACCTTTGTGATCTTCACAGTGGCTGCTGTGGCTTTAGGTAACACTTACCAAAAAGTAGTATAATTTATGAATTTATTTAAGTATACTTAAGTAAAGTTCAAGTATATTGTTAAGTATACTTTATGTAGTAAGTATACAAATGTCAGTGTACTTGTAGTATATTTGTAAGTTTACTATTTCATTACTCCTTAGGACTAAACTGACTCACTTTCTAGTATATGAAAGTATACTTTTTAGTATACTTCAAGTTTAACAGTAATAAACTGTTAACAAACTAGTTTACATCTAAGTTTTTAGTTTCTACTGCAATTATACTAAAAGTGATCTTATAGGTACATTGATAGTTTACTAAGAAAATACTTGTAGCATTTTTAGTACACTTTGAAGTATAGTCTCAGTAAACTACTAGTTTAGTAGTTTCATACTGCAAGTATTCTCGGAAGTTTTTAAGTGAGCTTTACATCATACTTTAAGTCTACTACTATGTCCCTATTTAGGTACTGTTTTTGTATATATTTTGTTATATGAATATCTGAACATACAAAATATTAAAAGAAAGAACAGGGTTTCTTGTAAACAAAAACATTTAATTCTAGCTTCATGCATTATTTTTTATAAACACTTCAATGTGGGTACGTTTCATAAATAAAAGAAAGAAAGAAAGAAAAACAATATTTTGAACAAAACGCTGAAAAAAAGACTGAACTGGATTCAGAATGATAATCAAAACATAGATGGAATCGATCAACACCCCAAAGCTTGACAGTCATTATTACTTCTTCATGGGTCGACCTATTTTTTCATAACGTTACTGTTACGTAGTAGCTGCGTGCTGGACGGAACGAGACGAGAGACGAGATAACAGGCAACAATATTTAATATAATCTTCAGGTAGCACACGCAGGAACAGGCAGGAATATCCACACACGTAGAAACATTAAACATCAACAATAAAGACCGACAGGGTAATGAACTCAAGGACAGACTTATAAAGGGTAACTAATAATGACAGACAGGTGAACCAGATAACGTTAACAAGGACTAAACCAAAGTAGACAGATCAATGGGGGGAGACAATGGGAGAAACCAAGAATAGAACAGTCCAATAAACAGAAACTCAAGGAGACATGTAACAGTTACACAGTTTAGAGTTTTTTTTTATGTCTGATGATCGTGTTAGATTACATGTGGAAGCATCTGTTGTTTCGGTTTCTTCTTCGCTTGTGTTTTGGAAATTCTGTGCAGAAGACGTGTAATAGTGCCCCCTACTGTATAACAATGAAAACATGGATTCTCTGAGCTTAGTATAGTATAGCTTAAATATATTTAGACTTTTTCTAAGTATAAATCAAGTATACTTAAATGTCGTTTTAAATATATCTCTGAGAAGTGCGTAAAGCAATTTCTGAGAAGTATTTGAAAAGTAGACTGAAAGTATACTTTCGTATTTTTAAGTGTAAAAGAAGTATATTATTCATACACTTAACTTCTTTTTCGTAAGGAAAACAGTACATTAGTAGGCAAAACAGTTGGAAAAACATCATGTTGAGCTTGTTTTTTAGTTAGGAGGGAAGTATGAAGTTTTAAAACAGTTCAATCTGAAGTTTTACATCTGTTTAACTGTATACAGGGGTGGTGTTGGGTTTTGCCCTGAGACCTTGTAACCTGTCCATCAGGGAGGTAAAGTATTTCTCTTTTCCTGGAGAGCTGCTGATGAGGATGCTTCAGATGCTCGTTCTACCGCTCATCGTCTCTAGTCTTGTCACAGGTACAACACAAATCACTCATTTGCGAACACTTTAAATTCCTTTGCATTAGTTAATGCATTAGTTATAATGAAATAACAGTTAAAGGATTAGTTCACTCCAGAATGCAAATTTCCTGATAATTTACTCACCCCATGTTATCCAAAATATTCATGTCTTTCTTTATTTAGTCAGAAAGAAATTAAGGCTTTTCGAGGAAAACATTCCAGGATTTTTCTCCGTATAGTGGACTTCAATGGGGATTAGCGGGTTGACAGTCCAAATTGCAGTTTCAGTGCAGCTTCAAAGAGTTCTACACGATCCCAGCTGAGGAATAACGGTCTTATCTAGAGAAACAATCGTTCATTTCTAAAAAACTGAGATGGAATTTTTTTGTCCTACCCTACCTTTGTGGACCGGAGAACACAGACAAAAAACTAACCACGCATGATCTTTCTGACATGATTATGTAATGCGTGAAGTCGTAGACGCACGCGTAACACAGAGCTAGTGCAAGACTATTGTTTGTGTTTAAAAAGTATATAAAGTTTTATTTTTCTTAGAAAATGACAGATGGTTTCGGTAGATAAGTCCCTTATTCCTCGTCCATGATCGTGTAGAGCCCTTTGAAGCTGCATTGAAACTGCAATTTGGACCTTTAACACATTGTCCATCACTAGACAAAATCATCTGGTCATTTTCAATCTGGAGTGAATGAATCCTTTAAATGGTAGTTGACATGAGAATGATTTTTTTTTCATCATTTGCTCACTCTCCAATCCTGTATGAGTTTCTACCTGTTAAAGATGTCATCGGTTTGGACATAAATGTGTGTTGGCAGTGTATGTACACAACCACCCTATTATGATAAAAATCCACCCAGTGGTATTTTTGTAATCTTTATAAGAAATATCCTCTTTTTTTAAAATCAAGCCATTCTCAGCTACTTGTTGGTGTGATGTCACATCATCAAAGGCCGCTCCCACGATAGTTGATTGACATGACCGTCTTACCTTAGACCCGCCCTGACTGAGCTGTAAACAGTTTGACTCCGAATGCCATTCGGTCTTGAGGTGTTCTGTTGTTGGATGTAATAATGTTCATAGCATTCATCATTTATTCCCAACATGTGAGCCGCTGAAGAACCGGAGGATTAACGTTACTTTCATTTTAGAAGAAAATGCGATCTACATAAATGCGTCTGTGTTCGTGCAAATCATTCGTGATGCAGCTTCACCTACGGCAGAAGGGAGTATAAGGGTTTTTATGCATCTTTGCACATTGCCTTTCTTAATAATGTGGTAGTTAGAAAGTTTTGTGGCTAAACGCGGCTAAATGCGGCTAACGTAAACAGACTAGCTCGTCACCAGGGTTGCCAGGTTTTCACAACAAAACACGCCTAATTGCTACTCAAAACTAGCCCAAAAATAGCCCAATTGTGTTTTGAGGGGGGTCCACCATTAAAAATCATGTTCCTGTGGTAAAATACACATTTTTGGGCGGGGTTCCCCTGGTAAAATTAGCATTCCAGGGGCTAAATATTACGTTATTGGGGTCGCTTCAACCCGTGGACAATTCCGCAGGAAAACTGTGAACCTGGCAACACTGCTCATCACCCCACAGAAGAGTGGGACGGAGTGAGCAGAGCTCATTAGCATTTAAAGGAACATGCAGTAGAATGACTCGATCTGAACAGGGCTGATTTTGACATGGTAAAGAGGGTGTTTTTTACACTTCCCTTGAGAAATTTTAACCAAAGTATGTTATAGACTTCTCATTAAGACCCTAAAGAATCATATTAGTTTGTGGAAAATGGGTATCCGATGACCCTTTTAAACTAATTGAAATCATTTTGAAAAATGTTGGTAACCAAACAGTTGCTGGTAGCCATTGACTTCCATAATATTTGTTTCCATACCAATGGATACCAGCAGCAGTTACCACATTTTTCAGAATACCTTCTTTTGTGTTCAACAGAAGAAAGAAATTCATACCAGTTAGGAGGGTGAGAACATGATGACGATTTTCATTTTTGGGTGAACTACCCCTTTAACATTTCTTTACAGTAGGGTTTATTGTGCATTGTTTTTTTTTTAATTTTTATAAAACATTAACTATTGTTTGTATTAGATTCAGTGTCTCTGCTTTCTGTGCTTTTGTGCAGTTGTAATTCAATTCTGTTACTGTTTGAAACTGGTGTTTGTATGTTTTTTATTCAGTTTTTTATTCTTTTATTCAGAAAGGACACATTAAACTGATCACATGTGCAGAAGTAAAGAAGTAAACAGTAAAGACATTTAGTTACAATGTTACAAATAAATGATATTTGTTTCTATTCATCAACAAATCTTAAAATGTATGAGACTTTACGCAAAATATTAATCATCACAACCATTTTAACATTGAAAGTAATAAGATAATTTTTAAATGGCAAATCAGCATATTAGAATGAGTTTTTAAGGATCATGTGACACTGAAGGCTGGAGTAATGATGCTGAAAATTCAGTTTTGATCACAGCAATGAATTACAATTCTAAATATATTCAATTAGAAAATAGTTCTTTTAAATTTTAGTAATATTTCACAATATTTATACTGTTTTCACTGTATACATTTCACTGTTCACATAAATACTGCCTTGGTGAGCATAAGAGAAGTCTTTTAAAAAATCTTATTGACCCCAAACTTTTAAACAGTAGTTTATATAATAGCTACTATAATAGCAGTGAGCAATGAAACCATGTTATTTTATAGTATGACTGTCACTTCCGAAATGCTCAACCACAGATTTTTTTGTCTCTTGCTGCTGCTGCATTGCTGTCTTCAGGAATCTCCTCTTTAGACAGCAAGGCCTCTGGGAAGATGGGAATTCGGGCCATCGTCTACTACATGGTGACCACGTTTATAGCAGTTTTCATCGGTATAGTAATGGTGATTATTATCAGGCCAGGTAAAGGGAGCAGGGACAGTCCAGTGGCCTCTAGTGGCAGCATTGAGCCAGTGCAGGCTGCTGATGCTTTTCTGGACCTGATAAGGTGTGGAGAAATTTTAGTTGGACTGATACGATACTTGTTTGTTTTTTAGATGCTATGGGATCTGATTTTTCTCATTGTTCTTACAGAAATATGTTTCCACCGAATTTAGTTGAGGCCTGCTTTAAACAGGTTTGTCTGTTCTTAAATTGCTCCCTTAGTTGAGGTTGATTTGGGATTTAGAAAGTATTTAGCAAAGAGTAATGCAATGCTTTTCATACTGCAATTTAAATGTCAGAAAAACATTTTCTTTCATGCAGACCCATTTGGTACAAGTAACAGACATTACTAATCACCCATTTGTCTTGCAGTACAAAACACTGTACAAGAAAACTGTGTTGACCAAAAATGTGACCATCGTGGTCAATGCGACAGACAGCTTCAACTCTACAGATCTTAGCCAAGTATCCAACCTCAGCACAGTCCTGCAGACCATCCAGGAGACAGTGGAAGAGGTGGTGCCTGTTTCGGGTTCCTCAAACGGAGTGAACGCCTTGGGGTTGGTGGTGTTCTCCATGTGCTTCGGATTAGTGATTGGAAACATGAAACAGCAGGGCCAGGCTCTCCGGGACTTCTTTGACTGTCTGAATGAAGCCATAATGCGCTTGGTGGCCATCATTATCTGGTTAGTGTGTGACTATGATGTTCTGATAACCTTCCTGCTGAATCTTTGATAACATTAGGGCAGTTATGTAGGAGTTATGTAAAAATACATTAAAAATGCAATTCTTACATACAGTGACTTGGATACACTTCTTCAGTGATTTTGTTTTTAAGTTTTATACTACAGTTTATTTTGATATTTTTTGGGGACCAAAAAATAAAAATGCTAGTGTGACACTGTACAATATCACACTACCAGTCAAAAGTTTTTGAACAGTAAGATTTTTAATGTTTTTTTTTTTAAAGTCTCTTTTGCTCACTGAGCCTGAAAACTGTCAAATTTTGAAATATTTTTGCTATTTAAAATGACTGTCTTCTATGTGAATATATTTTAAAATGTAATTTATTCCTGTGATTTCAAAGCAGAACTTTTAGCATCATTACTCCAGTCACGTGATCCTTCAGAAATCATTCTAATATTCTTATTTGCTGCTCAAAAATGTATTATTATTATTATTATTATGTTGAAAACAGCTGAGTAGAATTTATTTTTGAAGGTTTCTTTGATGAATAGAAAGTTTAGAAGAACAGCATTTATTTGAAATAGAAATCTTTTCGTTGTCTTTATCATCACTTTTGATCAATTTAAAGCATCCTTTATAAATTAAAGTATTAATTGCTGATGATAAGTGCTGATCTTTGGATCCTTCTATTAATCAAAGAATCCTGAAAAAAATGTACTAAATTGTTTTAATAAACTGTATAAATATAATTTTTATTATTAATAATAGTAATAATAATAATAAATGTTTCTTGAACAGCAAATCAGCATGTTAGAATGATTTCCGAAGGATCACGTGACACTGAAGACTGGAGTAATGATGCTAAAAATTCTACTTTAAAATCACAGGAATAAATTACATTTTAAAAAATATTCAAATGGAAAACAGTTATTTTAAATAGTACAAATATTTCAAAGTTTTACTGTTTTTGCTGTATTTTGGATCAAATAATTTCAGGCTTAGTGAGCAGAAGAGACTTCTTTAAAAAACATTAAAAATCTTACTGTTTAAATACTTTTGACAGGTAGTGTATAATGATAAAAAAGTAACATGAAAAAAGAAAGAAAACCCGTATGAAGCCTGTTTAAACCTTATTAGTTTGGCATAATCGTTTATTATTATTATTTAATAACAATTAATAATATATATATATATATATATATATGTTTTACCAAAAGTGTTTCACTACTCATATTACTTGTTTTCCAAATCAAACTCATAGTGTCACTCACCAAAGACTTAATAATTCATGAAATTTTAATGTTAAAAATACTTAAAAATATATTTTAAAATATTGTTTAAAAAAATGATTGACAGGTGTGCACCGTAATATGTTCAAGGTGTAAGGAACCTTTCTTGAATGTATAAAAGTTTTTTAAACTAAATGAAACTTGAAACATGAATGCAACTTTTCAAGAAGGTTAAGAACGATTTTTTCGATATTTTTTTCTTGGACACTAATTTGTTTTAAAAGCATAATAATGAGAAACTTCTAATAAAATTCTTATAAGTATGTTATTTTATAATAACATTAATATATCATAATTATATATCATTCATATGTTTTTAGAAAATACTTGCGACTCAGTAACTTGTAATAATGAGAACATTACTCATAATCACCTCATAATAATAAGAAACTTTATCATAATAATGTTAATATATGTATGATAAATGATCATTATGTTTCTCATTATGTCATAATTGTTTTGTTATATTGTTATCTTAACTGATAATTATGAAAACCTTCTTATTATACATACTAACTCATTATTATGAATGTCATTTCCCCCCTAAATATTATAACACATTACCTGATAATGTTTATAATAATCAAGTTTCATTTGAAGTGTCAATTTTATGAGGTTCTTATTATTATGATATACTAAATTATTATTATGAGAAATGTTCATTTGTATTCATGAGAAAGTTTCTTTTTATGACTTTATTTTAATATTGAAACAAAATTACACATATTACAAATATCATGCGATAAAATTGAAAGTTGATTAGAAAATAAAGGCTCCATTTATGCATGCATGCATGCAAAAGCTATTTATAAAAATTTCGTTTATATTTTTTAAATAATTAATTCTTGTAAAATGTGTGTCCCATCTCTCCTCTGCTGAGCAGGTATGCTCCGGTGGGAATCCTCTTCCTGATTGCAGGGAAGATCGTTGAGATGAAGGATCTTGCTCAGGTGGGCGGACAGTTAGGGATGTACACGGTTTCTGTCATTGTCGGGCTGCTCATCCACGGCCTGTTTGTTCTGCCTCTGCTCTTCTTTGTGGTGACCAAGAAGAACCCTTTTACCTTCATCGCTGGGCTGCTGCAAGCTCTCATCACAGCTCTAGGCACCTCATCCAGGTAAACACATTATAGATGTCTATATAGGGCAACCCACAGCAACAATGCAGAGCAAATATTTTGTTGTTGTCGGTCCCACGGAATGATTTTAGGAATATAGTGTGGATATATTTCCTATTCAAACAGGAAATAAATCAGCACATACAGTATGAAAGGGCTCTTTTTTATATAGCCAATAGCTTTTAATTAATATTAAAGCTTAATAAACTACACCTGACACGGATAAAAGCAAGACATTTTCAAAATGAATAAATTCCTGCTACTTCTACACAACCAGTTGATGATTGGACAAGGAAAAAAATATATGTGTAAATAAAGTAATTGCTTTCGCTGTTGTTGGTCAGATGTAGGTAATTTCAAGAGATTCTAAAAAGCATTTTATTGGACAAATATTTGCAAGATGAACCCTAACCCTAACTCTAATAAAAATGTTTTATTATATTATAGAAGGTGATTATATATACAGTGCAATATTCATTTAATATGATATTATATCAATAATATGATATTTTTGGTCTGTTCTCACAGATCTTAAATGTGTATATATGTTAAAAGTTTATTTTGTTATATTTTAGCACTACGCTAGCACAGGGTTATTATAATTAACTAAAACTAAAACCATTAAAAATTGTTACTTGAAACAAAATTAATGTTAACTGAAATACATTTTCTAAAATAATTATGCTTATTCTATTTTACAAAGTGTAATTTTTCACTTTCATTTAGCTTAACTTAATGTACTAAACTAAAACTAAAACTTAAATAAGGAATAATTACTATATAGACATTTAAAAACAACAAAAGCTAATAAATAAATGACAAAAATACAGCAGAATGAATAAAACTTTAACTAAAATTAACATGAAATCAGAAAATATGAAAAAAAAAAAAAAAATAATCTAATTCAAAATGTTACCAAAAACTATAACAACTATAAGAGTATCTCAATGATACTAAAACTAGCACATAAATTACCTCAAAGCTAAAAATGCTAAAAAAACCAAGTACTGAATTTCATTATTTCCCCCATTAGCCTCTGCATAGTTTGCTTGTCATTAAGAAAACACTTATTAATCAAGTAAATGGCCACAAAATTCTCATCCTGAATTATCATTCATTGTAATCTAATCATAAGTTGCAGCGTTTATCTTACTATTTACACTTAGCTGTCCTGATTAAAACTCTAAAAGTACAAAAGTTCTAAATTTTTCAATTAAATTCTCAGTTTCTGTGCTCAAGGGCACAATGGCAATTATATCTGTTATAATTATAATAATTATAAGTAATTCAGGCCTCCTAAATAGATTTCAATTGATATGTTTTGTTTTAACCGCACACAATACTACGGTATTATTATCTTAATGTCTTTCTTAGCTCTGCCACCCTGCCCATCACCTTTCGTTGCCTTGAAGAAAACAACCATGTGGATAAACGAGTGACACGTTTTGTGCTGCCAGTTGGAGCCACAATCAATATGGATGGCACTGCTCTGTACGAGGCCGTGGCGGCCATTTTTATTGCTCAGGTCAATGACATGGACCTGAACTTTGGGCAGATCCTCACCATCAGGTTAGTTTTGGCAAGCACAAGCACTGAAGGAGTGTTTATCACGTCTCATTAGTTTATACTTTTATTGTAAACAACATCTCCTGTGGGCTATTTTCCATCAAAGTCCAAATTAAAAAGCCCTCATGTTTCTTGCAGCATTACGGCGACCGCCGCTAGCATCGGAGCAGCAGGCATCCCTCAGGCTGGGCTGGTTACCATGGTGATAGTATTGACATCGGTGGGACTGCCCACAGAGGACATTACACTGATCATCGCGGTGGACTGGTTCCTGTGAGTCTCTCTCAAATGTCACGCTGAAGCATGCGGCTCCAGTAGAGAGCACTCTCTCAAAGGTTATTGATACATAATGCAGACTGCTAATCTGAAGGAGTGTTGTCAATGTTGACATGTTCAGCTTTCATATTGAGCTTCCATAATACTGAACACTGAAGTGAATATGTTGAAAATTTCTCTTCAGAGACTTACTCAATGTTATATGCAGAAAGTTTATTTAAATACCATTCAGAACACCATAGCATTTGCATAGCAACACCCTAGCAACACCTGGGCAACCACCCACAACACCCTAGAAATGCCAAAGGAACATACTAAAACACCCAGAACACCTTAAAAATAGAAGACCATTCAGAACACCTTAGCATTTGCATAGCAACACCTGGGCAACCACCCACAACACCCTAGAAACGCCAAAGGAACATACTAAAACATCCAGAACACCTTAAAAATAGAAAAAAAAAAAAAACACTACAAAAAAACAACAACAACATTCTAGCAACCACCTGCCAACACCCTGGCAACTGCATAGCAACAAACAAAAAACACTTTAACACCTGTCTAGCAGTACAATGACAGCCACCCACAACACCTTAGTAACTATGCTACTAATAGCTTAGCAGTAAGCTGCTGAAAAAAAAACAGCTAAAAGCAACCTAAGCCGGTTTTAGCTGGTCATACAGCCTGGTCATAACTGGTCAGCGGACTGGTTTTAGAGTGAGTTTTGACCACTTATTCAGCAGGTCAGACTGAGAGACCAGCTAAAACCAGCTATCTTAAACCGGTTATAATAATAATAGTTATACAGTTTCCCTGCTGAAAAGCACAGCTAAAACCAGCCTAGGCTGGTTTGCTGGTCTTAGCTGGTTTAAGCTGGAAGTAGCTGGTTTTAGCTGGTCTCCCAGCCTGGTTAGGCTGGTCAGGCTGGTTTTAGCTGGTTGCTCTAAAACCAGCCTGCTGACCAGCTAAGACCAACCTGGATGACCAGCTAAAACCAGCCAACCACCCGAGGCTGGTTTTAGCTGTTTTTTTCAGCAGGGTTGTTATAACTACTAAGCAGTAAGTGCAATAAGTAACCACCTAGAAGTCATACTGAATATTCCAGCAACCATCTAGTACGGACTTGACAATTACCTTCTACATCCTAGTAACTGCAAAACAAATTTTAAAAGTCAGTTAGAACAACACGCTAAAAACTACTCTAAACACCTTAGCCACCTACATAAGCAGTATGTTGGCAACTACCCACAACTCTGACAACAGCCCCTTTCACACAAAGAGTCTTTACTGGTAAATTAACAGTAAATTACTGTTAAGAGATTATGTGTGAACAGGACCTTTTAAAAAATAACGGGAAATTCCATCCGGTGTGAGAAGTTCAAAAAAACGTATAAATCATAATAATGAGCCTTTAATTGCCCACATAGCCTAATAAGCGCTTAAGGGCACACATAAAGCTTGCCACAGCATGTGAGAAGTTGTAACATTACCAGTAAATTACTGTTAATGTGCTCTGTGTGTCAGCGCAGAACTAGATTACCGGTATGAACAAGTACAAATTCAGCATGCGTTGATGTACAACATCTACTCTTGGCCAATCATAACATTCTGATGCAATTATGCATTTACTCAATGCCAGGTAGTTGGGTTTGAAGTCGTCTACGATGTATCTGTGCCAGAAGCAGTTGCATGAATATGAATGTTTGACACAAAAATGAAAACTTCAATAAAAACACTGACAAACACAACACCGGGAGGAACAGCCGTTTAGATGTCATTTCCAGTTAATGATGTCACAGAATTTACCGGTGTTTTGAAAATGATGTGTGAATGGCACTTTACCAGTAAAATGATGGAATATCATTGCCTGTGTGAACAGCAAATTTTTGTATTTATCGGTAATGTTGTTCCAGTAATTTTATGGCGATTTACTGGTATTACTGTGTGAAAGGGGCTATTGACTCATAACACCCTAGCAACACATTGGCAACCAGCTGCCAGATTCCAGCACCACTCACATCTGCAGAAAATGGCTTTAATGTGAATGCTTTTTGTGTGATTCATCAGGGATCGACTCAGGACCACCACCAATGTGCTGGGAGATTCGTTCGGCGCTGGGATCGTTGAGCATCTGTCACGGCATGAACTTCAGAACCAGGATGTGGAAATAAGCAACTCTGTGATCGAGGAGAATGAAAAGCCGTACCAGCTGATCTGTCAGGAGAACGACTCTCTCAAACATCGCAACAGTGAAACCACCATGTAATTATCCTCAAATCATTAGAGTTCACACCCATAGACTGTAAAAAAAAAAAAAATGGATGACGTATGTACACGTCCATCCAGCATAGAAAAGTGAAACAAAAATATGGCCCTGTCCCAAATGGCACACTTCACCGTTAAGTCCACGAGACCGTAGGGTGTCCCATTCATCATTTTATCCTTCAGAAGCGTGCTCATGAGTGCCCCCTTTGTGGCTGCTATACACCCTCGATACGCACTTCTTTTGAGCCCAGACTGAGGCGAGCTCTGCGGCAGATTTCTACCCAAAAGTCAAACCGGCATTACGTCACAAAGGTGTGGACTCGATTTGGAACAGGGCCTATGGCCGCTGTCATCTTGCACTGATGATATCATTTGGAGCCCAAGTCTACGCAGTAGTGATTGTGAGATGTCAAAATCCCACCCAAACTGCAGACCCAGTCACAAGCTCATAACACTACACACCATTTTTAGAGAAGGGTATACCTGCAGCCTGGAGATCTCTAAATGGGGGTGGGAGCTCCAAAACACGGCATGGCTACCTCCCATTGACAGACAGACATGATATTTTAATTGCCCACATAGCCTAATAAGCGCTCAAGGACGCACACAAAGCTTGCCACAGCGCACCAGTAGTTATGAATGTGTCAGGGAAAAACAGTGAGGAGCATTAATGCCGCATTAACGTTTTAATAATTTATTAATAAACTAGTGCTTGCTTTGTTTTCGGCGTAAGAGATAAAGTTGGCGATGGCGACACTGACTGATTCGTCATCTCCACAGAAGTTGATGCGTATGCAGGTTTCATACAGATTACATAATCTGAGAATATTTGTTTTCCATTTGAATTGGTTAATTTAAAAGACATTTTGCAAGCATACACAGAGTTTTAAAGTATCAGGCAGAAGTTCACAGATGACAGAAATGACAGAAAACGCATCCTGTTTGCTTTCATTATTTTACAAAAGCACAATGTTTCATTGTTATTGTCAGTGCACACAAATAAACATGGAATCTTTACAGATTTGAAAGATTTATTACTTTTATCTGTGTGTGCAAAAATGTCTGAGTGTTTTATAAGCAAGTGACCGCACTGACGTCTCCATCTGTCATGCAATAAGTGCATGGTCAGTTGGTGCCTAATGGGTAGAGCGTCAGACTTGTAACCCGAAGGCTGTGGGTTTGAGTCTCAGGTCTGGCATGAATTGGTGGGGGGAGTAAATAACCAGCACTCTCCTCCACCCTCGATACCACGACTGAGGTGAGACCCTTAAGCAAGGCACCGAACCTCCAACTGCTCCCTGGATGCCGCAGAAATATGGCTGCCCACTGCTCTGTGTGTGTGTGTGCACTTGGATGGGTTAAATTCAGAGTATGTGTCACCATACTTGGCCACATGTCACTTCACTTTCACATGCTATACTCTAACCCTACCCAAATGCCTAAAGTTCACCCAGGGCTTTGGCCAACCATAACTCGCCAACTGAACCTCACCAGACAACAGGACATTTTAGTTGCACCCAGCATCACTTCCCTGTCCTACCCTGCAAATTTCGAGCCCCGGGACAACCCATCACAGAGAACAAAGCGATACAGATTAACGATCCCAAAGGCCACTCTGGGACATCTTGCGGGAGAGATCGCAAGGGATATCTCAGATAGAAGGGGGGTCCCGGAGCTTCAAACTCGGCCCTATCCGAACGTGTGGAGACTTCACCCCCTTTTAAAGTGACCACCCAGTTTTTGGAATTCACACCCAGGCTGCAGTTATATCTACTTGTTTTATAGCATAACTAATATCAAATTTATTAGAAAAACAAACACTTGAACTAGGGATGTGCTCAAATCCGAATATCATGTTCAGAAAGGAAATGATGTGTACTATGGAACCCCTAAAGGGAATAAATATGAGATGGGAGGAAAATATATGGAAGGGTAATTATACTGTATATAAACTGTGGGCATCAAGGAGCCGCTGTTAATAAGTGAGGCATTGCAATTGCTTTTGAATGCATGCTCTGCTTTTTACTTTCACTTTCGAGATTCGCGATCACACATACTCTGTTTATACTACGGAGCGGCAGCACTTACCACACATTTTACAAGATTAGATGTTTGTCAGTGGTGCTCAGAATCTGCAAAGCATTTGCCACCATCCAATCAGGCATCTCTCCTTGTTCTGTTTATCTGGTAAGTTTTATTTTATGCACTGTAATGTAACAAGCTACTGCTAGCAAGCGGAAAGCAGGAAACCATCTCTGGGAAAAATGTATTTGAAGTGTAATTAGATTTTTAGTTTGGCTCATGTCCGATTAGTTTATTTACATGGAGAGGGCGGAGTTTATCACTTATACTGCAGCCAGCCACCAGAGGGCGATGTTTTGACTTCACTTTTCACAAAATCAGAACATGCTCAGTAAAATATAAGAAAAAAGAGACGTATCAGTAGGTTGAGAATGTTCTGTGACGCTCCAACGGGAATGTACGTTTTGTGGGTTTATCCGTAAGTATTTTTACATTTACAAAGTAGCACCCAATTGAAATAACACTATGCTAGTTTTATAATGCTGATTTTAGACTGTTAAAACACAAAGGTCTTTGTAAATTGTTTAAAGTATAAATATTGTTTTAGAGTAAGTTAAACCAGCATTATTACACAATGCTATATTACCTCATACACAGAATGTCAAACTCATAGATGACACATGTAGAGACAAAGGGAACCTTTTTGAGTTACTTTGATGTCTTATGGTGGTTTTGTCATCCAGTTGATCAATTATGTCATTTTTGTAGATGTTTATATGATATCGAATGATTCTGCAATCAGTTATTTATATTATGTAATGTTTCTTTGATGAATTTAGCTTTGCCTTATTCACTGTGTTGTGACGGACTGTGAAGTACATACGTATAATTCCTCCCTTAAAGGGACAGTTCACCCAAAAATGAAAATTCTGTTATCATTTACTCACCCTCCAATCTCCAAACATGTATGAGTTTCTGTATTCTGCTGAACAGAAAAGAAGATATTTTAAAGAATGTTGGTAACCAGACATTTGATGGTAGCCATTGACTTCCAGAGTATGGAAATAAATGCCATGGAAGTAAAAGGCTACCATCAATTTACCATGTTTGGTAAATGACAGAATTTTCATTTTTTGGGAGAACTAACTTTTAATAATGGCTTCTATTGAGATTCATTGTTTGGATTCTTTCTTAATAGCACATATCGGCAGGATGTAAAGTTTTGGTGGAAAGTGGTCTAGGAAAAATAAGATTTTTGTTTTGTGGTGGATTTTGACAGATTATTCAAGCATGTTCTGGTTCTCCAGCCAGTTTGTGTTGTGCTTTGCTGGTTGTTTTAAGTACTTAAGATTTTGAGATCTGTTTGCCAGCTTTATAAATATCCTCAGACTGTGCTGCCCAACTGTGTCTGTGTGAAATACTTGAATCTTTACCACAGTCTTAAAAGGTCCCATATCAGTATTATTATGGATTCACTTCACAATCCTCTCTGTTGGGTTTTGATAAACAGTAGGCTATATACTTTTAGAGATTGCTTTTAAATGCAAACTGTGTGAAAATGGTGTAATGTTGTTTAATATTTCTTATTTATGAGTATTTATCTGGTACCGGTTTATATTGTACTTATTCTTTTATTTTGAATGCCCTTTTGAGTAATGGTCCAGTGTGGGCAGTAATTTGACTTGAATTGTTTGGTATTTTGAATTCCGAAAGGTGATAAGATGAATAAATGTCTCAGGAATAAATTTTCTCAGTTTACAGTGTTTGTCTGGACAAAAACCACATTGCACTTTCAGAGAATGCTAGCATAGGACTTTACATCATCCACAAAACAGCATCCTCTAGTGGTGTGTAATGGTATTAAAGTTATTTATTTATTTATTTATTACCTGCATGAATGCATGTTAATCATATATATCACATGTATATCATATATATATAGCATCCATCCATCCACTGAAATGACCAAATATGTCACTCTGAGAAGCACTTTCCTATATCATTCCTGTAGCTCAAACAGTAGAGCAAGCATAGTACTGCCAAGGCCATGGGTTTGATTCCCAGGGAAAGCAAGAACTGATAACACTTGATAAAAGTGTCTGCCAGTGGCATAAAATGTAAAGAATCTGACATTTGTCTACTCTTTTTTTTCTCTTTCTTTCTTTTGATCCAACAAATGTTACCTTACATTTCCTATGAATATTTTAAGTTTACACTTTTACTTACACTGGCAAGCTCAATAGCTCAACTCCATACTGGCGTAATGGAAAAAAGAGCAGCCTAGTGATTAATTACAGAAATGTTGTTTTAACAAGGCACAGGAATATATCAGTAAATAATGTGTTATCTAATTTTATTAGTGTTTGGTAGTTAAATCCATTATTAGCCTAATTATTTTGCACTGCAGGGATGAATGCTGAAATCTGTTATTTATATAAATATTTCTGTTCATTTTTTTGATTAGAATTATTTTAATAAACAAGTAAAATTGTATATCAACCTTTTAACCTGCTAATATTACTAAAGAAGAAGTAATTTAAAATGTTTTCAACAGGGATTTTCACTCTTGAAATGAACCTTTAGTCATTCTAAACCCAAATAAACGGAATCCTGTGTTTTCTTGTTTCACGTTTCACACTGCTCATAATTTACCCGGGGTTAACAATTAATTCCGGGTATTTATAAACTGGCGATTTAGACTGTACGTTACCAACCCCGGGTTGACGTTCTTATTTGCATGTTCGCGGTCGGTGTCACTGATTGGACGACGCGACCTGTTTACATAACGGCTCTAGCGTTGCGGGTCCTCCTATCATGCATATCAAGTTTTTCCTGAATGGACTTTTAGCTTCTACAAAGGTAAGAATTTAACAGTATTTTCTTAACTCCAGTTACCTTGTTTTTTCCAGTTACCATCACTTTTTGACATTTACCCCTCAAACGCTTAAATGACTGTCTAAAGCACGTGAATATGAGCTGTCACGCGATTAGCTGCATCGTTCATACTGTACACGTTTGACACCGCAAAAGCGCGGGTAAACTCGCTCCGGAGCAGGCTTTCATAACCCCGGGAAAAAAGCAGTGCTAACCCACTTCTAAATTACAGGTGTGAAACGTGGTTTAGCACTACGATAAACCTGGGTTAAAGCGCACTGTGAAAAGTTCAACCTCTTATCCACTAGGAGATGAGGGAAAATTAGTCTGTTACAATAAAAACAAAATCATAATCACTATTTTCATTTATTTTTATATATAAAAATTAGTTGTGTTTTAACATACACAAGATCATCTGTAATTGCACTATAAATTGGTTGAGAACAGTCATACCAGCTTACTGGACTCTATAGAAGAGCTTGTATAAGTTATATAGACTATACATAGCTGCAGAGATTATAAACAACCTTTAACAAGTCTCAGAGAAGAATACTTTGGCATATAGATTAACAGTCATTTGAGAGGACATCTAAATATCACAATATATCTGGATAACATACTGTTTGGTAGTGAATGCTATGAGTCTACATACATTTTCTTATATGTATAAGAAAACAGTGACACACGAGAAGGCTGGAGTTTCATGAATCGCCTGTCCTTCGTCAACTTTCACTTGGTCTACAAGGAAAGAAAACGACAACTGTGATTACACGGTTCAA
Organism: Cirrhinus mrigala; assembly: GCA_036247105.1. Classification (NCBI taxonomy): domain Eukaryota; kingdom Metazoa; phylum Chordata; class Actinopteri; order Cypriniformes; family Cyprinidae; genus Cirrhinus; species Cirrhinus mrigala. The sequence goes on from CM070017.1 coordinate 17,415,527, forward strand.
TATTCACAGAGATTACAAAGAAATGAAAGCATAAGACTAATACAAAAATGTTGCACTAAAATGTTTTCTCCACTGCCCAAAAAAGTTCTAAACCATGAACCAAACTGACTAACACTAAGATTACTCACACACTATAAACTTTGGTTCAAAACGAAGAAAAAAAACTTTACGAATTATGTAGCTGAATAAGAAATTATGGTACAATATAAAACTACTGACTATAAGTTGTTATTTATTGGCATGAAATACCATATATTTGAGGTGAATTGCAAAATATATGAAATATATGTGACCCTGGACTTCTAAACCAGTCATAAGGGTCAATTTTTTGAAATTGAGATTTATACATCACATGAAGGCTGAATAAATAAGCTTTCCATTGATGTATGGTTTGTTAGGATAGGACAATATTTGGCCAAACAATTTGAAAATCTGGAATCTGAGGGTGAAAAAAAATCAAAATGAAGTTTTTAGCACTGCATATTACTAATTAAGTTTTGGTATATTTATGGTAGGAAATTTACAAAATATCTTTATGGAACATGATCTTTACTTAATATCCTAATGATTTTTGGCATAAAAGAAAAATCAATAATTTTGACCCCATACCGTGTATTTTTGGCTACTGCTACAAATACACCTGTGCTACCTATGACTGGTTTTGTGGTCCAGGGTCACATACAGAAATCTAAGTCAGTTGAAAGTGTCAGGATACTTGATTAAGCCTTTCACCACTAGGCACACATAATATATTGGTACGCTATTGGCTGATATTAGACGTTTTCATTTTAACGATGAAGTTGGAAATTAGCTTGGGTAGTCTCAAGTTTTATATCAGCCATAATATATACAGGTAATTTACTGGCCAGAATTATGTATATATCAATGCATTCTTATTAGTGACTCTTCATTTCTGTTTCCATGGTAACAGCAATGTTTCTGATTGGTGGATGTCTTTTCGTTATTATAGTAGTGTAGTTCTGCACTGGGAATTTACTAACTAAGTTGAAATCACACTGATTTGGGGCTGTCGAGTTTTTACATTATCGCTAGAAAACGACTTAGTGACGGGAAAAAGAAATGGCATTTTACGTCCATAACTGTTGCACTGAAATAACATCCTGTGGATCTTGTTTACCTTGTTCATCTTGTGAGGGTTAACGACAGCGACCTGTCAATAAAGAGAAAATGACACTTCAAGACATTCAGTTTCTGGACCGCAGAGCGTAAGTTTTATTTGGACAGCGATGATGCCAAATGGAGATCTTACCTCCGACATGACGGGCAGATTCATATGCGGATGTAGCCACATGGTCCTGCGGGCTTTGGCTCCCATCCTCTGGTTCAGTTTCCGTAGTAACCTCTTCACCTTCCTGTCCCTTGGATCAGCGCACTTCACCGCCTTTTTGGTGTACAATCTGTCGTGATTGAAACAAGCGAGAACGTGAGCGCCAAGATCTCGAGAGCTCCCTCCAAAACCTCTCTTTTTACATACGGCAAATCCCAAATCTCTTAATCTGCTTCGCTTCAAGTCAGCGCAGGCCAAATTGGCCTCGGTGAAGAAACAGTTTGGGCATTGTCCACCCAGCCTGAGTGCATTCTTTTGCTCTACTTGCCTGACAATTACCGCTCTCAGTAATAAAAATCTGACCTGCTTAGACGGCAATGCCTGTGAGCTTTAATAGGGCATATTTTCCATGTCTGTGATTGCTCCAGGATGCCTGGAATACTTGCATGATGGCTCTTATGCTGCAATCCGGCCCCTCCGTCTGCCTCTCATACCTCAGGACGTCTTTGGTCCGGACTTTGCCGTGAGAGTACTGCATGCAGCACTGAACATCTCGCTGCATTTGCACACCCTTCCCTGGCACAGACAGAAATCACAAACCGGCAGCAGAATTCAACACCTGGAACCCAGCATTAAGTGTCGTAAACTATGCACGCTCAACAGTTTGCAGAAGAAATCATGAGTCATAATTAAATTCGGACTCCTTTTTGTCCTTTTTGGAGCTTCCTGTGCCTCCCATCATGCTTTAACACACCTCATATCTTCAGACATGCGTGAAACTCCAGCATCCGAAGCTCCTGAACCGGTCTGGCTATTATAGCATTATGCCTCTTTCCCTCCCACCGAGATCTGGTCCCAACCGCCCCGTTCCAACATCACAATCAGATGCAAGGGAGAGTTTCACCTTACCTTCCAGGCAGCCGAAGAGGACGGCCGAGAGGAAGAGGATGGAGACAGTCTGCAGGAACATGGTGGAACCTCAGAGGGATTTTTCCTCCGTGCTGCCTGCTGTCCTCTTGTGCTGTTTTTATTTCTCTCCTCTCTCCCTCCCTTCCCCTATTTTTTCTCTCACGCGCTAACACACCCACAATCTCCCTCGCTCCCCCCCTCGTGTGCTGTTTTCACAGTCGTAGCATCTCCCCTCACTGTTGAGAAACGCACAACTCTCTTCAATTAACACATTGAGCTGTGAAAGCGCTGGTGCGATGCGTGGCATAATCGCTGCAATTTTGAGCCCATGATTCCTGTTTGCTTGGGAATTTACAACTGCAATGCTCTCGATAATAAATTCATACCAAATTCTTCCAACATTTGAATAAACGAGATTAAAAACAGCAGTCTACAATGATATATGGGTCTAAAGTGGAATGCTGAGGGGAAGGAAACACCTTACATTAAAATGCCCAACTTTTTGCAAACTTATGATTTATTGCAGTCAAAACTGTTGGAGCAGGATAAAATACAGTCCTGAGGTCTGTTTTGCAGGGAGGAGTGTGAGAAGACATTCGAACGAACAAAACATCAGGAATCAATATGGACACTCATGTGCAGACATTTAGAGCCTGCCCTCATGTCGAGTTCTTAAGTTACGTGGAGATACTGTGTTGGGACTTTATGGTTTTGGCATACCTGGGATCGTTAGATCGAAAATATGCCATCTGCGTATCCTAGTGGGTGTGTAAGGCATGCAAGAATTCAGCTGTGAAAACATACCCTGTCCATGACCTCACTTGATTCCATGGGCCAATCATCTTGCCTGCATATCTTCTTGCAAATTCAGGTATCATGCCGAACAAAACATGCCAACCAATGCTCAAAGAAACCTCTAATCATTTTGTGAACCAAGAACAAGTTCACAGGCTGTTGCCAAATGCACCCTACTTTTACATTACTAAACAAACAGCATCACCTGCTTGAGTATTTGGGGGGAAATAACCTAGAATGATTTGTGCTCCTACTGCAGAGGTGTCCAGCTCTGCTCCTGGAGGGCCCTGTCCTGTAGAATAGCTCCAACCCCAATTAAACACACCTGATCCAGCTAATCAAGGTCCTACTAGGACCATGTTGCCAAATACGCTGTTTTCCTGCTGTTTTACTTTAATACTGCGGGTTGAAGAGACCCCAGTGATGTGATAATTAGCCCCTGAAATGGGTATTTTACCAGGGGAAACTTGCCAAAAAAACTTGGATTTTACCCTCCAGAACGCAATTTTGGACGGGGGACCCCAGTCAAAATAGTCGCTGAGAGGGGGTTTGAACCAAGTTTGAACCATTGCCTATTGTAACTTGAACATAAGGGTTAGGTTTGGGGATCATCTAGATAAGCTTGCTGTCTTTGTCAGATAACATTTTTTTTTTTTTAGCTAAAAAAACACCTGCATCATCCCAGGTTAATATTCAGATTCTGTAAACTCAGCATATGTCACACTACACTGCCTGGCCAAAAAAGTTGTGATTTGGATTTAAATAAGCCAGTACTGAAGAGTCTAGGATTGGTTAATTATTGCAGTGATTAATTAAACTTAACCCAGGGGATGGCCACCGTCCTGCATAGTATAGCTCCAACTTGCCTCAACACACCTGCCTGGAAGCTTTTATTATACCTAGTAAGAACTTGATTATGTTGTTCAGGTTTGTTTAATTGGGGTTGGAGCTAAACTGTGCAGGACTGTGGCCCTCCCAGACTGAGTTTGACGATCTCTGTCTTAAATGATGCACTGTGTAGCTTTTCTTAAAAATCTTAAACAACCATACCCATGTCCATATTCCAGGATGACCATGTCAAGATTCATTGAGCCCAAATTGTAAACAAGTGATTCAAGGAGCATGAGGAAGCATTTTAATGAACAAATTGGTGACCAATTCTTGAGTCCTCATCTTAACCTGTTTGAAAGTGTGGACATGACTCTCCTGTTGTCAATTCAAGATCTCGGCCAAGATTTCTACAAAAAAATTAACTCAACTCTTGATGGAAATCAATGTTGTGATGTTTCAAAACTTTGTCGAAACAATACCTCCATGAAAGCACATGTTATCCAAGCTAAAGACAGACCAACAACTTATTAGAGTGCAACTTTTTTTGGACAGGCAGTGTAAAGTCGACTCCAGCACGTCCCAAGACTTTCAGTGGGGTTAAGGTCAGGACTCTATGGTGGCCAATCTTTCACAATTTGAACCCTAATAAATCTTGGCGTTGTCATCCTGGAATATGAAGAAGCATACGTCTTCCAATATGGTTGTTTTTGCATTAGTTAAGATTAAAAGAATTGTTGCAAAACATGCTGGAAACATATTAATCACTGCAATAATGATTCAATTCTAAAATCTTAATGATTTTCTTATTTAAATCCAGGTGGCTTTTTGATTTTTTAATTTATTTTTGTTTGTTTTTTTGCCAGGCAATGTGCCTTTATACATCTTCTAAATAAAACGTAAATGGTCTTTGCTTTTGCTAAACTCACCACAATGCAGAGACAGTTATATTTTGAATGCTTTAGCATGTTTCAGTGTGAGCTCTGAGTTGTTTGGCTCTAATCAAAAGTGTGCATTGTGGTCTGCTTTTATGGATTACCAATTAAAAATAAATTAACTCCCTTTTTTTAAAAGCTGTATGACTTAGTAGTGTTAATGTAGCACAGAAAAATGAAGAACATTTGAACTGTGAACATTTAATACTTTTGACTTTAGGGTTTATTCAAATTCCTAACTGTGAAGAGCTGATGTACACTAATGAATACTTCTCTATAAAACAAAGATCTTGAAGTTTGCAGCTGATGAGTTCAGTCCCTTGCAGTACAGCGTCTTTAACTTGTCATTGAAGCATATTACAAAAGTCCATCCACACAAAAACAACTATGCAAAGAATTCTCAGCATGCATACTAGAGTTCTTCATCACGGTCTTAAATTGCTCATGTAATGACTCGCATACTTGCTTGTCTTCATCTAAAATTAATTAACTTTATGTCCTGGATCAAGACAGAAAGCCAACTTAACGAACGTAAAATATTGGTTTTCAATTTTTTTGGCAACATTTTTATTTCTGCTGGATCGACAGCATCTCTCACACTGCGAGACCACCAGGACTATCCATTCAGGACAGACTGTTTTCCCCTGAGGACATGCTTTAGTTGAATCTCAGGAAAGACACATGCTATGCTGCGACGATAGTGCGCACTCTGCTCAGTTTCTCCTGACCTGGTGATTCATAAAAATCTTTGGATAAGTTGGCATGTAAAATCTTGTCTTTAAGCTCCATGCCTGAAGACAAAGTCCTAGATATTTAGAGGAAAACAGTGATACCCATCTCATCCTGGATATTGAGGTAGACTGGCAGTCTGCTTAGGGAGTAGCCTCAGCCGGCACACTGCTCATAGTCCTTTCACTGACCGTCTGATGCATACTGAACACATACCTGCAAAGCACTTGCCAAAAATCACAAGCTTCAGTCAGAGTCAATTCTACATAACTACTGGAAGTCACCGCACAACCCAATAAGAAACGAAATAGTTTTAAACGGTATGAATTACAAACAGCGCCTAGGGACTTATATTCTTGCACTGATTTGCCCACAAGACTGTAGGTGTCCCATTTGTCACTTGTGACCCTGGACCACAAAACCAGTGATAAGTAGCATGAGTATATTTGTAGCAATAGCCAACAATACATTGTATAGGTCAAAATTATCTATTTTTTTATGCCAAAAATCATTACTATATTAAGTAAAGATCATGTTCCATAAAGATATTTTGTAAATGTTCTACCATAAAATTGCACCCTCAGATTCCAGATTTTCAAATAGTTGCATCTTGGCCAAATATTGTACTATCCTAAAAAACCACACATCAATTGAAAGCTTATTTATTCAGCTTTATTCTTAATTTAAAATTGACCATTATGACTGGTTTTGTGGTCTAGGGTCACATTTTAGGTTTCAAAAGGGTGCCAAAACAACACAAAAGTAGTTCTTTAGGCATTTCCTGAAATTAATAGTTTTTGCAGTAGGGAAAGGCCTTCTGATCACAGTTTGCCAGTTTAGTGCCAACAAATATATTGTGGCTTATTTTCTGTTTGTGAAGTAATCGTTAGCAATTCATTTTGGATGGACTTAAGTCTACATGCATTTTACTGTACTTTTTTACAGTTATTTACAGAGAAGCCATAATTTAAATGTTTCAATTTTCAATCATTGTAATATGATTAGTCAGATTTATGGACTGCAAACTTGTTGGTTCCTCACATGTTGGTCAAATGATCTTTTCTCATCTTAGTGGGCAGAATAATTCACACCAGCATAAGACCAGACTTTCTGCTGATAATCAAAAATCTATCAATGCAAGAAACACTCAGAGAAGCACAAATTCACACGAATCATTTCATCCAATGAACACGCAACACTCTTGAAAAATAGATACAAGAACTTCACTTTATTCAAACACTAAACATTGTAATAAGAAAAATACAATTGGCACTTTACAACTTTGACAACTATACAATTTTATCAAACTGCTCATCAATAACATGTCCCAGGGATTTTTCCTCTTTTGATTTCTCAGATCTGAAATGAAACTTCAGAACTTGTTGACACTCTTTACATTCATATTTATGCATCTTTTCAGTCAGTCCAGTGTACCTACACAAAAGTGATACAAAAAGCACATAGTTGAATTTAAAGATATGACCACATGCTAATTGCTTTATTCTACCAAAGTCTAATTTAGGGGTGGGGAACGTTGATCCTGGAGGGTCCCTGCAGAGTTTAGCTCCAACCCTAATCAAACACACCTGAACAAGCTAATCAAGGAGTTAAACTCTGCAATGACACTGGCCCTCAAGGATCAATGTTCCCCACCCCTGGTCGAATTCAATCCCCCTTCACAGGTTGTGTGTCAAATTGTACTTCTGGGTCTAAACCATGGTAAGTTTGCATCATCTGCCTAAGTAACACTGTGTGTGTTAGTTGCAACTCTTTACAATTAGGGGCTTTCTCACCAGAGGAACCTTTTCATAGTTCCTAGAACAGAGGTCTCAAACTCATTTCCTGGAGGGCCACAGCTCTGCAGAATTTATCTCCAATTCACACCTGCTTGGAAGTTTTTAGTGATCCTGAAGACCTTGATTAGCTAGATCAGGTGTGCTTGATTAGGGTTGCAGCTAAACTGTGCAGAGCTGTGGCCCTCCAGGAATTGAGTTTGAGACCAGTGTCCTAGAAGTATGGGCAGAAGAAACCCACTTTTTGGGTTTCTAAATTAGTGGCCAAACGCACGCTAGACACCAGCTGCATGTATTCTTTTCTCAGCCTCGATGATGTGTAACACCGCAAGTTGTCATAAGAGATTAGTCAGATTTTCATGCTCTTTTAATCAGGTAAATTGTGCGTTTACATTCCACATAACATTGCTGTCGGGCGCTTCAGTTTCTGCTGCCGGTACGAATGCAACTAGGAAAACAGCCAGAGGCAGAAATTGGTTCTCTAGGAACCACCATGCTGGCTAGTTCCTAGAACTACGCGGTGCAAAGCCCCTATTGTAACTAATGATTCAGGATTCAGTAATTTAGGACAGATTGCATCTATACTATGAATCATCATATGAACTATACCCAGACCACCTTTGTGAATAGATTCACTGCAGGTTGCTGATGAAATCTTGACAACAAATCAGACTATATTTATTGAAATGGCCATGTTATTGCCCACTGCCTTCGTTTCTGAATTCCTAGAATCAAAGGCCTTCGTAGTCACATATAATCTGACACCATGGAAGAATATTGTTTGGTTCTTGGAAAATGAGGGTTTTGAAGGGAAGAAAGAAATATAGGCCATCATAATGATCTATAAAACCCTCTCTCACTCCTTTAGACCATTGCCAGCAGGAAATAACATTAAATTACAACTCCCTTACCTTCCAAAAACGCAAATTCATCTATTGCTTCAATAGCATTGTCTGCCAAAAGAGAAAAAGCACCAATCATTACAGCATCACTACCACTGATGTTTTTAGTTAAAATTCGATCTAATTTATTTTAGAATTTAACTTATAACTTACCCAAGTCTTTGCGTTGAAGGGTTTTTCTCTTTCCCTGTTGTGCATATACGAGAGCATCTTTGGCAATCATTTCAACAAAAAGCTCCTGCAGGCAGACAGATAATTATTACCTTTTTGTTAACTGAAATACAGTATACATCTTAACCCACCCAAGCGTATAGGTGGGGCCACAATTTTTGTCCTTGGCACAGTGAATTCCAGTTGGGCCCATCAAGACTTACATATCAACAAATCCACCCTAGTTTGAACTGGAATTCAGAATATCCAGACAGACAAGCACTGTATCCATGAACATAACAAGCCCAGACAAACTAGTATTAAAATGTTTTAAACACATCAACTCCTCCTCTCTCATATATGTCATTAGTTGCGGTGTCATAGGAGCAGTCATATTTTTATGGCACTGTGAAAACTTTATCTGAATTTTTATTGCTAGGGCAATTACAGTAATTGGCTGTCAATGAGCATGTCAGACTTTATAAAGCAGTTAGTTATGGTCCTTGGATCTAATCGTCAGAGTGGCCTTCCAGAAGTGCTTATGCTGTCTTCACAGGAGATCGGAATTATCACAAATTCGAGTTCCCAAGTCAGAAATTGGACATGAACCTCCTTTCAAGACACATTTACAACTGGGAAACTCTGAGATAATTTTGATACCTGTGTTTTCAAGTTGGGCGGGCCATATACTTTAAACGTAGCTGTAGTACTGTAAAGTTTTACTTGTTTTCCCCACAACATCTACATTGCTTTTTTTCTACAGTTTTGTATATTTACACATATAAATAACCATTTATTGCATGCTGTATTGAACACAGCAAAAACTGCATTTATTTGAACGAAATTTAAAATGCTGAATATTTAAAGAGCGCTGTCAATGTTTATATTGTTACCAATGAATGGGGCGTTACATTTTATTCAAAATCTGTTGAATATTGACTACAGTAAATACCTTCTATACCTTTTGGTTTAAATAAGATTTTCCCAAGAAACGGGTAACAATGAAAACATGAACGGGCCGTCAACCATGCTTTCTATTCTTTTTGACAACTAAGCATTTGAATGTGATAATTTCTCGTAAAACTTCAGAAGTAGAAAGCTTCCGATAGCATGTGAAGGCACCATTAGTTATTAAAGGGTTAGTTTACCCAAAAAAGAAAATTCTGTGATTACTCACCCTCATGTCGTTCCAAACCTGCAAGACCTTCGTTTATCTTCAGAACACAAATTAAGATATATTTTTTGATTACACCCGTCTGTTGTGAATGCTTGTCAAAGAATGACACAAAAGAGAGGAAATTGTTGAATAAAGTCGTTATTTTTGTTTTCTTTGCTCACAAAAAGTACTGCCGTAGCTTCAAAAAATTATAGTTGAACCACTGATGTCGCATGGACTATTTCATCGATGTCCTTGCTACCTTTCTGGGCCTTGAAGGTGTAAGAAAGCTCTCAGAATTCATCAAAAACATCTTAAGTTGTGTTCTAGGTTAGGTTAGGTTAACTTTATTCGTTGGCTTGGACAGAGAGGGTGTAAAAAGACATATTAACAAATATAAGATGAAGATGAACGAAGGTCTTACGGGTTCGGAACAACATGAGGGTGAGTAACTGATGACAGAATTTTCCGTTTTGGGTGAACTATCCCTTTAATATTTAGTCATATTACACTTGCTCATTGAATAGTGCTTAAATGTGAGGTAAATCTGAGGTCTTATGATGAAATAAATATTTTAAAACCACAAACTCAGGTAAATAAATTGCAAAAATGACATCACTAATGAAGTACATACCAATAACAAACCAATCAGTAATGTTTTCTTGCAAGTATTTATATATTCCATGGAGTTATATTATGCCTGTTTAATTTCCAGCTTTTTGTTCTTTTTTTGTAAACATAATATATATTTTTGAGTAAATGTTGTATTTCTGTAAATTATGTATTTCAGAAAAAGCTTTCAAATGTTTTTTAGATATTATAATAATACATTCTAAAAATAAACATTGATCACGTGTTTGTGGTGGGGCCAGCAAAAACGATAGCAAAGCAAATAAAAATGTAATCTACAGGCAGAAAATCCCACAACTTGAATGCTAGACAGAGTGACGAATAGAAATAAAATGATATATCTGGTATTTTTTAACTTAAGTTAAAAAGATAGATAGGTAGATACTGACAGGAAAGACATATAAATAAATAAAGACAAGCAGACCAGAAATAGCATGACAAAAATGAAACGGAACTGAAATAAACATGATAGACAGCGAGACAGAGGAAAGGAGGGGAGAGAGATGGATCTAGCACGTGTATGTATGTGTATCTCACCGTGGCTTTAGCTATGATGAACACGGACTCTTGACTGGCCAGACTCACGTCCGGATCAGCTTTCATCAGAGCTTTGATGCGGGACAGCGGTAACTTAGCGAGACGGTGCTGCTGCGCGCCCGCGGTGGGCCCAGCTTGCCCGTTCCCTCCGTCCTCCTCCGGCTCGGCGCTTCGGGGCTCGTCCTCAGCTGCGCTGCGATCCAACTCCGACTCCACGGGAGCTGCAGACGCAGTCGCCGCCATTGACGCACGCGGCTCTCAACAGAACGCTCTCTGAACCGAAAGCGGATCGTCTAATCCTCTCCCGCCAAATCTGACTGTAAACACAACCTCGAGGCGGACGGCGGAACAGACGTCACAGCTCCACGTCATGTTCGCGGGTCAACTCATTCCATTCAGAAAAGGACAGTTAAAGTCCATTAAACAGCGCCCTTAACAAATTAAACGCACTTCATGGAAGGCTGATATTTAATTGATCAGTTTAGAGAGCCTAATTAGTGATAACAATAGGAAGTACATTCTGTAAAAACTCCATTAGATCCATTGGTTACATAGTAGGAAAAAAATGTTGAGGGACTTTCTGACTAAAAGTAAATATTGGATTAAATAATCTGAATAATGCTTAATATTGCTTTAACACCGTTCCATACACTTAATTTCATGCCTTATCATACCTCAAAATTCACTTTCATTGCTTGTCATCAAATAGTACCATGGCACCACGATTAATTAATTCGTTGAATAATTTAAATAATTCGTTTTTAATGAATATGATAACTATTCAGTAAGGTATGTGGGAGATAGGAGCTAGTTGTTACATTTTTATTTTTTCTTTAGACCAGTCAAGCTTTTTCTTTCTTTCTTTTCCTTTTTTTTTTTTTTTTTTTTTTTTTTTGATTATTATTTTGTAATAGAATACATGAACCAAAAAACCCTAAACAAATTCTGTCATCATTTAACAGCTGCTGGTCCCCACTGACTTCCACATTATTGAAAAAATACTATGGAAATGAATGGGGACCAGAGACTGTTTGGTTACCTTATTTTGTGTTCAACAGAAAACAAGAAATTCATACAGGTTTAGAAAAACTTGAGGGTAAGAAAATAATGACATGTTTTATTTATTTATTTTTTATTATTATTTATTTTTTGTGAATTATTCCTTTAATGTACAAATGAAAATAATTGGTGATACACTAATGTTTTAATATATCAAACATGTTTATTTGTCCACACTCTTAAAGAGAACCCTGGCTATTAAGACTTGCATGGCTTAATATAACTTAAATGATGTCTCTTACTGAAATATGTAGTAGAAAAAAATCCAAATCGTTTTATACATATTTTGGACTATGGGGGGCGCCATTGTTTTGATGTCGTGAAATGGTTGCACTCCGTCAGCTACTGGCGCTACCTGTTGCTGTTTTTAACTCGGAATATAAAAATACCGATATGATGCCACATTGAGAATAAGAGAAGCACTATAAATCATCACTGCTTTCCTAGCGATAAGAAGAGGAGAAAAGAATGGGAAGGTGCCTGTGGACGAATAAAACTTCTTTAAGACCCACGTGTTCTCTTCACCTTAGCCCTGATGCCTTTGAGGCTTTTAGTAGACCACAGCTACTGAAAGAGCGTACAAATGCCAGTGACAAGAAACGCTAGATGCCATCCTGGCAGGATGTAAACATGCCGACGCTTGTCATGATGCCACGGCCACTGAAGGGGTTTCTCAGCGCGGATTTCACTCGGTAAAAAAAGCAACAGGTAGCGCCAGCAGCTCACCGAGTGCAATCATTTCAAGCCATTGTATAAAACGATGTGGATTTTTTTAAATAATGTGGGTTTTCTACTACATATTTCAGACATCATGTTTATTACATTAAGCTATACCTGGTGTTCCCTTCAGCGAATATGGTCAGTTTGCCTACTTTATGCATTCTTGGGGTAGTGATACACATTTTTTCCTCATGCTATGACTAAATGAAGTAAATACAGAAATATAAAATCATTGTTTTGGCAAACAGAAATTGTAATTAGCGAAGTGTAATTCAAATTATAATACACATATGACTGCAATGAAAATCTGGCAACGAGTCCCAACCTGGCTTTTATGAAGAATATTTTATTTCTCAGAATGCAGTTTAATCGTCTAGGTTATATAGTAGTTTAAAAAAAAGTCCTAGTTAAAAAAAAAAAAAAAGTTTCTAGTAGTCATTACCTGTGTAACTGAGCTGGTCTTTCCTATTATCAAGTACCATGCTATCATTGAAATAGTATTTTTTGCATGAATCGGCTATTTGCGCAGCTTCATTGGGGTGTGTTACAATGGATATTATTACATCGATCTAATTGGATTAAGCGCCGGTGATCGCTGGAGGATTGAAGACTGTAGAGTGAGAGGTTGTCGTGCTGTTCATTCATTCATACAGACGCCAGCATGAAGGATCCACAGCTACCAGGTAAAGTTTATTTCTTCATGGAATAGAGCAAAGGGAGAGCTTTTAATCAAACAGAACCACATTTTTAAATGTTTTTTTTGAAATAAACCATCTTTTAGAGCTATACGTGTTATGTTAGACCTGTTTTTTGTGCAATCGTTATGTGCCACTAATATCAAACAAGGAGAGATAATACTAAAGATATTTTCTTACACAACAAATGATCCTTCATTAACTGCATATCAATTACAATTCATATGCATAAGAAATTAGTTTTTCATTGATCTTGAATGTTAAGTATTAAATCTTTAATTTTAACTCTCCTCTGTTTGCTCTTCAACACTGTTGTTTGTGTAATACAATTTCACAGTACAAAAGTGTGTCCAATGGATACACATTAAGGAAAATGTTGTGATTTTGTAGATTTTAAGTGATATTTATGACGACACTTACTTAGATTTTTAGTTATTACAGTGTAAAACATTGTATCAAAAGTCATTAATGAAAAAGAATGTCTTATGCATTTCCAAATATTTGTTTTCTTCCTGCAGTGTTGGTGTTACTGTTATTGAAAGTAGTTCATTGGATGTCCTGAGTATTTTTAGAAGTATGTCGAGTCTGCAACCTGTGATGCATGGTCTTAAAGAGGCTCCTAATCCACCCTTCTTAAAGACTTTCCTATTCAGACTCACAAAGCTGATCTTGCCTCCAGTGCAGACATACTGGACATTTGAACTAAAATAGAAAGGACATGCAGGCATGGATTAGGAATTATATAAGAACATCTAGATGGATGCGACAAAATGCTGTTTGACATGTGATTTCAATATGCTGGTCATGCAAGTTTCACATTTTTTGTTAGGTCTTTAATGAAAAAAAAAAAAAAAGTGAAATTTATGAGAAAAAAAAAAGGCAGCTGTGGTTGCCAGAACTTCACCATAAAAATAGAGCAGCAACATATTTACAGAAATACATTTTCTTGAAACTACATTAAAAAAACCCATCTCAGTCCAGAGTAATTCCTCCACCGTTTTGCATTATACAGTGCATCCGGAAAGTTTTCACAGCGCTTCACTTTTTTCCACATTTTGTTATGTTACAGCCTTATTCCAAAATTGATTAAATTCATAATTTTCCTCACAATTCTACAAACAATACCGCATATTGACAACATGAACGACGTTTGTTTGAAATCTTTGCAGATGTATTAAAAATAAAAAACGAAAAAATCACATGTACATAAGTACTGCCATGACACTTAAAATTGAACTCAGGTGCATCCTGTTTCCACTGATCATCCTTGATGTTTCTACAACTTGACTGGAGTCCACCTGTGCTAGATTCAGTTGATTGGACATGATTTGGGAAGACATACACCTGTCTATATAAGGTCTCACAGTTAACAGTGCATGTCAGAGCACAAACCAGGCCATGAAGTCCAAGGAATTTTCTGTAGACCTCCAAGACAGGATTGGATTTAGGCACAGATCTGGGGAAGAGTACAGAAAAATTTCTGCAGCATTGAAGGTCCCAATAAGCACAGTGGCCTCCGTCATCCGTAAATGGAAGAAGTTTGGCACCACCAGGACTCTTCCTAGAGCAGGCTGCCTGGCCAAACTGAGAGACTGGAGGAGAAGGGCTTTAGTCGGGAGGCGACCAAGAACCAGATGGTCACTCTGAAAGAGCTCCAGTGTTTCTCTTTGGATAGAGGAGAACCTTCCAGAAGAACAACCATCTCTGCAGCACTCTACCAATCAGGCTTGTATGGTAGAGTGGCCAGATGGAAGGCATTCCTCAGTAAAAGGCACATGACAGCCCACCTGGAGTTTGCCAAAAGGCACCTGAAGGTCTCTCAGACAATGAGAAACTAAATTCTCTGGTATGATGAAACAACGATTGAACTCTGTCCTGAATGCCAAGCATCATGTCTGGAGGAAACCTGGCACCACGCATCACCTGGCCAATAATATCCCTACAGTGAAGCATGGTGGTGGCAGCATCATGCTGTGGGTATGTTTTTCAGTGGCAGGAACTGGGAGACTAGTCAGGATCAAATGTACAGAGACATCCTTGATGAAAACCTGCTCCAGAGCACTCAGGACCTTAGACTGGGGCGATGGGAAGGAGTGGCTATGCGACAACTCTGTGAATGTCCTTGAGTGGCCCAGCCAGAGCCCGGAACATCTCTGGAGAGATCTGAAAATAGCTGTGCACCGACGATCCCCATTCAACCTGATAGAGCTTGAGAGGTCCTGCAAAGAAGAATGGGAGAAACTGCCCAAAAATAGGTGTGCCATGCTTTTATCATCATACTCAAAAAGACTTGAGGCTGTAATTGGTGCCAAAGGCGCTTCAACAAAGTATTGGGCAAAGGCTGTGAATACTTATGTACATGTGGTGGGTGTGTGTGTGTATGTGTGGGTTTGGTTTATATATACTGGTGGGGACTTAAACCTGAATACACATAGACTCATGGGGACTCGTGTCACATTGGGACCTAAATTGAGGTCCAGGGTTGGTGTAGGGCGATAGAAAATATGGTTTGTACAGCATAAAAACCATTACACCTATGGAGAGTCCCTACAAGGATAGCCGATCAGACGCGATTTGCAATTTGCAAAGATTTCAAAAAAACTTCTTTCGCATTGTCATTATGGGGTATTGTTTGAAAAATTTTGATGAAAATAATTAATTTAATCCATTTTGAAATAAGGCTGTAACATGACAAAATGTGGAAAAACTGAAGCGCTGTGAATACTTTCCGGATGCACTGTAAGCATCATAGATTTGATATAATAATTATAAAATTAAACTGAAGGGGATAATTGTGGTAAATATATTCTATTATTAATCCCCCATGATTTTTACAATTGAAAATATTTTCATTTTTAAACCTAATGGCAGTTACAGTTGCTGGACATGTTTTGTCCCTTGTCTCAAGAATCAGTGCTGGATATCTTTGTTTTGTAGGATGATTGTTCAGTATTAATGAAGGATAGCATGGGTCACTTAATATATAGTGTCCTATGTGACTATATATATATATATATATATATATATATATATATATATATATATATATATATATATATATATAAAATACAGCTGTCAAAATTACTGTATGACTATATGACAATTTGCTGAACTGTTCAAACTGACAAAACAAAGTAGCGTTAGTACAAATAATAAGACTATGTTTGAGAGAACCTAAAAATGTGAACGCATCAAGTTGAATTGGATATTTAACCTTTCTCTTTTCACTTTTTTTTTTTTTTTTTTGACACTGACTGAAAAAATGGTGACATCTTAATTAACTAGTTTTAATGCAAGTAAAAACATTACTTAACATCACAGAATTAACGTACATACATTTACAGTGGCATGTGAAAGTTTGGGAACCCCTTTACAGAATCTGTGAAAATGTGAGTAATTTTAACAAAATAAGAGCGATCATGCAAAATGCATGCTATTTTTTTATTTATTATTGTCCTGGGTAAGATATTTTACATACAAGATGATTACATATAGTCAAATATATATATAGTTTACATATTAAAATAACCCCCTTCAAAAGTTTGGGAACCCTTGGTTCTTAATACTGTGTGTGGTTACCTGGATGATCTATGACTGTTTTTTTTTGTTTAGAAAGAAACACGATGCATTAAGAGCCGGGTGGTGAAACTTTTTGAATTTGAAGACCAAGGTTAATTGTACTTAATTTGTCTTCCGGGAAGTATCTTCTGTTGCTTCTGAAGGGCAGTATTAAAATGGAAAAAAAGAGATATTTCAACAAAATAAGAAAAACTTGGACATTTTTATCCTGTTCAAAAGTTTTCATGTCCCGGCTGTTAATGCATCATGTCTCTTTCTGGAGCATCAGTGAATGTTTGAACCTTTTTAATAGTCATGTTTGAGTCCATCAGTTGTCCTCAGTGTGAAAAGATGTATCTCAAAATCATACAGTCACAGCTGGAAAGGGTTCAAATATGCAAAAAGATGCTAAAGAATCTGCAGAACCTGTAGGATTTTTCTGAAGAGTCAGTTTAACTGTTTAACAGTTTAACTGTTCAGAACAAACAAGGGACTCATGGACAACCATCATAAAAAAAAAAACAAAAAAAAAAAAAAACAGATCATCAGGTAACCACACACAGTATTGAGAACCGAGGGTCCCTAATCTTTTGAATGGGGTTATTTTAATAATTTCAGCTATTTTTTGGTCTTATAAATGTAAACATCTTTTATGTAAAATATCTTACTCAGGACAGTACTAAACAAAAAATAACATCCATTTTGTAAGATCTCTCTTATTTTGTTAAAAATGCAAGATTATGCAAGGGGTTCCCAAACATTCTAAAGGAAAAAAAAAAAAGTTAAATAAAAATAATAGCTCCTAAAAGTATAAATTAAAGTGTGATTTTTAAATCAAACTAATTACTTAAAAAAAATATCTAAATATATATTTTAAATATATATAAATATGATCTTAATTTTGAAATTAAAAGTGTAGTTTTTAAAAAGGAACTGGAAAAAAAGGAACTGTATATATTTGTATACAATAATTACTACATATAATACAATAAAAAATTGTCATAAGAAATAAAAATCAATTATGTCCTGACTTTTGTTTGGCAAACAATAAATGTAAAAGCAATGGCTGGGTCAGTCTCCACAGACTGAGACACTTCCTCTCATTGAGCTTCCATGCTGAAGGAAAGGTTTACAGGAGCTTAACTTTTCAAGGACGGGGTGAACAGGGATCATGACACTGAAGCAGGAAATCTGCTTGTAATAGTCTGGAGAATCGAACATTGAGGCCAGTACAAAAGTAATTTAATACCATGCAAAACCTCTTAATGTCTCGTGTATCTTTATAAACACATACTTTAAAAATATATGCTCAACTACCCTCTTTGAGATAAATGAGAGGTTAAAGGTTGAAAATTAACAAATGACCCTTAAAACACTCTTCACCACTTTTGTCAGAGGACCCATAAATGAATTTCGATCCACCATTTTTATTCACCTGTGTAATTTGACTTTGCTGGTATTTTCAGTCTTCATTTTTTTTTGTCCAAGGTACCAAAACACTAAATGTCTGGGCAAAGCGACATGGAAAAAAAGGAAAGAATGAGCCGGCGGTGCAACCTGCCCAGAAAGAAGCAGAAACACCCAAGGTTCCTGCACTTACACCTGAACAGCGAGCGAAGCAGACAGCCTTCGAGAGGGTCCTCTATGACATGTCCCACAATGAGCGGGACATCAGTGATCTCATGTTGGGCCGCAGGATTGCTTTCTATGAACTCAGAGGAGAAATAGGCACTGGAAATTTCTCCCAGGTCAAACTGGGTGTTCACGCTTTGACTAAAGGTAAGATAGTTAGTAGTCACTTAGAGTGGCTGCAAAAAAAAAAAAAAAAAAAAAAAAAGTAAAAACTTATCCCATAATATCTGAATAGAAATATGTGACCCTGGACCACAAACCAGCCTTAAGTAGCACGGATATATTTGTAGCAATAACCAAAAATACATTGTATGGGTCAAAATTCTTGATTTTTCTTTTATGCCAAAAATCTGTGGGATATTAGGTAAATAAAAAAATGTTCCATGAAGATATTTTGTAAATTTCCTACCGTAAATAAATCAAAAGTTAATTTTTGATTAGTAATATGCATGGCTAAGAACTTCATTTGCACAACTTTAAAGGGGATTTTCTCAATATTTAGATTTTTTTGCACCCTCAGATTCCAGATTTTCAAATAGTTGATCTTAGCCAAATATTGTCCTACCCTAACAAACCATACATCAATGGAAAGCTTATTTATTCAGATGATTTCATTTCAGATGATGTATAAATCTTTAAAAATTTTTAAAAAATGGAAAAAAATTTACCCTTATGACTGGTTTTGTGGTCCAGGGTCACATATTATGAATCAGATAAATCTAAGTGGCACTTAAGTTATAAATTATAACTGTTCCTAGCTTTAATTTTCCGCAGTTTGCAATTACTTTTAACCAACAAGTAAGTGTTAAGGTCATTTTTAATGGATGTGTGAGGCTAGTTACCCTCAAGTCAACTATGCACACATTCCTCTACTATTGACTACAAGAAATTGTCCAAAATGTTTTATTTGAAAATGTGCTAGTACTATCTTTCCTGAAGTACTGTCTGATACCAGTTACTCAATAATGAATAATGATTAAATAATTATAATTAAATAATGTACAATGTATGGAACATATTATTAATAATTAATATAAGTAATGCTTTCTATGCTACAAGTGAATTTAGTTAGGCATTACAACAGTATAATGTACAGTATGAATAATAAAATATTAAAATTTTGTGTTTTGCTAGTTTTTAATTTTACTAATAACTAGTACATTTTTAAAAAAAACATAATTAAATAAATAAATAAAGAGTCCAAACTAGATATTTTAAAGTTTGAATCAAATAAAAATTTTAACTCAATCCAATAAAAAAATGTAACTATTTTATGAGTACAATTCATCCATATGTATGTTTTTTTTTTTGTTTTGTTTCTTTGTTTCTTTGTTTTGGACCTCATAATTTTTAAAGGAGTAGTTCACCTAAAACTGAAAAGTTTGCCTGAAATCGTACTCTCCCTCAGGTCGCCCAAAATGCAGATGAGTTTGTTTCTTTATTGGAACCGATTTGGAGAAATGTAGTATTCAATCACTTGCTCACCAATGGATCCTCTGCAGTGAATGGGTGCCGTCAGAATGAGGGTCCAAACATCTGATAAAAATGTCACAATAATGTATTGTGAAGCTAAAAGCTGTATGTTTGTAAGTAACAAATTCCATCATTTTTTTTTTACTTGTAGATTACAAGTAATCCACACCACTCCAGTCCATCAATAAAAGTCTTGTGAAGTGAAAAGCTGTGTGTTTGTAAGAAATAAATCCATCGTTAAAGGAGAAGTCCAGAACAAAAATTGACAGAAAATGTACACACCCCTTGTCATCCAAGATGTTCATGTCTTTCTTTCTACAGCCATAAAGAAATTATGTTTTTTGAGGGAAACATTTCAGGATTTTTCTCCATTATAATGGACTGATATGGTGCCCCGATTTAAAACTTCCAAAATGCAGTTTAAATGCGGCTTCAAGCGATCCCAAATGCAGTTGTAAGCAATCCCAGCCAAGGAAGAAGGGTCTTATCTAGCGAAACGATCGGTTATTTTAATAAAAATAATACAATTTATATACTTTTTAATGTCAAACGCTCATCTTGTCTTACTCAGCCTAAACTGTTTTTTTCCAGTTCATGACAGTTAGGGTAGTAATCTCGGGGCACCATATCAGTCTATTATACAAAGAAAAATCCTGAAATGTTTTCCTCAAAAAACACAATTTCTTTACGACTGAAGAAAGAAAGACATGAACATCTTGGATGACAAAGAGGTGAGTACTTTATCTGTAAATTTTTGTTCTGGAAGTGGACTTCTCCTTTAAGACATTTTTTGAGCATTAATCATTGGTCAAAATACAAGTGCATATTCCTCCATATCACTTCCTCCACTGACATATTTGTTTAAAACTGTTTTCTCTTTGTAAATGGCACTTGATCTATGCATATTCCTCTCCTAAATCAAATGAGATGACTTTTTCAAAGGAGAAAGCGTTATTATGGATATAGAACTCATATTTTGGCCCAAATCCATGGTTTAAAGTTTTTTTTTAAAAAATGATGGAATTTGTTTCTTACAAACATACAGCGTTTAGCTTCACAAGACATTAACTGGTGGACTGGAGTGGTGTGGATTACTTGTGGATTATTGTGATGTTTTTATCAGCTGTTTGGACTCTCATTCTGACGGCACCCATTCACTTCAGAGGATCCATTGGTGAGCAAGTCATGTAGTGCTAAATTCTCCAAATCTGGTGAAAAAACGAACTCCTCTTCATCTTGGATGACCTGAGGGTGAGTAAATGCTCAGCCTATTTCAAGGCTATTTCTATTTATTTTCACAGCTCAAAATCCAGTCAAGAACCAAACCATAGAACCAAATCCCTGCTCTACATTTTGTCTTTTTCAAGAATCCATTACACTCACATGCACTTCAGCGTATGGGAGAAAAAAAAAAAGATCTGGTGATACTTCATGACTTCTTCATGACTTTACACTCTGTGCATTGCTGTTCTGTCAGTTTGCTGCTCCTGACAGCAGGCGGCACAGTTGAACCGGGTCTGTAATGTCAGTGACCACGAGTTGATCTGCTCACACAATCCCATCAGATTTACAGCACCCCCTCTGTGAATCGCTCTAATATTTTTGGTGGGTTGGTTGAGTTGCCTCCTGAAAACAACACGCAGGGAGGCCTCTCAAGCATTTTACTACATATTTTTTAAAGACCTTTAATAAGATAAAAAGGCCACTTGAATATTTCACTATAGCACCCCCGCTAAGTTTGTATGGCATGCGTTTCCCCAAATATGTTCACAATGATTCAACACACTTCTCTCTCTATTTGTGTTTTACAGAGCGTGTTGCTGTAAAGATTCTCAATAAGGCGCGTCTCGACAAAAAGTCCCAGAATCTGTTTGCCTCAGAGGTTATCTGTATGGAAAAGCTCTCCCATCCGAACATCGTCCGTCTGTATGAGGTGCTCGAGACCAGTAAGTATTTGTACCTCGCTATGGAATATGGCAGCGGAGGAGATCTGTTTTCACGCATCACCACCAGGGGGCGCCTGTCAGACCTGGAAAGCAAGCTCATCTTTGCTCAGATCATCTCAGCCATCAAATACATGGTGAGAGAAGTAAGGCCTTATCCTAACCTGACCTGACAACAGCTCCTTTTTATTAACGCTGCTTGTGAAGACAAGCATCGCTTTTTCTGTTGCTCATACTTAGAATTAAGAATTTGGACAACCCATTGTTTTAAGTATTAAATTGAGTTACTCATCGCACATGAGCCATAGATGTGAATTTTACCTCAGATTGTGTGATTTGTTGAGAAGGTGTGTTGTATTACTTTTGTATGCAGTTGGACTTATGAATTTGAATTTAATGAGTTGAAAATCCTATAAACATAGATTATGAGATCATAATTTGGTCATTTGTTAATTATTATTATTTTTTACCAGTATTACTTTTCAGCGGTAGATTGAGTATCTAGTTTTGATTAACTGAAAATTGTTACTGTAATTTTAAAGATTTGAACTGAAATTACACTACATTTGCAAAAATTTAAGGTTTCGATTTTTAGATTTTAGATCGATAGATTTGTTTTAAACAATATTAATACTTTTATTCAGCATTAAATTTCAAACAAAGAATCCTGAATAAAATGTTTCTACATAATGGTTTTTACAAAAAAAATTAGGCAGCAAAACTGTTTTCAACATTGATAATAATCAGAAATGTTTCTTGAACAGCAAATCATCATATTAGAATGATTTCTGAAGGATAATGATGCTGGAAATTCAGCTTTGATCACAAAATAAATTACATTTTTAGTGTATACTGAAATAGAAAAAAGTTATTGTCAATTGTAATAATATTTCACAATATTACTGTTTCTTGGAATGAGTAAGTTTCTTAGAATGACTGTTTCTTAGATTACTGAAGGATCATGTGACACTGAAGACTGGAGTAATGATGCTGAGAATTCAGCTTTGATCACAGAAATAAATTGCATTTTAAAATGTATTGAAATAGAAAAAAGTTATTTTCAATTGTAATAATATTTCAAAATATTATTGTTCTTACTGTGTTTTTAATCTAATAAATGCAGCCTTGGTGAGCAGAAGAGACTTATTTCAAAAAGATTTTAAACAATTGCAGACCCCAATCTTTTGAACGGAAGTGTAGGTCAAGAATTATGTGTGAATTATGTAGAATTATGTAATATGTATGTTTGCATGATACAGCGTAAACATTTTAAGCTCTAATAATAAGTCATTTATATTTTATAATTATGTAATTTATATTTAATTACATTTTACATTTTGTACATACATTTTAATGACATTTCTACTATATATTTAATATTTCTAGATAGTACAGTTATTTTTACAATTTTATTTACAATTTGATATACTTTCACTATATTGCTATATACTATATATGGTAACACTTCACAATAAGGTTCATTAACATTAGTTAACTACTTTAGTTAACATGGACTAAGAATGAACAATATTACTACATTTTTTTTTTTTTTTTAAATCTTATTTAATTTAAATTTTTACTAATGCATTATCACAAGTTGTGCTTGTTAACATTAGTTGATGCACTGTAAAATAACATGAACTAACAATGAACGACTGTATTTTGATTAACTAACACTAACAAAGATTAGTAAGTACTGTAATAAATGTATTGTTCATTGTTAGTTCATGTTAGTTTATACATTAACTAATATTAACTAATGGAACCTTATTGTAAATTGATACTATATACATATACTTCATATTTTTATATAATATAGTTTACTTTAACATATTTCATTATTTATTTTTTAGCATGAAAACAACATCATCCATCGCGACCTGAAAGCTGAAAATATTTTTTACACCACATGCTACTGCATCAAAGTGGGTGACTTCGGTTTCAGTGTTGTCAGTGAGCCCACCGAAACTCTGAACACGTTTTGCGGCTCCCCACCGTATGCGGCGCCTGAGCTGTTCAGAGACAAAAGCTATGTGGGCCGTTATGTGGACATCTGGGCGCTGGGCGTCTTACTCTACTTCATGGTGACCGCCACCATGCCTTTCTACGCCGACAACTTAGGCCGACTGAAACGCTGCATCCTGCAGGGGGCGTACAGTATCCCGCCTTACGTCCCTGAGTCCTGCCAACTGGCCATCAAAGGCATGCTGAGACCCGTACCTGTGGACCGGACCACGGTGTCGCAGCTGATGGTATGCTCCTGGATGAAGGGCATCGAATACCCCAAACCCTATCCTGCTTTCTGCGCCACGCCCAATTACCTAGCTGACCCTGCGAAGAGCCTGTGTGTGGAGGAACAGGAAGTGAAGTCAGCTCTGAATGAGCTGGGCATCAGTGTAACACATCTGCAGAATAACACTTGCACTGACTGTCGCAGCCCAATAACAGGAATATACCGTATCCTGCTGCACCGCATCCAGAAGAGGAGATCTGTGGAAGCGGTGGGATATTCCGCCCTGTACCCAGAGGATTTTGGTACCAAGAAATACTGGGCCAACAATGAAACAGCTACGCACAATCCTTCTGCAGTGTGTAACGTCCTATAAAGACTTCATTTTAATGGTTAATGGGTGGATAATGCGTTCGATGCCATGTTTCAGGAAGTAATGAATATGAGGTTGTGCTATTTTTTTAAGATTAATTGTGAAACCTAGCATCCCAGAATCAATCCCAAATATTTGACTTTTTATAACATTTTCATAATATACCAAGTTAGAAGGATCTCTTTATTAGTGTTTAGATGCTTACCTGCTGCTTAATCTATGCAATTTAATGAATCATGAACGATTTTAAACGATTTACAAAGAAATGATTCTCACGAGCCGGTTCTTTAAAGTGAAACATACAGTGTAACAAGTGAAGCCTGATTCCCGAAACGAATCACTCTTAGGAATTGGGTCTTTTTAACAGTTCTTACCTATGAGCCAGGTCTTTTCAGTCAATCAAATACATACAGCGGAACAAGCGTAGCCCGATTCCCAAAACTGATCTTACGAGCCAGTTCTTTTTAACAACAAATCAAAAACACACAGCACGACCAAGTAAATCAACTTTTAAGTGAATCAAAAATGTACAGCTCAACAAGTATAGCCCAGTTCCCAAAATGGATCTTACAAGCCGGTTCTGTTTAACAAATCAAAAACATACAGCATGACCAATGTAGCCCAATTCCCAAAACGAATGACTCTTACGAGCTGTTTTTTTAAGTGAATCAAAAATCTACAGCACAAGAAGTGAAGCTTTTTTCTGAAGCGAAAAAATGAATAAAAAACGTACAGCACAACCAATGTACAGTAGCCTGATTCCAGAAATAAATGACTTTAAAGAGCCAGTTCTTTTCAGCGAATCACAACCCAGATAGCACACACACGTCTGCAAGATGTCTGTTAAAAATCACTTCATCTGGAAAGCATCTGCTGCGTACAAACATCTGACAGACGTCTTTAAGATGTCACTTTTACATACATTCTAAATCATAAACATCTTAAAAATGTATTCTAAATGTCTATTTGACATCTGATAGAAAACTTCCTATAGATGTATTGCAATATGCACTCTAAAAAATGCATCTTGCAGATGTAAATGCAGATGTCAAATAGATGTCTTTCTGATGTATTTGTGATTTCAGGGAAAACACCCAGATAGCTCACATACTGTATGTCTGCAAGATGTCTTTTAAAGATCATTTCATCTGGAAAGCATCTGCTGTGTACAAACATCTGATAGACATCTTTAAGACGTCAGTTTTACATACATTCTAAATCATAAACATCTTAAAGATGTATTCTAAATGTCTATTTGACATCTGATAAACATAAACATCTTAAAGACATCTTCTAAACGTCTGTTTGACGTCTGATAGGAAACATATCAGAGACGTATTGCAGATGAGCAAACACTCTAAAAAAAATACGTCTTGCAGATGTAAATGCAGATGTCAACTAAACATCTGTAATGATGTATGTGTGCTATTAGCCAAAAAACAATGTGTTGCCTGATTTGTCTCTTACAAAATGTTACCCGATTCCCAAAACGAACGACTCTTACAGTATCTTTCCAAAATGATTAACTCTTACGAGCTGGTTCTTTTTAGTGAATCAAAAACATACAGCGCAACAAATGTAGCCGAATTTCTGAAACGAATGGACCAGTTCTTTTTAGTGAATCAGGAACATGCAGTCCAACAAGTGTAGCATGATTCCTGAAACAAATTATGAGCCGGTTGTTTTTAAAACAAATCAAAAACAAACTGCTCAACAAGTGTAGCCCGATTCCTGAAACAAATGACTCTTATGAAAAAATCATACAGTGTAGCAACTGTAGACCGATTCTTGAAATGAATTATGAGCCGCTTCGTAGGAGCTTCATTTTTCAAATGAATCAAAAACATACAGCACATTCAATGTAGCCTGATTCCTGAAATGAAGGACTCTTACAAGTCATTTTTTTAGCAAATCAAAATCATACAGCGCAGCAAATGTAGCCTGATTCCTAAAACAAATGAACCAGTTCTTTTTAGTGAATCGGGAACCTCCAGTGCAACAAGTGTAGCCCAATTTCTGAAATGAATTATGAGCTGTTTCTTATGAGCCGGTGAGCAAGGAATCAAAAACATACAGCACGACCAATGTAGCCTGATTCCTGAAAGGGATAACTCTTACGAGCTGGTACTTTTAAGTGAATCAAAAACATACATACAGGACGAAGAGTGTATCTTTCCAAAATGATTCACTCTTACGAGCTGGTTCCTTTTAGAAAATCAAAAACATACAATGCAACCAATGTAGCCTGATTCCTAAAATGAATGAACCAATTCTTTTTTTAGTGAATCAGGAACATGCAGTCCAACAAGCATAGGCTGATTCCTGAAACAAATTATTAGCCGGTTCTTATGAGCCAGTTCTTTTAACAAATCAAAAACATACAGCACGACCAATGTAGCCGGATTTCCGAAATGAATGGCTCTTACCAGACAGTACTTTAAGTGAATCAAAAACATACAGAACAAAGAGTGTATCTTTCGAAAATGATTCACTCTTACGAGCCGGTTCCTTTTAGCGAATCAAAAACATACAATGCCAACAAGTGTAGCCTGATTCCTGAAAAAAATATTAGCCAGTTCTTATGAGCTGCAACATAGCCTGATTCCTGAAGTGAATTAACCTTTTTTTGTTTTTTTTGTTTTGGTGAATCAGGAACACGCAGTCCAACAAGTGTGGCTGGTTTACTGAAATGAATTATGAACCGGGTCTTATGAGCTGGTTGTTTTTGAAGAATCAAAAACATACAGCACGACTAATGTAGCCTGATTCCCGAAACGAACCACTCTTACAAGCCGGTTCTTTTAAGTGAATCAAAAACAAACAGCTCAACAAGTGTAGCCCAATTTCCGTAACGAATGATTCTTACGAGGTAAATTTAGCCCGATTCTTTTAACAAATAAACCGGTTCTTTTTAGTGAATCAGGAACATGCAGTCCAACAAGTGTAGCTTAATTCTTGAAACAAATTGTTAGCCAGTATGATTAAATGTTGCCCGATTCAAGTGAATCAAAAACATACAGGGCGAAGAGTGTATTTCCAAAATGATTAACTCTTACATGTTTGTTCTTTTTGTTTTGTCCAATGTAGCCCGATTGCTAAAATGAATGAACCAATTTTTTTTTGTGAATCAGGAACATGCAGTCCAACAAGCGTAGGCTGATTCCTGAAACAAATTAGCTGGTTCTTATGAGGCAGTTGTTTTTAACTAATCAAAAACATACAACAGACCAATGTAGCCCGATTCACAAAATGAATGGCTCTTACGAGACAGTACTTTTAAGTGAATCAAAAACATACAGGACCAAGAGTGTATCTTTTGAAAATGATTCACTCTTACGAGCTGGTTCCTTTTAGTGAATCAAAAACATACAATGCCAACAAGTGTAGCCTAATTCCTGAAACTAATTATTAGTGAGTATGATAAAATGTTACCCGATTCCCAGAACGAACGACTCTTACGGTATCTTTCCAAAATGATTAACTCTTACGAGCTGGTTCTTTTTAGTGAATCAAAAACATACAGCACAACAAATGTAGCCGAATTTCTGAAACGAATGGACCAGTTCTTTTTAGTGAATCAGTAACATGCAGTCCAACAAATGTAGCCTGATTCCTGAAACGAGTTATGAGCCCGTTCTTATGAGGCAGTTGTTTTTAAGAAATCAATCACAGTCCAACAAGTGCACGAATGGCAGTTTTTTATTCTATTTTACAAAATCTGCAGGGTACAGTGAGGTCCAACATCTGAGGCCACTTTTGTAAATGCTTACATTAAAATACTTCGTTTGATTTTATGTCAATTTGTTTGAATTTTTTTTTAACAACCACAATAAACTCATTGAGGTATGTTGATTCAGCTGATTCAGCTGTAATTCTAATGAAGGGTGTTTTTATTTGCAGTCGATCTGTAAGTGGTCATTTACTGTTGCCAAGTTGAATACAGAGAAGTGGCCAATATTTAAAGGTTAGGAAAACATTTGATACATTTTTGTATCACTGAACGGTTGAATGTTTGAAATTGTCATTTGCTTGAGCCACAGCTTTGGACTGAGTGTCATATGCAATAAATATTTGCAATAAACTAGTTACTGGCTGTTCTGGCCTTACATAACAAAGTTCACATGAATATTTACAGAGGGCTGACAAATTTTATGCTTCATTTGATGGACTCGACCACCATCTGTTTCCAGTAAAATAGCTGAATTGCTACATAGCAATCATTTGTTAATCTCAGGCAGGGTTTACATTGAACGTATGCGTAAAGGATTAAAAGCTAATCAGCTGTTGATCCTAATTAGCGTGGTGCTTTATAAAAAGCTTGTGGTATCAGCGATTACATTGTATTCTATAGAACTGATCATCTTTATTTTCCCTGATAAGGGAAACAAGCCATGGCACATTCATCAGGAATGGAGAAGATCTGCCAAGACGCTGTTTTTACAGGCATAATAGTGGTTTGTAGTTACACACGTATGCCTTCAACCATCTAAATCACGTTTAGAAATACATTTCATGTTACTATACCTTATATTACTCACTAAAATGACATATAGATGTGAAATTGTTATTGTTCTCCACTGCAGTCAATTGCAGCATGATGTTTAATTATTTACAATCAAGCACTGCATGTGATTTATTGTTAATATTATTTTTTGTTTGAGCTCATATACATGACAAATATTTTGCTAATATGATGTTACATTTATAGAATGTCACACAAATTGCTACATTAAAAATACATTGTATTTTATTTTTAGATATTTTCATGACAATTAAGTACTTCCCTCTCAAATTCTCATTACTGTTAGAAATTAACAATATATTATGAAGTATTTATTTGTTATATGGGAATACAGAAGAATTACATTTGAAAATAGCAGGACATAATAAATAAATAAATAAAATGTCCTAATGCATTATGGCAATAAAAAATATCATAATGTTATGGACCAATGCAAAAAATAAAAAAATAAAATGAAATCTTAAGGGGCTTTATACAATGCATATATTTTTTTCATTTTATTTGGCATGAAATGTGACCTGAATTGTTGATGTTTCTAAGCTTTAATAAAAAAAGTATATATTGCCTGTGTACATCTCTATAATGCATGAAAACTGTAAAAAAAAGTTTTTTTTTTTTTTTTTAAAGCGTCTTGTTGAGCAACATCTGATCAAAAAGTGTATCAGTGAGTCATTTATTTTCTTATGTAATCCAATACATCTTGTTCTGTGATAAATTGCAAAAGAAAAATAATAGTAAATATGTACCCTAGTGATTATTTACACATAAAATCAACTGGAGCCTCTGAATTGCTCTATTTGGATAGGATTTCCAGTGTAACCAAGTGTGGGACTATCCTTAGATTTTTTCAAGCCAAGCGATATGTTGACCTTATCAACCACAAAAATAAGACTTTTTAATCTCCTGGTATTTCTAAGACTCTCTTAACATAAACATTTCTCGTATAACAGCCAATCTTCAGTAATATTCAGCAACAAGATCCTTGTGTAAACATCCATTCAAATCCTTCTTAGATGTGCAAAGCATGGCAGAGATTTACTGTCCTTGGAACGAACTGTTTCTTTTCCTGTCTTTGTGAATTCACTTGGCCTTGATTTCACAAGATTTGTGCACTTCCTGTACGCTACTAGTTTGTGCTTGCAGTGTTCATGGTTTCTTCGAAGTGATTGGCAGTTTGCAGGCTGATATGGATTTTGCAATCCTCTACCTGTCCCCTCATTCCAGACCTGTTCACACATGCTTTGCCAGTGACTAGTGAAGATCACTGATGTAGTCTAATATGAAATGCTACGTACAATGTATTTCACAATATTAACAGGAAATCTTTTGTTTTACATTCAGAGGCACCCTTGTTAAAAAGGGTTTGCTTTATCAGAGTGCAATACTTAAATGTGGAAATAGACAAGATCTTTATGTTGTTAAACTGCGTTTCTAAGTGATAGGTTATCTCGAATTGAAAAGATTTTTTTGATTGCGCTCACATTCAAATATGCTGCTATTCCATCATTTACTGAAGAGGCCACAGTGTAAACGGGTCGTTGACATAAGGATTTTTAACAGGCAAATTTTAAAATACAAAAATAATATCTTTTGTAGTTGTTCAAACATTAGGAATGTTGTGTACACATAAATACATACTAAAATTTTAAATTAAGTGATTTTAGTTTTTTTTTTTATCTAGATGACTTGGCCGTAGTCTTAAAAAAATGTCATGTGGTGCGACCATGATTAATTAATTTCCTTAACATTTTTTAGATGTGCTCAGTAATTAAAGTATTTAGAAACTAAGTATTTGCATTTCTTTTGAGTTTATGTAAATAATGATCTCATATTTTTGTTCTATAATTCAGAGTTGCCTTCTTAAATGTAGTTAGTAGATTTATATTTTTCTATAAATTGCATAAAGCTGAAAAAAAAAAGTTGTAAAATGGTAAAATACCATTCTCTTAAGCATACTGTAGCAGTGATTCATATTTTAGCCACAGAAATTAGATAATTTATTTTTAACTTAATACAGTTATTGCTATTATTGGTCACACCACATGATGAGTGGTCAGTTCAAATGAAACAAAGACCTTATATCATTAAAAATCTATTTAAAGAAACGTGAGAAAAGTGCAGCACATGGAATTAACTGCAGTCATTTTTTTAATCCCAGTTATTTCTCAACTTTACCCAATATTGGCTGCTCAATTTACCCTTTGCCGGGAGTTTGATTAACAGGTGATCTGACCAATCGTAATGCCAAATATGCCGTTTTGCCCGACAAACAAACCAGACAGGTGTAACGGGACTCATCTAAAGCGTGATAGATCCAACTGCAAGCTTTATTAAACAGAACGTAGTTAGACAGGCAAGGTTGATCTCCAACAAACAGTGATATCCAGGGCAAGACAAAAGCGTAATCCAATAAACAGGCAGAAGGTCAAAATACCAGAGAGCAGTCCAAAGTAACAAATAAACAAGGCAATGAAACAAGGCAAAAACTATGGTAAAGAAACAAGGTATAACTATGACTATATAACAAAACAAAAACCGTGAAAATAACAAAACAAGGCAATGAAACAGGGAAAACGCTTGGTAGAGTCCGCACAGGCAAAACAATACTTCACCAGGCCTGTTTGGTATGGGCCTCCTTAAATGGCCACCAAACAGGAAGTAACCAAAGAAGCAGCAGAGGGAGCGGTAACAGTCAGTCCATGGGTGAGGGCACCCTCTGCTGGCGTGGCATTACAGAATCCCCCCCTCTAGGAGCGACTCCTGGCGCTCAAAACAACAACAGTCCAGGAGGGTGGGGGAACAGAGGCAAAACAGGGGGTGGGACGGAGGGCCAGGTCCATGCAGAGGAGGTGGGCCTGGGTCATGGAGCAGTGACAGACAGTGAAGCACAGGAGGACCTGGGCCGTGGAGCAGTGGCAGACAGTGGAACCCTGGAGCAGAAGTCCACCATGTTTGATTCTGAGAAGCCTGGAACCATGGCAGAGCAGACGGAGCAGGGAGCCATGGCGGGGCAGGCAGAGCAGGGAGCCATGGCAGGGCAGGCAAAGCAGGCAGAACAGGAAGCCATGGTGGGGCAGGCAGGAGCAAAGATACCCACAGTGGAACTAATGACATCCATAGCAGAGCAGAGAGTTCACGATTGGCCTCTTTGGCCGCGACATGACAGGCAGAGAATTTATGATAGGTCTCCTTGGCCGTGACATGATGGGCAGAGAGTTCATAGGAGGACACCGCCCCCTTAGGAGGTTCTGCAGCCAGAGCCGCCACCTCTGGGGGCATTGGCGCAGACAAATTGTCTGACGAGATCTCTGGAGCAGACTTGTGGTCAGACGTGGCAGTGAGTTCATGAACGGACGCTGCCTCCTTGGGAGGTTCTACAGCGTACGCTGACACCTCTGGAGGCATTGGCGCAAATTCGTCGAAAGGAGAGGCCTCTGGCACAGACTTGTGGACAGATGAGGCCTCAGGAGCAGACTTGTGGTCAGACGAGGCCTCTGGAGCAGACCTGTGGTCAGATGAGGCATTGGCACAAATTCATCGAAAGGAGAGCCCTCTGGCACAGACTCGTGGACAGATGAGGCTTCAGGAGCAGACTTGTGGTCAGACAAGGCCTCTGGAGCAGACCTGTGGTCAGATGAGGCCTCTGGAGCAGACTCGTGGTCAGACGAGGCCTCTGGAGCAGACTCGCGGTCAGCTGTGACTTGACTTGGCTCATGAAGGTCAGCTGTGACTTGACTTGACTCAGGAAGATCAGCTGTGACTTGTCTTGGCTCAGGAACAACAGCAGCAACTTGACTTGGCTCATGAAGATCTGTTGTAACTTGGCTTGGCTCATGAAAATCAACTGTGGCTTGACTTGGCTCTGGGACAACAGCAGTAACTTGACTTGGCTCATGAAGATCTGCTGTAACTTGGCTTGGCTCATGGAGATCAGCTGTGGTTTGGCTTAACATAGACAACCCAGCTGTAACTTGACTTGACTCAGGAACAACAGCTGTAACGTGACTTGACTCAGTAACAACAGCTGTAACATGGCTTGACTCAGGAACAACAGCTGTAACATGGCTTGACTCAGGTACAACAGCTGTGACTTGGCTTCACTCATGGAGAACAGCTGTGACTTGACTTGATTCAAGAACTACAGCTGTAACTTGACTTGATTCAGAAGCAACAGCTGTAACTTGACGTGGCTCAGGAAACACAGCTGTCACTTGACTTGGCACTGAAAGTGCAGCCCTGACTTGACTTGACACCGGAGGATCAGCGATCACTTGATTTGCTTTGGGTGTGGCAGATATGGTGAGATGAGATTTGGATGAGATGATTTTGGACTGATAAGCCTCAGGCGTGGCAGCCATCTTAGCCGGGGACTCAGATGGGGCGGCCATCTTGTGAACAGACTTGGGGCTGGCGGCCATCTTGTAAACAGGCTTGGGGATGGCGGCCATCTTGTGGACTGGCTTGGGGATGTGGCCATTTTGTGGGATGGCGGCCATCTTGTGGACTGGCTCAGGGATGGAGGCTATCTTGTGGACTGGCTCTGGGATGGCGGCCATCTTGTGAACTGGCTTGGGGATGGCAGCCATGGCTCTGGAAGGGCGGCCATGACAGGTGCAGACTCTGGAAGGGCAGGCATGGCGTGAGCAGGCCCTGGAGTGGCAGGCATGGCGTGAGCAGGCCCTGGAGCGGCAGGCATGGTGTGAGCAGGCAGTGACTTGGCAGACGTGACGAGCGCAGGCTTTGGCTTGGCAGGTGTGATATGAGGAGGCTTTGGCTTGGTGGACGTGACTTGTGCAGGCTTTGGCTTGGTAGGCGTGACTTCAGCTTTGGTTGAGTAGGCATGATGTGAACAGGCTTTGGTTTGGCAGGCTTGGCATGAGAGGTCTCTGGCTTGCTAGACATGATGTGGGCAGGCTTTGGCTTGGCAGACATGGCATAAGTGGTCTCTGGCATGATGTTAACGCAAAAATCCATAACGTATTGTTCAATAGGCCGATTACCTTGACGGAGTTGAATGAGGCGTGACGCTGGGTCCATGGTGATCTGTGTTCCAAAAGCTGCTGGATCTGTGGGAGGCAAAGTATTCTGTATCAGGACTCAGCAGAGGGAGTGGTAACAGTCAGTCCATGGGTGACAGCTCCCTCTGCTGGCGTGGCATTACAACAGGAGAATACAGGTGCATCTCAAAAAATTATAATATCATGAAAAAGTTCTTTTTTTTTATTGTAACTTCTTTAAAAAAAAATAACTTTCATACATTCTAGATTCATTACATGTAAAGTAAAACATTTCAAACGCTTTTTTGTTTTCATTTTGATGATTAGAGCTTACAGCTCATGAAAGTCAAAAATCCTCAATATCTCAAAATATTAGAATATTTACATTTGAGTTTCATTAAATGACCATCCCTGCAGTATAAATTTTGGGTATCTCTTGTTCTTTGAAACCACACTAATGAGGAAGACTGCTGACTTGGCGATGGTCCAGAAGACAATCATTGACACACAAAGAGAGTAAGTCACAGAAGGTCATTACTGATTGGGGTGGCTGTTTACAGAGTGCTGCATCAAAGCATATTAAATGCAAAGTCGACTGGAAGGAAGAAATTGGGTAGGCAAGGTGCACAAGCAACAGGGATGACCACAAGCTTGAGAATACTGTCAAGTAAAGCTGATTCAAACACTTGGGAGAGCTTCACAGGGAGTAGAATGAAAATGGAGTTAGCGCATCGGGAGTCACCATGTTCAGACGTCTTCATGAAAAGGGGTACCAAGCCACTTCTGAAACAGAAACAATGTCAGAAGCATCTTACCTGGGCTAAGGAGAAAAAAAAAAAAACTAGACCGTTGCTCAGTGGTCCAAATTCCTCTTTTTAGATAAAAGTAAATTTTGCATTTCATGTTGAAATCATGGTCCTAGAGTCTGGAGGAAGACTAGAGAGGCACAGAATCCAAGCTGCTTCAAGTCCAGTGTGAAGTTTCTGAAGTCAGTGATGATTTGGGGTGCCGTGACGTCTGCTGCCGTTGTTGGTCCATTGTGTTTTATCAAGTGCAAAGTCAATGCAGCCGTCTACCAGGAGATTTTGGAGCACTTTATGTTTCCATCTGCTGACAAGCTTTATGGAGATGCTGATTTCCTTTTCCAGCAGGACTTTAGCTCCTGCCCACAGTGCAAAAACCACTTCCAAGTGGTTCCAGATGGGTCTTTGCCAAGGGTCAATTTAGAGTAGCGGAAGGTTGCTGGCTCAGGTTCTGAGAAGAAATCATAATCTTTCTTACAGTAGAAAATTACATCTGGAGTTTGTGCTTGACTGCAGTGTCAGAAATAACATGCTGCCTATTGCAAGCATTTATTTTACTTTGCTTGGCAGTAAAATCTGGTAAAATAGATTAAAATGGTTAATAATAAATATACAATAAATTACTAATAAATGCATATGTCACGTGTTGTCCAAGGAAGGCGATGAAGATGAAGGTAATCCACAAAAGGCTTTAATTTTAAACCACACGATACATAAGGAATAAGAATTCAAGGCAATATAAACATGTAATTCTAAATAATAATTCTAATTAATAACCGACCGCAAACTGAACAGAAAGGAGACTTAAAATAGTGAAGCTTAATGTGAGGAACCAGGTGATGGGAGTTAACTAATAATAAACTAATGAGAACAGGAACATAACCAAATAAGGACAAACAGGAACTGGGTGAGCGGCTGATGAGATCCAGCGGAGAGGGCATTGAGGAAGGGAACAAATCAATGAGAGAAGGTGGGAGAGGGAGGTTGGGAGGGATATTTTCCCACAGAAGGATGGGCATCTCTGAATGAAAGTCAATTAAGTCTCCCAAGTCCAGTTCTTGCTCACCCTCAGCGGTGGTGCAGTGGGTGGGGCTTTTCATTGCCTCCACAATCTCCACAGCTGTATCCGCCGTTGCTTGAGCTGTCAAGTCTCGCACCTGGCATTTGGGGCTCTAGCTCTAAGGCGACGGTCAGCTCTGTTGCTCCTGATGGCGATTGCTTAGTGACTGCGGCAGGCTCTGGCTCTCTGTCTGCGGTGGGCTCGGGCAGTTCGCACCACAGGGTGGCAGTTGACTGGGCTTTGGGCTAGGGGCCATGATGTGAGATGACTCTGGGCTGGTGACACTCACATGTGATGACCCCAGGCTGGATTTCGCCTCGTCGACGGTGAAAGCTGATCCGGCAATCCACAGCGCAAAGTTGATGTAGCTCTTAAGCGACCAGCACGGATCAGCTCTGGGCATGATGAAACGGATATCCTCTTCCAGCCCACACCAGAATCCCTCCATTAAGGTGAGGTCATCACATGTGGCAAGATGGTAATTGTCCACAAACACCCACACATATTCCTCTAGGTCTCGGCCGTCTTGAAAAATTAAGATCGTGGCCCCTGAAGGGCTATGAGCACCAGTTCTAGCCTCATTTCTTGTGGTCAGTTATTCTGTCACGTGTTGTCCAAGGAAGGCAATGAAGATGAAGATGAAGGTAATCCACAAAAGGCTTTAATTATAAACCACACGATACATAAGGAATAAGAATTCAAGGCAACATAAACACATGTGATTCTAAATAATAACCAACTGCAAACTGAACAGAAAAGAGACTTAAAATAGTGAAGCTTAATGAGGGGAACCAGGTGATGGGAGTTAACTAATAATGAACTAATGAGAACAGGAACATAACCAAATAAGGACAAACAGGAACTGGAAGAAACCAACACAAAGGACTAAACCAATACAGAAGACAGAACCTATGTAAAACAAAACACAACACAACAAAAAGTTCATAACTGTGACAGCATAATTGCCAAACTAAAATTACATGCTCTGAATTATTATTTTTCATATTGTACAAAAATTAAAAATAAACTGAAATGACCCAAATTGCATACAAATATATTCCAAATTTCATAAAATGAATATTTTAAAGGGGTCATCGGACGCTAAGTTCACTTTTATATGTTGTTTGAACATTAATGTGTGTTGGCAGTGCATGTACAAATCTACCCTATAATGATAAAAATCCATGCAGTGGTTTTTAATTAATCTGTAAAAATAATATTCCCTTTTTCAAATCGAGCCATTCTCAGATGCCTGTCGTTGTGGCATCACACCGACAGAGGCCACTCCCATGACAGTTGATTGACATGAGCGTCTTACCACAGACCAGCTGTTACTGTTTGCCCTCTTTGTTTCAATGCCGAAGCAGGGATGTAAGTTAGACAAGAATATCTCCGATTGAGCGATTGAGGTGTTGTGTTGCTGGATGTAATATTGAACGTAGTTATCGTCATTTACTCCCGACATCTGAGCCGCTGAAGATGCAGTGTATTACGTTTGTGAAGGGAATGCGCCTCCCGATCTACATATATCCGTCTATGTTCACGCGAATCATTCACGATCCAGCTTCACTTACAGCAGAAGTGAGTATAAGGGTTTTTTTAATGATTCTTTGCGATCGTCTTTCCTAATAATGTGCTAGTTAGCAAGTTTAGCGGCTAAACGTGACTAAAGTAAACAGGCTCGTCAATCCACAGAGAGAAGAGAGGGGCGGGGTGAGCAGAGCTCATTCGCATTTAAAGCAGCCTCGACCAGAATGAGGTGATTTTTGCAGCGCTCTTTTTGGCAAGGTAAAAAAGGTGTTGTTTTTACACTACCTTTGAGAATTTTTAACCAAAGTATATTATAGACTTTTCATTAAGACCCTAAAGAATCATATCAACTTGTGGAAAACCCCTTTAATAAATTTACTCTTACATTTAGGTCTTCTTATAATATCATATATTTATTATTAGTCTTCTTATCATAACATTCTTTGTTTTTAGATTCATTAAAATCTTTTATTCGCTTCTACTTAAAGGGATAGTGCACCCAAAAATAAAAATTAAATGATTTACTCACCCTTGCCATCCTAGGTGTATATGACTTTCTTCTTTCAGATGACAATCAGAGTTATATTAAAAAATGTCCTGGCTCTTCCAAGCTTTATAATGGCAGTGAGTGGGTCTTGAGATTTTGAAGCCCAAAAAAGTGCATCCATCCATCATGAAAAGTGCTCCACACGACTCCAGGGGTTAATAAAGACCTTCTGAAGTGAATCGATGCGTTTGTGTAAGAAAAACTTTTTAAACTGTAATCTCTAGCTTCCGCTAAGTGAGGTGCACGTTCAAAAGAGAGTGGGGTTCCAGCGGATGACGTAGGACGTGGGCGTAGCGTAAGCTCCGGTGAGAATATGCTTGCGAGAACCAAGTTTTGTTTACAGCAAAAGAAAACCAGACTCCTCTTGGCTTATTTTGAAATCTTCCAACATTTTTCTTTACAAATCCTCGTTTTATACTTTTAATTTGTGACTTGTGTTTGTAAAGTAACATGGCTACATTTCTTAACTACACTTTTAAAAAGTGCACTTTGTAATAATGTCAAATTAAAGGTTTAAAGTACATTAAATTTTAAAATCATTATTTTTAATAATATTTTGCCATGCTTACACTTGACTAACATACTAAAGCACATGTGTGTTTTGCACTATTGCATTTAAATTTAATATACTCAAAATGTTCAGAATCGAAATTTCGTCATTATAAATGTGCAATTAATAAATGCTTGTCAGTGTATTTAGCAGTACACTTTAACCATATTTCAAAGACAATACAAGTAATTATGAAACTGCATATGAAGACTTATGTAAGTGGTTCAAAAAACACTCCTAAGTTTAAGTAAATGCATTTCATATAAATTT
This sequence comes from Cirrhinus mrigala, assembly GCA_036247105.1. Classification (NCBI taxonomy): domain Eukaryota; kingdom Metazoa; phylum Chordata; class Actinopteri; order Cypriniformes; family Cyprinidae; genus Cirrhinus; species Cirrhinus mrigala. The sequence continues at coordinate 17,454,141 of CM070017.1, forward strand.
AAACTATAATACATTTTCATTTAATTGCAAACAACATTTGGCTCACATGTAAGTATATTCTTTTAAAGTGTATTCCCAGATAGCACACATACGTCTGCAAGATGTCTGTTAAAGATCTCTTGATCTGGAAAGCATCTGCTGTGACAGATGTCTGTAAGATGTCAGTTTTACATACATTCAAAATCAAAAACATCTTCAAGACATCTAATAGACGTCTATTTGACATCTAATAGGAAACGTCCAATAGACGCATTGCAGATGAGCAAACTACGTCTTGCAGATGTCTTGCAGATGTCTTGCAGATGTCTTGCAGATGTACATGCAGACGTCAAATAGACATCTCCGAGATGTACGTGTGCTATCAGGGATATTTCCATGCTCTTTTTAAAGGATGCTAAAGTGTATTTCTTTTGCACAAGGGTAAAGTCTTACTCTTCACTTAGAGCGGCACACTATTTGTACATCTGGTTGCATTTTAACTGCGTTTCTTTGTCTCTGTACTTGTACTCTGCGCAGTGAAAAAGAAAGTTAAATCTGATCGCTTTGACTCAGACTGTGGATTATTTCTAATGAAATGCAGTGGTTTCTTAATATCTTAGCACACTGATCACAGTCAGATGTTTTTCTAGAAGGAAAGTTCAGTTTATAAATGAGATTGTTAGTGTGTCATCTGAAAGGCCTAACTGCAAAAAAGTACCCTTCATTACTCATACAAATATCTCCCTCATGAAAAGATATTATCTTTGGGAATTTCTTCCTTCTGTGAATACAATTAATGAGCAAATCCTCCAAACCTGATGTATTTCAAATGAATACACAGATCATAAACAGCTGAAATGTTACAGTAAGTTGAGCAATCACAGGCCCTGCTGTTATCAGAATTGCAGACAGGATAAGAGCATGTGAAATAGCCCATGTTACAGGCTGACGCTATTAAATGCTCATTTGTGAGAGCTTGTAACATTTCCCATGGATACAGGCCAACAGAGCCCGCTCTGTTGTCTTAGTCATGAATGATGCAAGTGACAAGTTTGGAGTTGCTGGTGGAGCAAGCATTCGCTGATGACATATTGTCCTGAACACTTTAACCGCCCTGAATGTGAGTGTGAGAAAGGTAACGCTACTTTGCAATGTTAGCAGTTAAGTGACAAACGCTGCTTAGTCACAGACTCATATCATATATCATATACTGTTTCATAACACCCGCAGGCTTTAATTGTTTATGTAACAAAAGCCGATATGGAAGTTGTCTTCAGTTTTATACTGACATCTATTGGTGTGGATGGAAATGCCAAAGCTTCCAATGGCTTATAAGTGATTAAGTGATAAGTGAATATATTTAGTCTAACTGCATGATGTGCTGAATAATTCATCTAAATGAATTACTTTAAAAATAATTTAAAGTCATTGTTGAAAAGCATTGAATAGACATTACAAAAACAATTTTTTAGAGAGAAAGATTTTGATTAAATGTTTAATAAATAATGAAAATAAATAGGTATTAATGATGTACCTCGCTGCCTTATCTGACAATGACTTTGCAGCCAGCGTTTGCGCACAAAGCAGTGTTGCCAAGTCGAATTGGGCTACTTTAACACTGTTGCCGTGGGTTGTTTTCATGATTATTCCCAGGAATGCGAATTTTACCAGGGGAACCCCGCCAAAAAACATGTATTATCCCCGGCAGAATGCGATTTTTAACTAGGGACCTTCCTCGAAATGCGATTGGGCTAGTTTTGGGCTAGTTTTGAGTAGCAATTGGGTGGGTTTTGTTGTGAAAACCTGGCAACCCTGTCACAAAGGCACCTCACAAAACTGATTTCAGACATGCTTTTGAGGCAGCATAAGGGTTTAATGATCTACAACAAAATAGAATTAGCTTTGGTGATAACTGAGGGAATATTTAATTACTATAATTAGGGCTGCACAATTAATCGAATTTCTAATCGTGATCACAATTATGTAACCGTTCAAAGGCACAATTACAAAAAAAAAAAAAAAAACATTATTCAGCTTTCTTAAGATGTGTGGGTGTGTGTGTGTGTGTGTGAGAGAGAGAGAGTGTGTGTATTTTTGCTACAGGTTATCTTAAGGTTTTTTGTTCTCATTGTTTTAATTTTTACATTTTTATTTTTTTATATATATATTTTAAGAAGAAACTATATATAAAAATGTGGCATGCAGTTGCTTCAAACAATAGTATAAAGCTATTCAAAACATCAATGTAAATTGTGATAATCATAAATAATAATCGCAATTACAATTTCAAGGCAATAATCGACAATTATGATTTTTTGTCATAATTGTGCAGCCCTAACTATAATACTGATTTCTCACTAGAAGTAACATTGGTCAGAAGTTGGTCAGAAATAAACAATTTTTAACCAAACTGATCACCAAACGCAACTTTCAGATGCCGTCTTTATGTTTTTGCTCAACCATCACGGAATGGAACGCACAGGATTCTGATATCATTAGCTCGCTCGATTTGTTAAATACATGGATTCATTCAGTAATTAATCAGTTTGTGTTGCTCTGAAATATACAACAATTCAGCTGTAGCTTTGTTTGGAACTGTTTTCTTTGGAGAAATTGAGCAAAACAGACTATATTGACAATATTGTGTCTAAAACACAATATTAACTTATTGTTTGTTGAACTGTTGAATAAAATCATCATCACGTTTGCATTCATGCAGATATTTGGTACTCACAAATAGTAACTAAGTTAGTAACATCATTATAAAAGTAGTTACATCATTATAAAAGTACCTAATTACCAGGGAAAGTAATTATTGTGTTACATTTTAAAAGTATGTTAAAATATGTAAAATAACTTAGATGCCCCCGATATTAAATATGTGAAATGAATGAAATTTAAATGAAATGAATTCATTTTTTGTTTACTCACCAGACTAAAATTAAATATCTGATATACTATTATATAGTAGTCAGCATTTGAAGTGGATTAAAAAAGTTTATCTAAGTTGCCCTAAGACAAGAATGGGTATTGTTTTGGTTTTAAGACAACTTTGATGAAAGGTTTTGATTCACTTTAAATGTTGACTACTATACATAGCCTATATAAAGCTTAATGGCACAGTTTTTTTAAGATCTGAAAGTACACTTAGCATCAGTCAGTCAAGCATTATAATATGACATTATGATAATTTAGATAACAAAACTACTACAAATTCTACTACTATAACAATATAAAACGCACTAAAGATTAATGAGCTGCTGGGTTCATGAATTTTAATCACGTTGTCCGCTTTCGTTCTAAATGATTTGCTGAAAATCAAAATAGGGACGATAATAGATGAGCACCAGCCAATGAGATTGCCGTTTGTGCATTAGTTCCGCCTACTACCGGAGAAACCGGCAGCTGGAGAATTCCAGAGTAGCTCTGTTATTTTGACAGGAAAATACAGCATAGAATATCGTTTACATGTAGCGTGTCAATTCTGCATGGTATGTAAGTCTCTCTCGCTCTGTATCTTTCTTTGCGTGTGTGTGAGACAAAGCGACCGCTGTTGTCATTGGATTGGTTGAGTTATACAGGATTTCTGGGAGATGTGTGTGTCATGTTCTTTAATGTTCTGCCTGGAAACAAAGATGCCAAACACCTCACGAAAGAAGAATGCTGTCATGTCTACAAGTGTGAAGCAATGAGTGTTTATCAGGATCAGCTAAATGCTGGATTGTCAAAAGTATGTGGTACAAAATCTTTAAAATACGTTCAAGAGTTTTACACACTGGTCTGTTATTGTGTGTGTTTTCATGTCCCTAAACATGACACGGCACAAAATGGAACGTGATTGGTTGCTTTACCTGTCAGTCATATGGCCTCTTGGGTGGGCTTTGGGCCTTCAAAGTGGCCAAGGTTCCCAGACCTTCTGCTGTCAGTCCGAAGGTCTGGCTACGCGAGACTACTCTCAGATAGATCCTTCAAGGTATCTTGGAGAGGTGAGGTGCCCAAGTCACAACATCTAGCTACTGGGGTGCCTCAGAGCTTAGTTCTCCGCTCCTTTTCTCTGTCTACATGGCATCACTAGGTTCTGTCATTCAGAAACCTGGATTTTCATATCACTGCTACTCGGTATGTCTAACAGACTTTTCTTGCTGGATGAAGAACCATCACCTTCAACTCAACCTTGCCAAGACAGAACTGCTTGTGGTTTCAGCCAACCCAACACTTCATCATAATTACACCATCCAGTTAGGCACATCAACCACAATGCCTTAGGACAGCCAGGAACCTCAGAGTTGTGACTGATGATCAGCTGAATTTCATCAGACCACATTGCTAAAACTTCCCAGTCCTGCAGATTTGTCTTATACATTATTAGGAAGACCAGGTCCTTTCTTTTGGAGCATGCTACACAACTCCTTGTTCAAGCTCTTGGTCTGTTCAGGCACGACTATTGCAGTGCTCTCTTGGCAGGTCTTCCTGGCAGTTCTATCAAACCTCTACAACTAATCCAGAATGCAGCTGCAGATTAGTCTTTAACAAGCTGAAATGAGTGCATGGCACGTCACACATCTGTTCATCAGTTTGCACTGGCTACAAATAGCTGCTTGCACTTAATTCAAGGCATTGATGTTTGCCTACAAAACAACCACCGGCTCTGCACCCCTTTACCTAAATTCACTACTTCAGACTTATGTGCACTCCAGAAGATTTTGTTCTGCAAGTGAACAGTACATTATAGTGCCATCCCACAAAGGCACAAAATCACTTTCACTGACTTTTACCTTAACCCTTTAACAGTCACCATTCACTCTGTAAGTTTACTTCACCATATTACAAATAAATCCTAATCTAATCATGACAAACTATACATTGTTGGAAAGGTCTAAGACTCCTTACAAATTATGTAGGAAAAGTAATAGATTAATATATGTCAAGAGTGCAACTTAAAAAATCTACATCATAACATGAGTTCTGACCTTTGTCACAAAAGACTTTCTTCATTTCCTTTTTCCCTTTCACACTTTAGATATAAGAAATTATGTATCAGTTCAAAACTTAAAATCTCAAAATTCATCCTTTGAAAGGCATTTCAAAATCAGACATTGCATTACCACGGAAAATGTACATCAAAATCATATTACAATATGTTTTCATTCATGAATTATAAAAATTTAAGTCTGGATAGTGCATTTTGTATGTCTGTGTTCAAAAATAGGAGTGACAGTTAAAGTGTAAATTGTTCTCTGCTGGTGGAATGTCCTGCTCAACCTGATCTGAGCATCCGAGTCTTTAGCTCTATTGTCCTTATTCGTATGCCACTTTGTCTGCTAAATGATTAAATGTAAATGTAAATATCTTTAAATTTTAGTGCATATAACTGCATTCTACATATTCAGGCTACATATTTGTAACTAATGTTGCAAAAGTGTATAATTACAGGATTATTTCAGAGATGATTCTAACAAAATAAACCAATATTAAAATTCTGTAATTATGAATCATTATTTTTTCATTATTATTTATCACCCCCATGCTGGTCCAGTACTATATGACTTACCTTTTTGTCAATGGGACACAACAAAAGAGCTTTAGCTGAATGTTGACTCTTTTCCTTAAAGGAACACTCCACTTTTTTTTGAAAATAAGCTTATTGTCCAACTCCCCTAGAGTTAAACAGTTGAGTTTTACCATTTTCGAATCCATTCAGCCGATCTCCGGGTCTGGCGGTAGCACTTTTAGCATAGCTTAGCGTAGATCATTGAATCTGATTAGGCCGATAGCATCTCGTTCAAAAATGACCATATATAATGACGATATTTTTCCTATTTAAAACTTGACTCTTCTGTAGTTACATTGTGTACTAAGACTGACGGAAAATGAAAAGTTGCGATTTTCTAGGCTGATATGGCTAGGAACTATACTCTCATTCCAGCGTAATAATCAAGGAACTTTGCTGCCGTACCATGGGTGCAGCAGGCGCAATGATATTACGCAGTGCTTGAAAGTGACCGAAATGAGAATATAGTTCCTAGCCATATCGACCTAGAAAATCGCAACTTTTCATTTTTCATCCATCTTTGTACACGATGTAACTACAGAAGAGTCAAGTTTTAAATAGGAAAAATATCGTCATTATATATGGTCATTTTTGAACGAGATGCTAGCGGTCTAATCAGATTAAATGATCTACGCTAAACTATGCTAAAAGTGCTACCGCCAGACCCGGAGATCGACTGAATGGATTCGAAAACGGTAAAACTCCACTGTTTAACTCTAGGGGAGTTGGAAAATGAGCCTGTTTTCAAAAAAAAGTGGAGTGTTCCTTTAATACAAAACCACACACTGACAGGCTTTCAAATATTAAAATTATGGGTAACACTTTACAATACGTGTGCACAAATATGCATTAATTCATGCTTAATTAATGCACAGATAATCACGAGTTAATATATAATTCATAAAGAACTAAACCATTTATTAATGTTTACTACATCAGCAACTAATGAACATTCTATATGATTCATAGATTAAGTAATCAATAAATTGTTATTAGTTAAATGTGTCATAATGTATTAATTCCCTAATAACTTATTTTATTAACTAATGATGTAAATTCATGTTAATTACCACAGTGGTCAAAGCTATGTACTTCAACTTCTAGTTGTCTGCTTTAAATACTCATCAGCTAATGATCTGCAAATGTATCATTATGTTATGACTTTACTTGTTGAGGCACATGACTAACTAACTAATTCTAAATCCATAACTACAATGACATATTACTTAACAGTTAGTTAATAGTTCTGTGCCTCAACAAGTAAAGTCATAACATAATGATATCTTTGCAAATCATTAGCTAATGATTAATTAAAGCAGACAACTGGAAGATGAAATGCGTGGCTTCAACCCATTGTCTTAATTAACACGTGAATTTACACTATTAGTTCATAAAATAAGTTTTTAGGGAATTAATACATTATGACAAATTTAACTAATAACAATCTATTGATTACTTAATCTATGAATCATATAGAATGTTCATTTGTTGCTGATAAAGTAATTATTAATGAATGGTTTAGTTCTTCATGAGTTATATATTAACTCATGATTATCTCTGCATTAGTTAAGCATGAATGAATGCATATTTGTGGACCCGTATTGTAAAGTGTTACCAAATTATGAAAATAAAATCCATCCACCATTAAAGTTCCATAACAAGTCCTTGCAACTCTGTTTTACATTTTTGTAAATAATGAATACTACATTTTACAAGTCCCCTGAAGCTTTGTGTGAGGAACAGATCGAAATGTACAACCAAGCTGGTGTACGCTGTGCAATTATGCAATCTAAGACTAATTTCAAAGATTATAAAATATTTATTTGGTCCTAGGGCAAAATCAGCAGTCTTTCATGGCTGAGCATGACATGCTCACTGATGGCTGATTAATTGCCTTTCTGATTAATCGACATATTTGTACATTTTATGGTCCATCTAATAAAGAACAAAGCACAACAGTTAATTACATGTGCGTATGAGAGAGATCACAATAAAAAAGACTGAGAGAATCACAACTGAAAACGTTTAAGACTAGCTGAAAAGGATTGTTCACCCAAAAATGTTAATTCTGTCACCATTTGTTCACCCTCCTTTCATTCCAAATCTGATTTACTTACTTCTGCGTAACATGAAAGAAGATGCTCAGTGTTTTTTGCCAGTGTTGTTTTTTTTTTTAATATCTACTTTTGTGCTTTACCAACGAAATAAAACCATTCAGATTATGGACAACATCAAGATTAATCATCATTCATGTAATGACTGTACTGTGAAAATTGCAGTTCATGACCACTTGCAACCCACAGGACACTTTGACCTTGTTTCTTTTCCTTTTTTTCTTTTCATTTCCAGGCAAAACCAACTTTTCTGCCAACATTAGCACAAAAGGGTTTGTGAAAATGTTAAAACAGATGTGGACTAGTAAACAAAAATTTAATTTAAAACGGTTTAAATCAGGCGGAAAAATAAAGAAGTTTTTAGAAAATAAACTAATAAATTTGAAACTGACTGTAAAAGCAAAAGATCAGTGATTTTCCCACAGAAGAAAGTAAGTTGTATGGATTTGAACTGACTGTAATGTTTTCAGACATTTATCGAATTGTAATTGCACGTTACTTGTAATTAAATGAAAATGTATTCGTTTAAATCTAAATCCAATGCAATTAGATGAGTTTTAGAGTGCTTTTTTGACATCTTTATATGTAATTTCAGTTACTTCTGTTTTTGTGTCTGACAAGTACTTATGGTAACCTAAAATGTACTTTAATGTAATATTGAAAACTGTATGTGATGCATTTAAATATATTTGCAATTACACATTTGTAATGATGAAGTTGCAGTTTAGTACATTTAAAACATATAGTACAGTTTTGAAAAACACACAGTTTAACACACATTTGCCTTGGTATTTCAGTGCATCAGTCAGCAAAACAATTGTGCTTCTTTAGCGCATGTGACAAAAATATTAATTTGATCTACTTAAGTGACCTTTTATTTCATTAATATTATATTATCTGTACAGTTTTTATACTTTGAATATTTGAAGTACACTACAAGTGCTCATTCAATACAATTAAGGGCACTTATTTTTCACAAGGGTGTTATTTTTGCATGAATTCTTAGTTTGAAGACCAAATGATTTTAGATCACCTGTATTGTCTCGTGGACGTGGAGTTTAATAATATCCTTCAACAAAAGTGAAATTATTAAGTGAAATGCATTATGTTTTAACAAATGAGGCCTTTGCCCGCACAGCAAGATTAAATGGATGCGATGACAGCTTTATGCCTAGAGTATTTGAATCGCAGCTATTTGGCATGAAATGGAGAAACTCGACTCAGTAATTCATCTCAGCCCAGCAAGTTTAGGCATCACCTGTCACACCTCACACTGATACTATGGCATCTGAAAAATACAAAGATAAGATCCCCTAAATCGATCACAAAGCACTAGAGCAAGAACAAACACATGCTCGATGGCATTGAACCAACAGGGTAAAAGGATTTTCTTAAAAAAAGTGTGAGGCACTGAAAGGCGAACTTGTTTTACTACAGTGCTTCTCTCATTAATCAATTGAAATCTAATTTAAAGTCTAAATTAAATCAGTGTCTTCATTTTTGGTTGTTTGGAATAACCTAATAAAATAATAATAACATCAGATTAGTGTCATAAAAATATTTCAGATGGGTTTAACACAATTAAAGAAAAAGACATGACAATTTAAACGCACAGTTGCAACATTTTATTATAAAAAAATCATTAAATGTATACATACTGCCCTTTTACCCTCTCTTTCTCTTTCTCTCTCTCTCTCTCTCACACACACACACACACACACACACACACACACACTTATGTGTAGGCTGTTTACAGGTTACATATGACTAAAACATAAAAAAAATATATATACATAAAGTATAAAAAAGAAAATAAGCACGGAGACAAAAAGAGCAAACATTCACAGTTTGTACATTCATATTGTTCTAATACAATGAACAGAAGCAGACCATACATTACAGTTCATTATGAACCTCTGCATGAAGATAGTAATTCATAAGTGTAGAAAATATGAATCAGCAGGATTGATAGTGGTATAAACTAAATAATGGTGTATTGGTGATATACACATTTTCATTTGCATTAAAATACAGGTTGGTCTGCAGTGGTGTGATGAAAGCTGCCTTTGAAACTCTACACGGTGTGTGGGATTATCTTAGTTGGTTTCACGAGCATTTTTTCTATCCAGGGCAGTGTTGGTTCAGCACAGATTTTCTGACCATTTTTCAGATGGAGGCTGTTTGGAGACCAGAAAAGGACAATAAGAAAAAGACATTGATAATTCTCCAAGCATGGTTGTTTAATTGCTGCGTAATTACTGGCACAATGAATTCCAGCTTTCCTAACGACTTTGTTGATGTTTTATATCATACTCACACAATAGCAGCAATGTTACATCCTCCATCGCTTTTCTGGATTCTGTAACTCATGACACGTTTCCCGATGTTCTTCTTTACTTTTGCATATTTTAAACAGCAGTTTTCATAGGAACCTGAGAATGAATCAAAATTATATTTAGTAATTTGGTCTCTCTCTCTATCTCTCTCTCTCTCTCTTCTCACAGTGTCTACACCGAACGCGAGCGTCGCGACAAAATACTACAGAACCCATTATAATCAGTGATGCTGTCTACATTGGATGCGACGCGGAACGACGCGACAAGACAAATCCCCGACACTAAATGGCTCGTTCTATTTATGACGTGAACGTCAGTTCAAATGATTTGCAACGGTCGCTTGTCGCGTCCAGTCAAGCTGTTGCGGCGCAACGCGACGCGACATCTGTCGCGTCCGATATAGACACTCTAAAAATAAAATATGTGTAGAACACATTGAATTAATGAAGAATTTTTTTTAATGAAAACTGAAATAGTATTTTATGTAAAATGTACTCCAATAATCTTTTTTATTTACACCTTTAAAAAGTCATTTTTACATTGTAACCTGCAATTGTTAGCTATTTTTACCTGATTTAACACATAGAAATCAGTTTTGATGGAATAAATTAGTGTATTTAGTGTGAATCAGTGATGTTAAATATTTTTACCTTTTATAAAACCAGTTAATTTAGGCCTACATGCTACAATTTTCAATCCTTCGCACATAATTTTACTTAAATCCCATTAAGCCTATGCATTTAATTAAAAAAAAAAAACATGCTGAAAACTGTCTAAAATCTAAAAAGTACATTAGTAGAAATGTGCAAAACTAATAAACAAAGTATATATTTAATTTTAAATCATTAGCAATGCGTAATGGAAGTCATCTCACTTAATTAACCACAAAATTCTTACCTTGGGCCACACTGGGATACATGCAAGCCAGCAGCAGGAGAAAAATCAGGATTTGAAACTTCATGGTTGAATGCTGTTTTTCCATATAAGCTGCAAGAAAAGACAGGGAAATATTTAGTGCATTTTTGATTTTATGATGTGTATCCACCAAGCATGAACATGTGGCTCTAAAGTGAATAATGGCTATAGTCTGCATGTCTCATCTTTACCTCAGAGATTCTCCGGAGAATGATGTTGTTCTTCACGGTTAAAGCTGCTCTAATCTCCTCCTTTGCCTCCTTAGCACTTTTTATAGCAACAAACCTGAAACTTTGCCACGCCCCCATGTTTTTGCCTAGATTTTACATTCTGTTGCATTAGAAGATGTTAATGTGAAAGTGGAATGCTGTCGACTGACTTTGTTGTTTTGATAAATCGCAGTTGACTTAAGAGTTCCCGCATTAGAAACATAAACAGTATGCCTGAAGCAATATCTCTATCTTAAACCTCTATATTTGGTCAGCAGAGAGTGTTTCAGCATGGGGGCAGAAAGCACTGGGAGTCTGAAGGTTTTTTTTTTCACAGCCCCCATTTCTCGGCCCTGCTTGGTGTTGCACAATACAACTCCCCCCCACCCCCCCACCCCCCACCCCTTAACATCTGCTTTTAGGACGTTTTATGGTCTGTTTGCCAATACAAATATATGAAACGCAATATTGTGCAACAAGATTCCCTTAAATTGATCGCACCTTTTGAAAATGTCCAGCGGTGCATGTTGAGTGTCATTGAATTTCTTCCTTCCTAATGGAGGTCTTCAACTCTGATGACCATTTACTGTCTCAGTTCATCTCGGCCTTGACCTGACCCAAATCTGCAGTATTTTGGCAGCGTCTTTAGGAAAATATATAGATATCTTTGCTTTTGTGACTGCTAGTGATCTTGTGCAGGTCTATGCCAGCAAAACTGACAACAGCAGTTTTGCCTCATATAGGGGAATTCCATCTTTGGTGCATCTTGCTTGTTGGAGACATTTCCAGGCTGTTGCATGACCTTTAGACCTGGAATTATGCAGAAAGCTCAGTGTTTTATGAGAAGCTCCACTTTCTGTCCAAGTCTTGAGGACAATAAAGTGAGCGTCAGATTTCATTGAAAAATTCACTACTTGTAAAGAGAACTCCACGCTTGCTTTTAAAGAATGTTAGACGACACTTCATTCTCTTTAGGGACCCACATTTTATGTTTCTCTGCAAAACCGATGACTGGAATGTTAAATAGTCCCATATGGAGAAGTGTTGTCTTGAGTTATTTAGTAAATCTTCTTGTAAACTTTTCTTTGTTGTTGTTTTCTCAATGTTCTCAAGAATTCTCCCAATGTTTCTAGAATTCTGTAGCAGTACGGCTTCGATCATGCTACACTGCAAAAAGAGATATGTGTATATTTTATTTCTTCATGACATGCTATCAATTTATAATTTAGTCATATTTCTAAGCTGTTATGTTACAGATGTTCTTGAGCTCATCTGTATCTTATTTCTGAGGCCGACAGTAGAATTTCTGTGACATCTTAAACATCTTACTTCACTCTTCCGTAACTCTGAACATCCCATATTCTTTCTGCATTGCTTAGAGCAGATGTAATGCAAAGGCTTTATACTTTTTAATTAAAGACACAATCATACTTCTGTTTCTGCTTTTGGACATTTCAGTCCTCCTGTGTATGACAAACTCTTTAAGAATCAAACGAAATACAAAAGTAAAATGTATAAACATGATTATTATTGTTATTTTTATTACAAAGCCATCAATATCAAAGAATACATACACACACTTGTAGTTCTAGTTATAATATTAACAAGGTACATTAATAAATAAATAAATAACATTTCCCACATTCTAATGAAATGCAAGAGTAAAATGTGTCCAAAAAAGTGCAAACAAGAGTGCAAACAAATTTTTTTACAAACAACTCAAACTTGTTTCCCAAAAGCATTGTTAGCTAACTATGGTTGTTAGCAGCGCTGGGTAGTAACTGATTACAGGTTTCAAAAATTAAGTACTTGTAATTATAATGTCTTATATTTTAAAATGCTCGTAAATAAGATTACATTAACTTTTTTATGGATTACATGATTGCATATTATTTACACAATGGTGGTGAATTATTCATAATTTATTGATTCTCCCTTTTTTTAATGTTCATTCGCTTTTAAATGTTTCTTTCTAAAAATACTGTGTCATGCCATTTAGCTTTGACTATATTCACACATTTGATGAAAAAATAGCATTTCTCAAGCAGTTCGATCAAGTATGAAACAAATAATGAAGTATGGACAAAAATATTTCAAATCTGAAAGACTTTCACCATGTAATGTCATTGTTTTTATCATGTTTATTAATGTTTATTCATATAATGCAGAGATTCTTATCAACTCACAAACCCACTGCAGTTCTTACTTTATGCCCAATTTTACACTTTTTCATATCATTATGATATCTTTAAAGTAATCTAAAATGTAGTCTGATTACATTACCTAAAATGAGTAACCTAGATTACGTTACTAAGGACAATTTTTATTATGTAGTCTGTAATATGAAATCAGTAACCGACTACAATATGTAAGCAATCTACCCAGGTATAGTCATTAGTTCCATTGAACTCTATAGTATGGTGGCTGAGAGAGCTCAACACGCTGCAACTTAAAGCACATGCAAACAGAAAAAAACGACAACAAATTAAGAAACCATCTTCATCAGTTTGACAACAGAGACGCTGCAAATCCTCCCAACGCAAACACAAATACGGAAACGCGCTGCAAATTCTCACAACACAACCAAACACACAAACACGCTGCAAATAGCACCGACCACAACGGAAATGTTTCAGGGGGACCTCAAAAAGTGACGAACCCAGCTGGGACCTGAATTTTGACCTGATTTTAACCATTAATGAAGCATTGCATTTTTTTTTTTTTTTTTTTTTTTTTTGTGAACTTTGAACATTATATTTATTTGCATATATTTATTTATTTATATATTTATTTGCAATTAAGTTAATAACGTTTCACAGTTAAGTGTGTGATTCGTCAGATTAGTCTAATAATATCCAAACGACCAATGAATCGTATGATCAGGATGTTAAACAAAAAACTCACCTTTTAGTTCACACAACACCTCTCTGAGCAAATCCACTGAACAAATAATCAGGTTCAGATATTGAACATTTATTTTTCTATTGCCCTTATGCTATTTCATTTTGGACTGACTTTAAAATAGACATAACAAAGAAATTAAGCAAACCCCTTAATTTAGATTTTCATGATATTTTGTTTTCAAATCCCCTCTTTTCTGATAAACAGGTTTATATTATAAATCTGTTAATTATCTTAGCAAAGTTTTATATTCACAAGTCAAAAGTAAGTCAGAAGAAACCATTATATATTAAATTTTGTAACACTGATCTTAAAATTTACCTTGAAACCTTCTCTAATATGAGAAGGTTTCAAAACAAATTTTAAAGCTTTTCAAATTTATGTAACTGCCCTGGAATTACCGATTACCTGGAATTATCAACTTAAATATAATAATATTAATAATCAGGTCCCAGCTGGGTTCATCACTTTTTGAGGTCCCCCTGAAACATTTCCGTTGTGGTCCGTGCTATTTGCAGTGCGTTTGTGTGTTTGGTTGTGTTGTGAGAATTTGCAGCGCGTTTCCGTCTTTGTGTTTGCGTTGGGAGGATTTGCAGCGCCTGTGTTGTCAAACTGATGAAGATGTTTTCTTAATTTGTTGTCGTTTTTTTCTGTTTGCATGTGTTTTCTTAAGTTGCAGCGCGTTGAGCTCTCTCGGCCACCGTACTATAGAGTGTTTTCACGATGCATCATCAATTGGCCATATTGGCAGTACTGAATGTAGACAATGCCACTGAACCAAATGAAACTTGTATGTTTAGCTGATTATTGCTGCTGAAAATTGCCAGTAATTTCCAGTCACGTTTTGGGCAGTACTTATCGGACGGACTGGGAAAAAAACATTTGGAGTAGCCTACTAAAGGGTGCCGTAAGTTATAACAAATCAAGGAGAAGAGTTCAAAAGAACTGTCTGAGAAACAAAAGGTGATTGTAGTTGGCCAAAATAAACCAGGATTTCCAGGAAAAGAAATCCTGTTCTTATCATTTCCAGTCAAGTTGGTGAAACATTAGGCTAATATCTTAATTATCATAGTTGGTATGTATCTCTTCCACCTATTGTTTTTAGTTTGTCGATATATTGTGCTCTTTCCTGCTTACTAACTCTTTCTCCATGTGCAGTTCCGGCCCAGGCTAATTTGCCTGGCCCATTCCACCAATAATGCATTTTCTTAAAAAAAAAAAAAAAAAAAAGCTGATGATAGTGAAACGTAACGCTTACAACATGATATCATTTGTTAACATTAGTGAATGTATTGACTAGAGTTGGGGTACTCGGACTCGAGTACAATTTTTAGGTGACTCGGACTTGTCACGGACTCGGATGCATTTTTACTCGGACTTGACTCGGACTCAAGCATTTCGGACTCGGAAAATATCCCGAGTCCATCCGAGTCCAGATAAAGTTGACGGAAATGTCACTAACTCGATGCATTATCACGAAAGTGACATTTAGTATTTGCATGTGTTTTTATGTCTTGTCCAGTAGGCTACTTGAAAGCCGACGGGTTTATGTGCGCACACACTCAAAGCGCGCTCACATAACGCGCCTCTCAGTCAGTGTGCGAATGCCGAGATCTCTTTCGCTTCTGATAGGTTCTGTTATTGCTACACACATGCACGTCTTGGAGAATATTCATGTAAATGAAGTCGGTTTCGTCTTAAGTAAACCTAAACAGTTGGGAAAAATACTGATGCGTCGAAATATTTGATCTGTGCGTCAGATCTTAAAGCGACAGCAGCGTAAACCTGCAGCCGCAGACCGCGTCACAAATATCAATTAAACAACAAAAGAAAAAGAGAAAATCACTCACTTTTCTTGACTGAATCACTTATTAACTTTAATAAGATTCATATTTAACGTATAGAGTGAAGATTTTGCAGTGTTTTATTTTAACATTTATGTCTGTAGTCTGTTTCTGTAATAGCCTTTAGATAGACCTACGTAAAAAAAAAATTATAATAATTTTAAAAATATACTATCTTTAAAAAATATTATTTTTATTATTATTTTTATTTGTATTTTTGATTAATATATTTATTTATCCTTTTGTTTGTAAGTAATAGGCCTACTTGGAGTGTTTACTTGCCTTCAGTAAGCTTGAGAATGTTTTACTTAAATTAGTTGATTAGTTTTTTCTGTATTGAAATTATTATTATTTTTAAACATGGTGGCAGTTTCTAGCTTCAAAGAAAAATAATTTTTCTAACATCTTTGCAGCAATAGTTTTAATGGGTCCAAAACCACCTTGGGCGTGCATGATTTTCTAGTAATTCAATGGTACATCATCAATTTTTCTTTATATAATGTAATGTATTGTAATTAATGTAACTATGAATGCATTCAAAAATAAAACAGGTGTAGGTTTGCTGTGACTTATGGAAAGTATATGTAGGGCTTTATACACAGTGTGTACTATTGTAAAGACTAGGTTTACCCCTCATAGCCTCATTTTCATCCAAGAAAAAAAAAGTCATATAAAACCCAAAACAAACACAGCCACAATCAGAAATAAAAGAGGTGCATTTTCTGCTCTTAACCCTTTAATTGTCACAGTCCACTCAGTGGGAAGTTTACTTCATCATATTACAAATAAATCCTAATCTAATCATGACAAACTATACATCGTTGGAGAGGTCTAAGACTCCTAAATAGATATTTTACCATATTTTGTTACAAATTATGTAGGAAAAGTAATAGATTAATATGTGTCAACAGTGTTAAGAGGGTCATGCAACAGCCTGGAAATGTCATCCAGGCTGTTGCATGCAACAGCTTGGAAATGTCTCTAACAAGCAAGATGCACCAAAGATGAAATCCCCCTATATGAGGCAGAACTGCCGTTGTCAGTTTTGCTGGCATAGACCTGCACAAGATCACTAGCAGTCACAAAAGCAAAGATATCTATATATTTTCCTTAAGACGATGCCAAAATACTGCAGATTTGGGTCAGGTCAAGGCAGAGATGAACCGAGACAGTAAATGGTCATCAGAGTTGAAGACCTCCATTAGGGAGGAAGAAATTTAATGACATTTAACACTCAACATGCACCGCTGGACATTTTCAAAATGTGCGATCAATTTAAGGGAATCTTAAAAAATCTACATCATAACATGAGTTCTGACCTACAAAAGACTTTCTTCTTTGCTTTTTTCCCTATCACGCTTTAGAAATCATATATCAGTTCAAAACTTAAAATCTCAAAATTCATCCTTTGAAAGGTATTTTAAAATCAGACATTGCATTACCACAGAAAATGTGCATCAAAATCATATTATTAAATGTTTTCATTCATGAATTATAAAAATTTAAGTCTGGATAGTGCATTTTTATGTCTGTGTTCAAAAATGGGAGTGACAGTTAAGGGGTTAAGGTCCCATTCACCAAGATACCTACTCCTTTACCCCCACCCTTGAATTTATACTATATCAGTGAATAAAGTCAAGTACCGCCCTATAATTTATCACATTCTAAAACCGGTTTCACTTTGAAATAAGTCAGCATAAGTCAGACAAAACTTCTTGTTACATGACTATAAGTTTACTAAGCAGAGCATGGACACTAATTTTGAGATTAGTGAGCTTTAGCTGGTTCAGGTGTGTCTAATTGGGGCTGTCTAATGGGGGTTGGAGCTAAACTCTGTAGGACACCGGCCCTCCAGGACCGATTTTGGGCACCCCTGGGTTAAAACAATGTTAAGATACTGACAAACAGTAGTGTTTCCTTGGACTCAGACTCGACTCGGAATTGGCCCTTTGGGACTGGGACTTGATTGATCATGCGTCGAACCGGGGTGAGTCGGGAAATCAATAAAATAGTTATGTTTTTGTCAGACATCGCTTTTTTGTAATATTTTAAATTCATAGTATTTAAGTAGTACTGGTTAAAAAAAAAAAAAAAAAAAAAAAAGCTTAACTCATTTTGGCGCCCCTAGCATTTGCCTATTATGCCTATATTGCCACGGGCCGGCCCTGTCTATGTGATTTAGCACCTTCCATGCATTTTTTTTTCTGTGGATTAGACACCATAAATTAGCAGAACAACGTATTCAGTAGTACATTGACCATACAATCCATGCTGTTGTTTACATCCGAGTATCTCCAATATGGCCGCGCATCCGGGTAACTAACCAAACCGTGATGTAAGTCCAAACCCTCTACTGGTAAGAAAGAAACTAAGTAAGAAAGTGTGGGAAACGCACCCATGATCATCAATCAAATCATTGTGAAATTCTGATCGAATTTATTACTTATTTAAAGAGTGGGCGATGAACTGAACCCTGCATTTTTGGATCAAACTTCCAGTTAACAATAACTTATGAATAACAACAATTAACACACACTTAATACATACATACAGTGCATACATAAATAACTGCATTTCAAGAAAAGAAAGCATGAAATGTAGAAAAAAAAACAACAAGACAGAATTGCAGAGTCACTTCGGGTAGTATATCGACAGTATGTTCCTGACAGAGGACACTGAATTCTGTACAAAAACACTCCGCTATGCAAAACTAGTTTTCATAAACCTTAACCTCAAGAACCACAACAAGAAGAGATCCTATTTTAATCGAAGCGATGCGTAAGAATCTGTCTACACAAGCTTTTTTGGACACTCTGAGGCGAGCTCACGTCAGCTGACCCATGTCATGTGATCAAAAATGTCGAATGCGGAACTATGGACTGATAAACACAAGTTTCGTCCACTGGACGGAGTTGAGGCTTATTACTCTAAATGTACTGAATGACTCATTCATCAACTGACAGTTGATTGTCCGTAGTGAATCTGATTTGTCTTTCAAACACTACTCGGCGTGTTAGAACGCATGTTCGCTTTATTTTTGCTTTATGTTTAATGAGAGCGCATGACTGAAACAGCAGTAATTACTCGCGTATAAGATTATAAATATAATGTCAAAATGAAGCAGACCGTCATACTGTTTCTCATAACACTGTCTGCCTGCGCGCACACGGCGTTTGGTGGTAAGTATAATATTTTAAATATAGAAAAATAAGAGATTACATAGAGAACAATAGGAAAAAGTTAACATCATCACTATATTTACAAATGCAGAAGTGAACATCAAAGCTCCAGCAACAGTGAATCTACAGGAACAATCTTCAGACAACATCACTATTACACTGAGGTACGATTGTAAGCCATGATTTGATTTTTCATGCTACTGTGAGTAAATATCTACTCTGTAAATATTAGGCATAAGTATGTTTTGTAAGTCAAATATTTAATGTTGCTTTATGTCTTTGGATTCACAGTTCACCGTTGGACACATCTGTAACAGTTTATTTCAATATCACATATAAATCAAGAAATGTCTCTTCAATAATTCTACTGCCTGAAGAGGTTTGTGTGCTTTTTTCAGCCTGTCAGATTTAAATACACTTGTTGACCTGAGTTATACATGAATAATCATATTAACTTGAAAAAGGAGTTTCATTAAACGCTGTCAATTTTAATAACTATGTTTTTTTTTGTCCTCTCTCATCTTGCACAGGTTGTTGTGCCGGCAGGAGATGTATCTGTATCTTTTGAAGTGCAGGCGAAAGGGGTTGGTCAGGTGACTGCTTACCTTTCCAGCAATAACACGCACATAAAAAGGTGTGTTGTAAGCTAACTCATCTTAATCTTTCACTAATTAAACAGTACTGGATAAAAATTGCAGAAGTGATGTTCTCTTACAGCTTCCTGTTGGTTTCTTTTGAACTGTTCAGCTTAGATTTTGTTCATTACATGGGGATCCTTTATGAAGTTTAATTTTTCCCAAAAAGTTTTTTTGGGTTGTCAGTTATAGCATGAAGTAATGCGTGTGGATGCATTATAACCAGATATTTGCATCAGTATCTTGCAAAACCAGTTTTATTTTTTTTAGTTCCTCAATTTAGGGGATTTCAAACGGCCGCTGAGTAACAGGTCAACTGTATTCATTGCTAGTACGTTTAATAGGGATAGTTCACCCAAAAAAGTTGTTCCAAACCTGTATGAGTTTCTTTCTTCTGCTGAACACAAAAGATAATATTTTGAAGAATGTGAGTAACCAAACTGTTGCTGGTCCCCATGGACTTCCATTGTCTATGGAAGTCAGTGGAGACTGGCAACTGTCCCTTTACACTGAACTAGAAAATATTGTGTATTATGCTAATACTGGGTAGAAAAAAACTTTTTTTCTGTTAACCGCAGAAACAAATTATTTTCCACATATTTTGATAATTTGTTTTGGCTTTAGTACAGTGATTTTGTATGGTCTTGTTTTATTTTAGATGTGTGTTAACAAAAACACCTTGAAAATAACCGCTAGAGGGGATTCTTTTTTCAGTTTAGAGACGCGAATCAGATTCCTGATTGTCAGAAGCAACGCTCTTTTCATCATTAATCAAATCATTGGCTGGATTTACTTCGTGGCCTGGTCTGTGTCGTTCTACCCACAGGCGTATGAGAACTGGAAACGACGAAGGTACAAGATGATCTTTAAGACCTAGGATTTAGATGAATAAAAGAGCTGATGCATAACATGTGTGTTTCGTTTCATTCAGTGTGGTAGGCCTCAGTTTTGATTTCCTCGCTCTCAACCTGACTGGATTCATTGCTTACAGTGTGTTTAATGTTGGCTTGTTTTGGGTGACGTATATACAGGTTTGTGCACTTGACAGCTTTCAGGCTGTAATTATTTAGCCCAGTCTTGTGCAATATTCTTTGTGCGTAGTTTTTTAAATTGAGATAATAAATGGTGCATTTATAGGAGGAGTTCTTGAAGAAAGATCCGAATGGGGTCATTCCTGTTGATGCCAATGATGTCTTCTTCAGTCTTCATGCATTGCTTCTCACTCTTGTCTATATCTGCCAGTGTGCCATCTATGAGGTAAACATTGATAATAATAATAATAATAGTAATAATATATTATTTTACACACATACACTACCAGTCAAAAGTTTGTGAAGAGTAAGATTTTTAATGTTTTTAAAGAAGTCTCTTCTGCTCACCAAGCCTGCATTTATTTGATCCAAAATACAGCAAAAGCAGTAATATTGTGAAATGTTTTTACTATAAAATAACTGCTTTCTATTTGAATATAATTTATTATATTTTTTTTTAATATTTATTCCTGTGATCAAAGCTAAATTTTCAGCATCATTGCTCTAGTCTTTAGTGTCACATGATCTTTCAGAAATCATTCTAATAAGCTGATTTGCTGTTAAATACACATTTTGATTATTATTATCAATATTTAAAACAGCTGAGTACATTTTTTCAGAATTCTTTAATGAAAAGAAAGATCCAAAGATCAGCATTTATCTGAAATAAAAAGCTTTTGTAACATTATACACTATACCATTGGAGTCAGTATAGTTTTTAATTTAATTAATTTGAATTTTATATTAATAATTGTATTTAGCAAGGATGCTTTAAATTGCTCATAAAAAAATTTATAATGCTACAAAAGATTTCTGCTTCAGATAAATGCTGTTCTTCTGAACTTTCTATTCATCAAAGAAACCTGAAATTCTACTCCGCTGTTTTCAACATAATAATAATAATAATAATAAATGTTTTTTGAGTAGCAAATCAGAATATTAGAATGATTTCTGAAGGATCGTGTGACTGGAATAAAAATTCAAGAAAATCTGCTTTGAAATCACAGAAAGAAATTACATTTTAAAATATATTCAATTAGAAAACTATTTCTAAATTTTACTGTTTTTGCCCTACTTTAATAAATGCAGGCTTGGTGAGCAGACTTCTTTAAAAAACATGAGATATCTTACTGTTCAAAAACTTTTGACTGCTAGTGTATATTAACATTTAACAATAGTTTGGGGTCAGTAATATTTTTATTATTATTATTATATTTTGGAAATATATTTCTTTCAAAAAATACTATATATATATAGTAAGAATGCATTAAATTTAAAAATGACTTTTGCATAAAAACAGTCAAATAAATGCTGCTTTTTTATTCATCAAAGAAATCAAGTTTTTCACAAAAGTTTTAAACTGTTTTTTTTTTTTTTTTTTTTTTTTTTTTTAAAAGAAACATATTGTTTCAAAACCATGAATGAAATTAAAATGAAATTGCATTTCTCTTTAAACGGTTTTGTTTTTTTTATCATTGTTATTATTTATTTTTTTTATATAGAGAGGAGGGCAAAAGGTGTCCAAAGTGGCCATTGGGTTATTAGTGATTGGCTGGACCTTTGCGTTTGTCTCCCTGTTTGTTGCTGTGGCACAGAAGATCTCCTGGCTGGATTATCTGTACTATTTCTCTTACATTAAACTGGGTGTCACACTTGTAAAGTACATCCCTCAGGTACAACTTTCCCATCACACACCTCAAAAGAATAAAAAAAAAAAATGCATCCAAAAAAATAATTGTCATCATTTACTCACTTTGATGTCATTCCAACCTTGACTTGAAAAATCCAAACAAAATTACTTCCTTTTTCCAATGAAATCCGGAAGGAAATGTTTATCAGATGTGCTTTCCTTACAAGGGAATGTGCATGAAAACGGGGCAGTCAAACTCTGAAAATTCTTTTATTATATTCCATTCGTTTGCTCTTGTTTTGTTCACACATTAGACACATGAGAATCAAACCTGGCATGAGGTGTCATCAGCCACCATGTTTGAATATTTACGTGTGAAAGAAATTTGAGAGCTGTAAGGCATTTATTCAGTGGAAGAAAGAAAGTCATGATGGTTTGGGATGATATGAGAGTAACTGATGACTGAATTTTTCACTGAGTGAACTGCCCCTTTAAAAATGATGGCTTTTCATAGAGCAGTGCAGTAAGCTTCAGTGCAGTTGAAATGATAAAAATAGATTTCACACTTCCTCTTTTTAACAGACTTTTACTCTTGGTTATATTTGTGGCTTGTAACACTAGATTAAGAAAGAGTTTCAAAAGAACTGCACCCAAGTGTCCCAAAGTGCAGATTTTTTTTGTGATTAAATACTGGAGTAGCAGCTTTTTTTTTTTTTTTTTTTTTTAAATAAAAAAATATTGTAAATACATTGCATGGCGTATTTTACAATGTTCATTAATTCTGGATTATTTTGTAGGCTTATATGAACTACCGCAGGAAGAGCACAGAGGGATGGAGCATCGGAAATGTCCTGCTGGACTTCACGGGGGGCAGCTTTAGTTTACTCCAAATGTTCCTTCAGGCCTATAATAACGGTGAGACCACACAAACACTTTCATTTCCTATATGGCGACACTTTAAGGATGTTAGAATGCACACAAATATTCGTTTTATTTTTTGTGTTTCCTTGACAGATAAATGGAAGTTTATATTCGGAGACCCCACAAAGTTTGGCTTGGGTGTGTTGTCCATATTTTTTGATGTTGTGTTCATCACACAGCATTATTGTCTGTACAGGAACAGAGAGCTGGCGTATCAAGATTTAGCAACACACCAGTCTTAAAACATGACCACACCAATATAAAGATGTCACATGGACTTTTATATAGTTTTATATCACAATCTAAAGTTTGGACCAAGGGAATTCCAAATGTGTCTTACTCTCAAACATGTATTTTGAATGCAAATAAGCTCTAGTTTCATATGAATTGGTCTATATATTTCTAATCATTTTTCAAATTTCAATAAACTGTAGCTGTCTCAGGTGAATTACTGTAGCTAAAATGAATGTAACGTGTTTTTTGTCCATATTTCACGTTTTACACTGCATTCTGGTGGCCATAAGATAAACTACACAAGACGAATCCTTATTACTGCATTCTGACACGGTGGTTCTGCTTATTTCTCTGTATTTGTGGAAAACTAACGCGTTTATTCTTCTCGTGTTGTTTAAAATTAAAATATTAACTATATAGTTATATAATTTTAGTAACATATTACAACAATTATATTCTTCGAGTACGCGACGCAACACAAGTCGTCCACGCTCTGGCGTCACTGTAGAGCGCGGAGGATTATGGTTAGACAGCGGAAGTAAGATGGCGGAGGTGACAGATGAGGGTAAGAGATGTTTGTGCATGAAACACCAGTTTATCGCTTTCTGTACCGTTTTGTTCACTGTAATATGTGGTGCTATGATTTGTGACACTGTTTGGAGTTGACAGGCCGAGCGTTTGCTTATTTTAATTGATTTAATTCTGCAATATTATCGTAACATTTAAACGCACCGGCCTCACACAGAGAGAGAACTAATGTTTACATACACTAATGTTTATTTGTGTTCCCTTACACAAGTTTGTTTATCGTCTACTGACATTTTTTTTTCTGTTTGTACGCAGACTTGTACATTTCTGCTGTTTTCATAAGTGTGTAAGCAGTTGTTTACATATTGCCGTGTTTTTGGTTATTTTGGCAAGAGTGGATGTGCCGCTTTTAGCGCGTTTTAAGCTGCATTCGTTTTGAGGCGATAAGAGGTGTTCTAATGTGTTAAACCAATTTGTTCAGTGAGTTTAGCTGCAGTTTTTTGTTCCAGTACAGTAAATAGTCAGGAATGTTGATTTCCTGTATAATTGGGCGAGCAGCTGGCACACTGTCCTCCTAATCTTTACCGAAAACACACTTCATAATACAATCATGTAAAATAGAGTTATTTTTTGGGTGAACATCTTGCCAGATCCACTAATAATGCTTTCCCCCCAAACAAACACTTTGGTGCATAAGCTCAGATAAGTAAAGTTTACGATCAATTAGTTCTGAAAAAAATAAATAAATAAATAAATAAATAATAATAACAATAACAATTGAATTCAAGAATTGGTAATAATATATTGCATAATAAGAGATTTACAAGAAGTTTTTAAAAGGCTGGTCATTTTTGAGAAGGAGCACCAAATTAGGTAAAGCTTATTCTGTTAAAAAACACATTTTGTTTTTTAAATTATAAAAAGTTTGATTAAAAAATATAGAATTTTTATACAAATTCTTTATTGCTTGGCCAATACACTGTAGAATCGTGTTTACTGTATGTAGGATTGTATTGTATTGCACTAATAATTTATTTATTTTTTTAATACCACAGTCTATCGGCTTACTGCTATATATTTTACTGTCTTTTGTCTTCCTCGTTCTTTTAAAATGTGTTAATATTTCAAAAAGTAAAATATCGAGCATTAAAAAAAAATAAAAAAATAATCAAAACTAATATATTAGTGCAGTGTTGTAGACATTTTGAAAAGAACACCTAAATGTTTTACATAATTTTTGAATATGCATACACAACAAATTATTTCTGTATGCTTGGGAACACGAAAAGGACTCCAAATTACAATAAGCGTAGCCCATACAACTTTTAAGTGAGAAACAAATCATTTTAAGAAGTCATTATTTACTGAAAATCTTTAAGTCCAGTGAGCTATACATTGCTGTGACTGGAGCATTGAATCAGTAAGTTGAACTGAATCATACAAGAATTTCCAGTTTGGTTGAACTATTACTTTTATTGGTTGCTTTAGCT
The DNA here is from genome assembly GCA_036247105.1 of Cirrhinus mrigala. NCBI lineage: Eukaryota > Metazoa > Chordata > Actinopteri > Cypriniformes > Cyprinidae > Cirrhinus > Cirrhinus mrigala. Next base: position 17,479,638 of record CM070017.1, read on the forward strand.
CCTTTATGTCGTGTCTTTTTTATTTAACAAAATTCTTCTGCTTTTGCCACCATATTTTATGTAGTGTTTTCTCTCTGATGCTTGGAAACAGAGGAGCTTGACTTCATCCTGAGGAGCTCAGACAGCAGCATGGCAGATGAGAATGGTGAGTTGTGTTTGTGTGACAAAAGGATGAAAAGAAGATCTCATCTGCACTTGTTTAAGTGATATTACTGGGACAATCATCAGTAGATTTTGAATGCTCTCTGAATTGCACTCTCAGAATCATTCAGTCGGTGCTAATGGGCTGAGAGTTTAAATGGGTCAGTGTGAGACATCAGAGCATTTAACTACTAGATGTGTGTAGATTATAGACAGTCACACGTCTCTCTAAGCTCTTTCCTCATGGCAGCATAAAAATAGACAAGGAAATGAAGCCAGGAATGTTTCCATAAGTCCTCTAAATGATCAGCATGATCAAAACTTTGCTTTTGTACTACACAATCTGCTTTACACAATCTACATGCTTTTGTAAAGGCCTTTTAGTATAACTGTAAAAATGTGTCTTTTTGCTGACTTTTAAGTAAACATAAGAATAATACTTAATGGACTGAACAGCTTATGTTTACTTGATTTATTAATACAAAATTTTCTAGAAAAATCATGTTCATGTTGTGAGTATCATATATGATCAGACAGATTTTTGAGGAACATCTATTTCTTCATCTCTCAGTTGCATTGTGTTGTATTGCGTTAAATGTTTTGAAACTACAGAGGTGTTGTCTGACTTTTAAGCCATATAAGTATCTGCATCAAATTGCACATTTTGCACAGTTTGGGCCTCTTAATAAAGTTGAGGTGTTTTTTCTTAAGTAATTCATATTCTACTATATGCATATGAGCCATAAAAGCCAGAGCTGTCCAATGGTATTCAACAAAAAAACACATATGCAGAAGATTTTGTCTATATATAATTTAGAATTTATATATATATATATATATATATATATATATATATATATATATATATATATATATATATATATATATAAATATAAATATAAATAAATGTACTCTAAAAAGCATAAATATTTGGGCTGACAATTTGCATAATATGTAATATGAAAATGATGACTCAAAAACAGTGACAAAATAATTCAGTAGATGTTACAAAAATTAGCTACAAAAGTTAGTATATTGTGTGTTTTTTATTTCCAAATAATTGTACATAAGCCTTTCATTAGCGTAGAGTCAATAGCAGTCCATTTGAATAAAATTATTATTTGTTCCACAATTAATTAATCTCACTGACATGTTAAATTGACGGCTATAATAAATGTACAAATCACACTTTTTGGTACAATATTTAGTTTTGAATAATTCTAAGCTATTTTTATTGGTACTTTTACATTCTGAGTTAATCATATTTTGAAAATGTAATATACTATATATAAAAGGATATACACATTTATAGTGAACATTTCACACTTCATCTGCTGTTTTGGATTCTTTTTTTCTCTATCTAGGATACATGAGGTGCTATTGTAGCATGTTGTAGAACAGAAATCAACTCAGTTACATCCACTCAGTGACACCAAATCAATTTTTTTTTTTTTAATCTTGCAGAGAAACCTGCTGTTGCTCCTCCAGTGTTTGTGTTTCAGAAAGATAAAGCACAAAAGGTAAGTCCAGCACTTCCATTCTTACTATATGACTCAGATCACACCTGTCCAATACTGGCCTTAAAACACTTGATTCTGTCCTCAGAGGTCAGCAGAGGGATCAAGTGCAGAAGATGGAGAGGGTGAGCTTCAGTCTTTGTCATATAATTCATATAATTTCACAAAGAAATGTTTGGAACATATTTGTTTGTTTAATAGTTGCACAATTAAGCACATTTCACGTTTGATTGTGTTTTATGATTCAATAAATCGAAATGAAAATTAATTACTTGCTAAAATTAAATTAAAAATAAATTTAAATTAAATAAAAAATCCATATAACTACAATTTAACTAATGTTTAAAGAGGGAGAGTCCTTAAATGTCATGAAAATATTGTTACAGAGACTAAAAGTCTTATAAACAGGCTTAATTTTCTTTTTAAAAAATGATAAATCGATAACAATAATTATCGCGCGATATGAATTTCCCCGATAAACGATAACAAGTCTTTTTATATATTTATGCAGTAAAGGCAGAACAAACCAAGCACACCACTCGGACTGTTTATCTGCTCGGGTCAAAATTCAAACGGCGGCACAGTGCAAACTTGCTAGAGCAGATGAGTTTACTCACTGATGAGTCTCGGTCACTAAACAGCACCAATGTGAAGCGCTTGAATTCAGTGAAGAGCACAAATGACTTGGTTTATAGCCAGATGAAACAGCGCTGACAAACAGGAGAAACGCTTGTGTGCAATGATACAGTCAGAAGGCTTTTTAATCTGCAAATCACCATCATTTACCATATATTTACTGACAGTATATTACCGTAGTAGGACTGCACAGTGGTATTGTGTCAGAAATGTGGGTATATTTGTGTCAAATTTTATTATTTTAGACATTTTATTATGTAGATGTATTAAATGTATTGAAGGATGAGTAATGGAATATAATTCCAGTATTTTTGTGTTATTAAGCTATAGCGTTTATGCATTTATACTAAATGTATTTAGGCTGCTGCTTTTCATACAGATACCTAGGAATCATATTACATTTTTATCATGGTATTGAGGTGCTGTATTTGTGGTTTTAACGGTTATTATCATGATGGATGGATGATACTATGGAAGAGCAATGGTTTAAAAAAAAAAAACCTCAAACAGAATGATTAAATTTCACCATAAAAAAATGAGGTTGCTAAAATTTTTACAGATATTACTGATTTTGATAATGAACATAAATCTACATCTGCATCCTTACTCAAGCTACTATCAAGTCAAATGTGTATTTCTAAGAGACAAAATGTTATGTTATTATTAATGTGATCAGGTAACACAAACTCGTTTCATGATTTGAAACAATATTACTTATTAAAATATGCAAAACTAAGAAATTATTTTTTTCTATTAAGATATTTATTTTGTTAAGGTAAAATGACTGGAAAAAGTGTGAAGAATTAAAAAAAAAACATGAAGTGTTTGTCATGTTCTGACCATAAAGAATATAGTTAACCTTCAAATTGTAGCAAAAATCTGCCTTTAAACTTGAAAGAAATAAAAATTTGACATTTATCGTGATGATTATTAATATCGACTGATATGAAAAAAAATATCATGATAATTTTTTTGGCCATATCGCCCAGCCCTACTTTCGATGTTGGTGTGAACAATGTCTTGAAAATGTGCTTGACAGTTTTCGTGAAGTTTATACCCGAGTTCTGTTTAAAGAATTCATGTATTCAGGGTTTCCACGGGGTCCTTAAAAACTCTTAAATTTAGTTAAAATGTAAGAGTTTTTATTGAATTTAAGGCCATAAAAAGTCTTAAATGCATATGCTATTAAATGTATGTTTTATTATTATTAATAATTCATTTTATTATTGCAGGTCTTAAAAAAAAAGCTCTTAAAAAGTATTTACATTTGATCTTTAAAATCCTGCCTGTTTCCCTCTGTATGTATGTGTTTTTAAAATTTAAATGCATTTTATTTTTCATTTTCCTTCGTCTGCACTCGATATCCTATCTATGTCTGCCCAGACTCTGATAAAGAAGATGGCAGCTACAGCCCTGCTGCCAAAAGAGGAAGAACCTCACCATTTACACAATTCCCTCCAACTAACTCTGGTAATCCACCTGGAACATAATTACAGGTCTTGATATCATGCCACAGGCTTCTTCTGTTTAACCCAGTTTCTTGACACACTTTCTTTTCCATTTTACAGTTTCAAAGAATAATGTTTTCATGCCATCCAGTTTCTGCCAGTCACCAACCGGAAACTCAGACTCAGAACCTGGTGAGATTCAATGTGCTTCAAACTTATACCAAATCAAGTTAATATAAAATGACATTCGCAGCCTTATTTTACTTTCATAATATGACGTTCGTGAGTAAAGTGGGATATTCAGTAAGAAAAAAAAAAATAAGACTGGATTTTATTCTTTGGGAATTAGTCAGATTGAGAAAAGTGTTCTGTATTTGACAGTTGAAAATGAAAGTTGTTTCAGAGATGGAGCACATTTTATTACATTTTGAAGGTTTACAAAGACACAATGTTGCACAAGACCAAGGTGCATTGAGAAAGTACGTTTTGGTTTCAAGTTGACTGATATTGTTTTCTCCGTTGTTTTTTCTTTGTCAGAAGAGAAGACTGTGGGGTTTCGCCTAAAGCCCCCGACTCTGATCCATGGCCAGGCACCGAGTGCTGGTGAGGCAATATTCAAACATCTGCTGTTTTGATCAGTCTGTTGATTAATGTCCAGTTGTGGTGCTTTCATAAGATTGTTTATTTACATGATTCCACAGACAGTCACTATTTGAACTTTCTGTGCGAGAAACCCTCAGAGGGCCTGACAGAGTTAACCTGAGGGATGTTTTTCTGTCACCAGGCCTGGCCAGTTAAAAGCAATCATTATTTGATTGATTTGTTTCAGGTGTCCCCAGCCCCAAACCCAAAGAAGCCCAGCGCAGCATCCTGCGACCTCCAGTGCTGCAGCCCCCCATGGCCCGATCACCCCCTCAGAACAGTGAGTACAAGGGTACTGAAACACACTGTGGCGCTGTCTTTAAAAATATTCTTAAGGATAAAAAAAAGTTCCTCCAGAAATAAAGATTACCCCATGATTTACTCACCCTCAAGCCATCCTAGGTGTATATGATTTTCTTTCAAGTGAACATTTGTTTTTGCCCCCATTTTTCATGAGCTGAACTCAAAGATCGTAAAACTTTTTCTATGTACACGAAAGGCCTATTTCTCTCAAATATTGTTCACAAATCTGTCTAAATCTTTGTTAGTGAGCACTTCTCCTTTGCCGAGATAATCCATCCACCTCACAGGTGTGGCATATCAAGATGCTGATTAGACAGCATGATTATTGCACAGGTGTGCCTTAGGCTGGCCAAAAACCAGTCAGTATCTGGTGTGACCACCATTTGCCTCACACAGTGCAACACATCTCTTTCGCATAGAGTTGATCAGGTTGTTGATTGTGGCCTGTGGAATGTTGGTCCACTCCTCTTCAGTGGCTGTGCGAAGTTGCTGGATATTGGCAGGAACTGGAACACGCTATCATATACGCTGATCCAGAGCATCCCAAACATGCTCAGTGGGTGACATGTCTGGTGAGAATGCTGGGCATGCAAGAATTGGGATGTTTTCAGCTTCCAGGAATTGTGTACAGATCCTTGCAAGACGGGGCCGTGCTTTATCATACTGCAACATGAGGTGATTGTCGTGGATGAATGGCACAACAGTGGGCCTCAGGATCTCGTCATGGTATATCTGTGCATTCAAATTGCCATCAATAAAATGCACCTGTGTTCGTTGTCCACAACCGGGATTCATCCATGAAGAGAACACCTCTCCAAAGTGCCAGACGCCATCGAATGTGAGCATTTGCCCACTCAAGTTGGTTGCGACGACAAACTGCAGTCAGGTCGAGACCCCGATGAGGATGACGAGCATGCAGATGAGCTTCCCTGAGACAGTTTCTGACAGTTTGTGCATAAATTATTTGGTTATGCAAACCGATTGTTGCAGCAGCTGTCCGTGTGGCTGGTCTCAAATGATCTTGGAGGTGAAGATAATGGATGTGGAGGTCCTGGGCTGGTGTGGTTACACGTGGTCTGCGGTTGTGAGGCCTGTTGGATGTACTGCCAAATTCTCTGAAATGCCTTTGGAGACGGCTTATGGCAGAGAAATGAACATTCAGTTCATGGGCAACAGCTCTGGTGGACATTCCTGCATGCTAATTGCACGCTCCATCAAAACTTGCAACATCTGTGGCATTGTGCTTTGTGATAAAACTGCACATTTTAGAGTGGCCTTTTATTGTGGCCAGCGTAAGGCACACCAGTGCAAATAATCATGCTGTCTAATCAGCATCTTGATATGCCACACCTGTGAGGTGAATGGATTATCTCGGCAAAGGAGAAGTGCTCACTAACACAGATTTAGACAGATTTGTGAACAATACTTGAGAGAAATAGGCCTTTTTGTGCACACAGAAAAAGTCTTAGATCTTTGAGTTCAGCGCATGAAAAATGGGGGCAAAAACAAAAGTGTTGCGTTTATAATTTTGGTAAGTGTAGAAAATATACAACAAAGCTTATTGGACAGGAGACAAACTTGTATGTCAAGTGAAGTTTTATTCACACATTAACTGAAGCAGCATAGACTAAAAGATCGGTCTTGTGATTTACGATTACGAAATTGATATGTTAAAATGAAGAGATATAAAACTAGGAGTTTCAAATAAATTTCTGCACACGCAGTGGTTAAAACAACACCGTAGATGTTCCGTACACAACCGTAATGAGCCAAAAGACCTGTACCAAAAACATTCTCCATTAGTGAGTACATGAATATCAGCTCAAATAAATCAGCTGAAGGAGAACTACAACTAACAGCTGGAGTCTGTTGTTTCATCAGATACAAGCAACAGCAGTTCAAACGGAGCGAAAAACCTCTCAGATGGAGGAGCAGAATGTGAAGGTAACTCAGAGACGCCTGCTGCTGGCACACAGGATAATGACGTGTCATCGGTAAGACATGACTGACAACATCCCTCATCCCTACTGCACTGTTCTAAAACTATTAATCACTCTTCTAAGTCTATTAAAATCTGTTAAATGCACTTTGGGAGGAAATAGATTAATAGCAGTATAATTTGACAAACGTCATCAGAATAGTTTAGTATTCATTTTAAACAGTATATATATTTATTTATTTTTTTTTTTTAATATAATTTTAAACTTTCCCAACTTCTTTTTGTGACACATTTTGCTTAAAATCTATTTGTGCTCTACTTTTTCATCACATGCTACTTTATTTTGTTATATAACACAAAGGAAAATTAATATGTCTTGAAGTCTGGCTTAAGTGTCCACATACTTTTCGGGGCAACTGTAATGTTTGAACTCTGATTTTTTTCTTGTTTGAACTCTGATTTTTTTCTTTTTTTTTTTTGACAGTGTAAGCGTGTTTGAACGCAGCATGGGCTACAGTCCAAAGGCCAGACGGGTCTAGTTTTTATTTTACATGGCTGTGGCTTCCAGAAAGTACTTTGTCATCTTGTTCTGAATGTGTTAGTTTTGTTTGGCCGACCCAGTATTTCAAGTTGAAGCCCTGACATGTAAATATAGCAAAGTGAACAGGATAGGAAGAGTTTGGTCACATTTTTAAACTTAAATGACCTTTTGTTATTTCTTTAAGGTAAAGAACGACAGCGCTTTTGAGCACAAAACAGAAGGGGCCCCAGTTGAGGCCAGTTTTGTGTTTGGACAGAATATGAGGGACAGAGCAAAGGTTTGATTCATTGTGTCCGATGTTCTCTGTGTGATTGTCTCAATCATATTAAGGCTGGGATATACATTGAATTTTTAGTACAGTTCTTTTGCTGGCAACATAAATATGAAGGAATGATTTGATGTGCATTTTACTTTAGTTTCCCAGTCTTTCCTTGACTTTTGGGTATGGAAGCATTTATACAAATATTTTAATAGCATCTCTTATTTAAACTTTAATAAGAAAAAAATTCAGTCAGTTCAAATAGTTCAAATGATAAGATTTGGAACAATTCTTAAGTGTTTTGTTTGCATCATCAGTCAAAAATGTTCAGAAAAGATTTATAAAAATACATTAATGTCCTGTTCAAATTTGGGGTCAGTAAGATTTTTTTTTTTTTTTTTAATCTTTTGATAAATTAATTGTCTTATTCAACAAGAACACATCACTGTAAAGATATTTATAATCATGCAAACAAATCCTGAAAAAAAACATACATCACTTTTTCCACAAGAATATTAAGCTGCACAACTGTTTTCAGCTGTGAAAGGAATTGGATATTATTTCTTGAGCAACAAATCAGCATATTAGAATGTTTTTTAAAGAATCATGTGACACTGAAGACTGGAGAAATGATGGTGGAAATTCAGCTTTGACACTTTTCAGCAAGTTATTTGAATAGCTGGGAAGACTATGCCGTGATAAAAAACCACTAATACTTTAAAAAAGACCAAGAATTATCTATATTCCTCAGCTCTAATTCCTAATAATTCCTTATTAAATTCTGTTTTTACTTAGTGTTTGTGTTTTGTTGAAAGTGTCATTGTATATGCTGCAGGTGGCCAACAGCTGTGTCTCATCTGAAAGTGGCGATTGTCTTCTGGCAGAAAATTCGGAGGAAACAAACTACTTTTTGCAATATATCACTTCCAGGTAATTCAGTTCAAATGTTCATGCTCGTTTTTAAAGACATTTTTACTGAAATCCTCAGGCAGAAACTTGTAACTTTTCCTGGCATGAATGTTGTTTGTCATAGTCCACAAAAACCTGACAGCAGCAGTGCCAACAGCGTGAAGTTTGTCTTTGGGCAGAACATGTCGGATCGTGTCTTGGTAAGGCAGTAAATTTCTTCTAAATCTTGTAATGTTTGTCATGATTTGGCATAGTCAAGTCTTCGAAGATCACAGTTCTTGAGTAGTTTATGCATCGTGCACTTCCAGGCACTGCCGAAATTCAGCACTGAACCTCCAGGGGGCAGCAGAGAGCCTCAGCCAGAGATGGGCCTGTTCAGCCAGATTTCCTCCTCGCAAGATCAAACCGTAGAGAAGAGTATGTTTTCCAGATCCAATCATGAATTAGGGCTGACAAATATCATGTTGAGTTTTGAACTAACGCAGAACAGCATTTGTTTGAAATGGAAATCTTTTGTAACATTTTTAATGTCTTTACTGTCACATTTTATTAATTTGAGTCCTTGGATATTAAAAGCATTAAATGTCTTAGCCTAAACTTTTCAGTGGAGGTATAAATTACATTTTCTACCTTTGTTTTAACAGAATTATCTTGCGCCACTACACTAAATCATTGTTTGAAGTTTCTTCTGTGGTTTTATAGAATGTGCTGTAGGTGACGGCACAAAAGAGTCTCTGGAGGAGTCTGCGGCGCGACATGAAGCGCACAAATCCCAGAAGTGTTTGTTAGAGCGGGTGGAGGTCAGGACAGGAGAGGAGACTGAGAGCAACGTGCTGCAGGTGAGAGCAGCTTAGACCTCTGATCCATACAGACAAGCTTCATTACAAAGACACATGAGAAAATGATGCTGCTCTGTTTTGTGTGTGTTTAGATGCAGTGTAAGTTGTTTGTGTTTGAGATGACGTCTCAGTCGTGGGTGGAGAGAGGATGTGGAATGCTCAGGCTCAATGACATGGCGTCCGCTGATGACGGCACCTTACAGTCCAGACTGGGTAATGCACAGCTGATGTTGTAAAAAAAACAAAAAAAAAAAAAACGACCTTTTTCATATAACCTTCACAGTTTAATATTTTAAAATGAACTGAAAACATTAAATACAGTACATTTTCATTACAGACAAAGCAGTCTGCAGATTTTGCAACTTACACAAGGGGGTGCTAATACTTCTGTTTTATCAGCCATGGGTGCTGAAGTTCGTGGTATTTATGTTTGGGAACCCTTGGTTCTTAATACTGTGTGTGGTTACCTGGATGATCTACGACTGTTTTTTAGTTTAGTGTTTTACTTGTTTGTTCTGAACAGTTAAACTGAGCACTGTTCTTCAGAAAAATCCTCCAGGTCTTGCAGATTCTTCAGTTTTCCAGCATCTTTTAGATGTCTGAACCCTTTCCAGCAGTGACTGTATGATTTTGAGATTCATTTTTTCACACTTTAAAGAAGATCAAGGTAGACTGTACTTAATTTGTCTTCTGGGAAACATGCAAGTATCTTCTGTTGCTTCCGAAGGGCAATACTAAATGGGGAAAAAATGATATTTTAACAAAATACGAAAAATTTGGATATTTTCATCCTGTCCAAAAGTTTTCACCCTCCTGCTCTTAATGCATCGTGTTTCCTTCTGGAGCATCAACCTTTTTTTAATAGTTGTGTTTGAGTCCCTCAATTGTCCTTGGCGTGAAAAGATGGATCTCAAAATCATACAGTCACTGCTGGAAAGGGTTCAAATATGCAAAAGATGCTGGAAAACTGAAGAATCTGCAGGACCTGGAGGATTTTTTTGAAGAACGGTGCTCAGTTTAACTGATTTAACTGGTTAAATTAAAAAATATTAAACAAAAAGCATGCATAATTAATTGAAATCATAAAACTTACATAATTTAACAGCAATTTATAACAGATTTAACAAAAAATTTCATTAAGAGCCTATGAAATGCTTATCCCCCCCCCCCACCCGAATTCAGGTTTAATTTTAATTTATATATATATATATATATATATATATATATATATATATATATATATATATATATATATATATTATTTTTTTTTTTTTTTTTTTTTTTTTTTTTTTTTTACCAAATTCTGTTTTCCACTAATTTTCTGTATTCCATTTTAATGGTTTCATTTAATTTTATTAATCAAGAGTACATCTAATTAATTGATTTTATTAAAAAATTATTATTGTTATTATTATTATTATTATTATTATGTTTTTCCAGGAATACTGAGTTCTTACATTTTTCTGGTAAATAAATTTGGGAAATATTTTCTTAAGGTAAATGTTCCTTAAAAATAATGTTTCAATAATCATTTTATTAGTAGTAGTACTACTATCATTAAGAAATTTCAGTCACAGTTTCTTCAAGTTGAACTGAACTGTTATTTTGACGGTTTGCTCCATACAAGACTGACTCAAGCATTTTTGCTTAAAGGTGAAGACCCTACTCAATGTTTTACAAGATTCCCCTTTCTGTCAAATGTACTTTATTGGACTGTCCTGCTTTTAATGTATGTTGAAACCTCTTTTATGAAGTGAGCACACTTAAAGAGTTATTTGGTTATAATTTTGCCAGAAAAAGTTAGAATTTTTATCATATGTAAAAAAAATATGTATTTTTATCTAATGTAAAAATATTGTGTAATATAACTTATGTATGTTTGTTTGTTTGCTTGTTTTTATTGTATTTGCTATACTTGTATTTTTTAATTGTTTTTGCCATGAAAATAGCCTAAGATGCTGACATGGCATTAAATAAAAATATACTACTAGTACTACTCGATGGGTTGCTCTAAAGACCTTTGAGTTTCTGTTTGTACATATAACGGTAGTTTTTCTCAAAAAAAAAAAAAACTGTAAAAAGCTCATGAAGTGAGACTCGGTTCTAGAGATTATGTTTGTGTCTTCATGTACTCATATCAAGACACACAACTAGTGTCTCGAAGTGAATCATATTTAAATAGTATGTTTGCAGCTTAATATTCACAGTTATACAGTAAATTCCAGTTTTATGACTGGATTCCGCAATTCTGTCCGTGTTTTCTGCTTCGTGGAAATCATAAGGCATTTCCTTTTTTTTTTTTTTTTTTTTTTTTTTTTTTTTCTCACTAATTTAGTAAGAAATATTACTAATGTTTTTGTTGATTGAGAGCTGATCCCGGTGTTTATTTGTCCTTGCAGTCATGCGGACTCAGGGAAGTCTTCGAGTGATCCTCAACACTAAGCTTTGGCCTCAAATGCAAGTGGATAAAGCCAGTGAGAAGAGTCTCAGAATAACAGCCATGGACACAGAGGAGCAGGGCGTCAAAGTCTTCCTTATATCTGTAAGTAGGATTATATCATCACAGCTGATCTGAGCCTTAAGAGCAGACCTGGGCATTGTACGGCCCCCGGGCCACATCTGGCCCTCTGGCTATCCTTGACTGGCCCGTGTGAGGTAATTAGTGAATTAAAAGTCAATCGCAAATAGGTGTAATTATGTGCACGCAATACAACCGCACTCAAAGTGCTATTATTATTAGCAGTAGTAGTAGTAGTAGTAGTATTAACAATTACGTCCGTTCGTGTAACTGTATCTCAGATGTGTTTGTGATCGTATAGCTTTCAAGAAATGTGAGTTTGCCATTAGCCGTAAGAGATTCTTTTTTTTATTTTTTTTCCCTTTTTTCTTATTTTTGTCTAAATATTTTCTTTATTACATGTCTTGTTTGGTCTTATTTCGTATCATTGCATGTTAAAAATAATGTACTTTGTTATGCAGACGCAAAATGTGAAACTGCAGTCTTATTCGCATAGGCTAGCATTTTTATTAATATTTGTAAAATATTATATATTCAGCATATTGTACTTAACCTATTTTGTACCTATCTTAATTATTTAATTCTTAAATTAGTAATTAAAACAGATTTTATTTTTTTTAAAGCGACATCTTGATGGACAACAACTAATAATGATCAACAAGCGGCATCAGTCCGTTAGATCATTTTAAAAACATCAAATAGCCTTCAATTTATAAGTTATTATTGCATCTGTCTCGGATGTAGACTGGTCAAGATTTATTTAAAAAAATGCATGACAGAGAAGCGTCCGCACGACCACTTGTATTTTTCCTGATAATGAAACTAATTTTATTTCTGTTCTCTCATAATAACAACAAACGTTGCTTTTGTAGAGTAATGAGAAGAAGCAGGGCACGCTTTCTCCCATCTGTCTCTGAAGCGCGTCACAAAAAAAGAACCGAAACTCACATACATGAGAAATGTATCTATAGAAAGTTTAAAATGTCTACTTTTAAACGAACAAATTTGAAACGAAATCAAATACCCCCAGATTATGTAATCTGTATGAAGGTTGCGTTTCTCTCTAAAGCCGTCTCCGTTTTTAAAGCATTTCATACAGATTTCCGTAGTCATTGATTTTTTTCCTCAGAAAAAAAAATTTATTAAAGAAAACAAAAAAGGCATATAGCCTGTGTTTTGTCAACCTTTCTCCTTCTGGCAGATATTGTTGCTTTTATACTGATACTTTTCTCAGGGTTTTAGAAAAATATAAATAGATTGTACAAGTTATTGGTAAAAAATACATTCTATGAGAATTTATGTTTCAGGTTTTGACTGCAAATGTCACGTCCTATTCATGCTAGTCTTTGAAATACTTGCTTTTTTGTACAAAGTTGTGATGGTAGTTTTTGAGACACTGCAATATTTTTTAAAACTGTTTTTTTGTGAATGTTCATTAAATAGTAATATAAATATGTGCTCCACATTTTCATTGTTTGATTATAATGTTTCATTTAATGTTTATTTATTTATTTTTTTATAAAGAGATATATATCGGGCAGAACTGAGTTAAGTGTATTGGTCTGGCCCTCTGCAGCCGCCAAGGTTTATCATGTGGCCCCTTAGGAAAATTAATTGCCCACCCCTGCTTAAGAGGCTGTGAACAGTCAGTGTTGTGTTGTTGGTCTCATGTGGTCTCGTCTCATTTCTCAGTCCAGTTCTAAGGACACTGCGCAGCTCTCTGCAGCCCTGCACCATCGTATCCTGGGGCTACGGAGCATCAGCGGGCAGGAGCCTGACGGACAGCCAGCCATCCGCTTCAGCGACGACGACGAATCCCGCACGCCCCCCACAGTGCTTACGCCTGCTCCAGGTAATCTTTCGTACCAAGTATCGGTATGAAGTTATGGCTGTGGAAACTACAGTCAAATATGGTTGTTATCTACACTTGTATGGTGCAGAACAAAAATATTTTTTGTTGACATGATATTATCAGCAAGCGTTCTTAACTGATTTGATTCAGGTGCAGGACTCAACACAACAGAAAACCAATATTTTTTTGATGTACAAAACCAAAATGTTGTGGAATGATATTTTAAATGCAAAAAACAAAACAAAACCACATTTATTCAACAATACATTACAAATAAAATTCATACCATGACTTAAATATATCCATTAAATATATTCATATTTTAAATTCTAAATTAAATTTTATGTTTGCTGTTATTGGGGACATAAAGTAAAAAAAAAAAAATATTATTATTAATCAATTATTGATTATTATTAATTATTGATATTTAATAAGTCATAATGGTAATAATAATAATAATAATAATAATAATAATAATAATAATAATTATTATTATTATTATTATTATTGTTGTTGTTGTTGTTGTTGTTATTATTATTATTATTATTAATTCTAAAGATATATAATTATTATATAAAATATGATTGTGTGTGTATATATATATATATATATATATATATATATATATATATATATATATATATATATATATATATATATATATATATATATAAGAATTATATAATTATATGTAATTATAATTAGTTTATTTATTCATTTAATTTATTGTTTCATTATAATAATAATAATAATAATAATAATAATAATAATAATAATAATAAAATAGTAATAATAATAATTATTATTATTAATTATTATTATTATTATTAGTATTATTATTTATTACTACTGTTGTTGTTATTGTTATTATTATTATGTTTGTTGATTTATTTTTGTTTATTTGTCCACCAAATCAAAGTCATGTAAATTTTAGTCCTTAAATGGAAACTTTTAAAAGTTTTTTTTCAAAACCATATTATTAGTATTAGTATTATTATATTGTATTTATTAATTATAATCACATATCACATAATCACACATTAATATAATTATTTATTATATCAATAAATTATATGATCTACTACATAATTCATAATTATATAAATATATAATTATACATTAATTCATTTTATTTTTTTATTTGTGTTTAATAATAATAATAATAATATTATTATTATTATTATTATTATTATGTATATTTATTTTTATTTATTTGTCCACCAAATCAAAGTCATGGAACAGTAAACTTTTAAAAACTTTTAAAAGTTTTTCAAAACCATATTATTATTAGTACTATTATTTTTATTATATTTATTAATTATAATTATATGCAACAATTATATAAATTCATAAGATTTATATATTATATAATATATAAATTCTAATTATATAAGTATATAATTATATATTAATGTATTTATTAATCAATTATAATTAATTACATTTTTAATTATATTTAATAATAATTAGTTTGTTTGTTGTTTTGATTACCAAATCAATATAGTTATTTTGTTATTATTTGCATTTAGCATTGTTTTTCCCCTGTTTTCCACAACCCATTTTTGCAGTCATCAATTTTTGTGTTTGTTTTTATCTGTGTTTTGCAAATTTAAACCAGTTTTGTCTATTTTTTTTCAGGTAATCCAGAAGCAGATGTGTGTCCATCCACAGGCGACACATAGTGCATAGAGCCTGCTGCTGATTTCTGTCCCACAATGCCTCTTTGCAGCCCTCAGATCCGCTCAAATACTATGCAGGTGTTTTTTTCTCCAAAATCCTTCAGGTATACTGTAGCCATGTGTTCAGCTGGTTTTATTTATTGCATTTTAACAGCAAAAAAAGCTCATCTTCAGGACTGGACACATAACACTCTTAATGTCATCATATTGATGAAAATTGAGGCTCTTAGTGTTTTAGGAAACTGATTTTTTTTTTCCGTTCTAAATGTGAAACTTAATTACTCCATTCCCTCCTGAGTGGAAACAGGATAAAGCGCACGCAAACCAAACACGGATGTTTGTTTTCCCATCTCATCTTCCATCACGTTTCTGCTCTGTTTCAGATGGATTGTTAAAATCATCCCTCACTTTCTCACTTTAGATCTCTGAATGAGATGTGTCATGGGATGCAAAAGCGGCATTTATTTTATTCATAGAGTGCTGTAGATCAGTACAATATTAAAAGAGCTGATTGTCTATGCGACCGCTCTTATCTGGAGTTTTATAAACATTTCAGAATTAGAAACTTTCACACTGCAGCTTTAAGTGGACCTCGTTTATTCATATTATATCAAATTTGTTTAGTTTTTTTATTCAGAGAAGTTCACCTATAAATGAAAATTCTGTTGTGACTGACTTCATGTCAAAACTAAAAAAAAAAAAAAAAAGATATTTTTGAGAATTCTGAAAAAATAACAGAATATGGGTTTGAATGTGTAAACAATAACAGAGTTTTTATTTTTGGGTGAAATGTTTCAGCTTTTACATTGCGATGAGGTTGACCTCAACTAGCAAATAAAAGGAACAGTTGTACAAATACTTAACTGTAAATTATCCTCCAGTTTCAATGCAGTAGTAACTTTTCACACAGTATATTTTTATGATCAAGTCCTATAAGTCAAGTTAGTATTGTATATAGTTTAGGATCGGAAGTTTTATAGCAAAATATCTTGTTAATGACATTAATTATCATAAAATGGGTTCTGTATTGTCGGTTACTACAGTAATACTATCCACAGTGTTCTAAATATTTTGTTCATTGGGGAGTTTTAGTCGTTTGATTAGTGAAAGACTGATTCTGTGCTCTGTTACTCTTATTTAACAGGAATTTTGTTTAAAAAAAAAATAAAAAAAGAGAGAGAGAGAGAGAAAAGGTTGGACAGCACATTTTAAAAGCATTTTGGGATTGCGGAGCTATAGATCTGGCCTGTTGGGGTGAATCTTACAGAATCTATCCGGGTTGTATTTCACACTAAAATAAGATCGCTAAAGGAATAGTTCAACCAAAAATGAACATTTGCTGAAAACTTATCAACCTCAGTTCACCCAAAATGTAGATGAGTCTGTTTGTCAGAACAGATTTGGAAAGATTTAGCATTACTTCAGGTGCTTAACAGTGAATGGGTGCCGTCAGAATGAGAGTCCAAACAGCTGATAAAAACATCACAATAATCCACATGTAATCCACACCACTCCAGTCCATCAGTTAACATCTTATGAAATGAAAAGCTGTGCTTATAAGAAACAAATCCTTCATTAAGGAGATTTTCAACTTCATATCCATAATATTGCTTTCTCCGGTGAAAAAGTCATCTGGTCTGAATCAGGAGAGAAATACGCACAGATACAGAACTAATTACAAGTAAAAAGAGTCCAAAGCAGCTCCAAACAGGTATGTTGGTGGATTTTGATGTGAGAAACAACAGGGGATGGACTTTTTCACTACAGGATCCCTTATTATGGATTATGAAATCATATTTTGGCCAGAAGTTACGGTTGAAAGTTAGAACATGTTAATAATGGATTTGTTTCTTACAAACATGCAGGTTTTTTTTTTGCTTTACAAGATGTTAATGGGTGGACTGGAGTCATGTGGATTATTGTGATGCTGCTATTAGCCGTTTGACGGCACCCATTCACTGCAGAGGATTTACTGGCGAGTGACGTGATGCAAAATTTCTCTAAATCCGTTCCCATTAAGAAGGGTAATTTTTAATGGTTCTTTGAACTATTCCATTAAGATGGTTTGCATTGTGACCTTATTTTTCTAGATAACAATAATTCAGCCTCAAATTTCAGGCTACTATAGTAAGGAAAAATTGCATTCTCGTTATTCTAATGCAAATAAACATAATCGCATACAAAATAAAAGTTTGAGTTTGCCTAATAAGTGTGTGTGTAGTGTGTGTAATTATGTATATATAAATACACACAAATTAATGTATCAATTTAAGATGTTATTTATGTACAAAATATTATTTATATAAAATAGAAATTATATAAAAATTATAAATACATGTATATATTTTTTAAATATATACATGAATGTGTTTGTATTTATTTATACATAATAACAGTACACACACATATATTAGGCAAACTCAAACTTTTATTTTGTATGCAATTAATCGCGATTAATCCTTTGACAGCCCTTATATATATATATTCAGTTATAATACTAATAAATAGTAATAGTTTTCATTTTATTTTGGGGTGAAATGTGAATTTTTTTTTTTTTTGGGTGATATTTTTTGTTCTCTATAGAGTTTAAGGAGTTTTTAAGAAACAAAACCTGCTTCATCTTAAGTTATAGAAGGCAGTTTGTCAGCTAGCACGTGTCATTACAAAATATTGTAAAATAATTATATTTTAATATAATTACAAATTATGTGTTTTTATTGTAATAGAATTACATTATTGTAATATAATTGAAAATAAAAAAAATAGTGCTGTCAAGTCGGATTAATCGCATTCAAAATAAGTTTGTTTACATAGTATGTGCGTGTGTTGTGTATTCATAAGTATATATATAAATACATGAATGTACATGTATATATTTAAGAAATGTTTACACACATGTATTCATATTTTTATATGATTGATATTATATATAAATAGAAATGTATAACATTTATTTCTTAAATATATTTCATTCCACATGTATATGTGTGTGTTTGTCTGTACATATAAATACACACAGCGCACACACACACACACGTTATGTAAACACAAACTTTTATTTTGAATGCAATTAATTGCGACTAATCAATTTGACAGCGCTAATTTAATTCTAGTACAGTCATTTTAATAAAGAGCAATTGTTTTTCTTTTGATTTTGGGGTGAAATGTGACCTTGATATTTTTTGTGAGATTTGTCCTCATACAGTTTTTTGAAAAAACTAAACCTGCTTCATCTTAAGTTGTAAAGGCAGTTAAAGTCAGTTAGTGTGGGTCAGATGTCACACTAACAAACAACATACAGAAACTGTAACTCACACATTTGTAGTTAAAGAAGGGCTTTTCTCACTCTGCTGCTGAGTATCTTCAATACACTGCCAGTGACAGGTACTGTAGCATATGCACAAAATGTGAAAATAGAAACAATGTATGGTACGTTGTCTGACCGTCTCTGTCCACACGTGCTGTAAAGTGTCTGGGGCAGATGATCCATTGCGCCATCCTGCCATTCACATCCAGTCTTCTGAAGAGCAGGATGTGAAGCAACTGATCATTCCTCGGTCTGTCAGACGAGAACAGGTTACATTTAGTCATTTTTTTTAGTAGGAATGCGCTTATATTGTTAAAAAGTAAAATGAGAGATTTGTAGATATGTTGGTCAATATACTAAATAAGTCTTTGTTACAAATGCGTTTAAAAGAATAATTTTTGTCCTATTTGTAGAGGTTTAGTGTATATACCAACTATAGCACTTGTGTTTTGTGTTCATATTTGTGTTGTTTCCTTTTGACATTACATTCTGTTCTGCTTCAGAATGAATGGGTGTTTCCATACAGTTAGATGTTTTCCATCAAAATGAAAGCACTAGCAGGGCTAAAGGTTTACAAAACAGATGTTTGCTTGATTGAAGAGTTGATTGCTGTAAATGTCTGTAAATGTTTACATTCAGTGTGTTGCAGCAGATGTACTTTAGGACACACTCCTTTTTTTTTTTTTCTTTTTTTTTGGGTTGATTATGTTAGACCCCAGACAGACTGTGAACACGCCGGTGCTATTTCTGCTCCAGAACAGCTCAACTGCACTGGTCTTGTGGTTTAAATATACACTTTCGCTTTGGTGGAAGCGTTTAGAGGTCGTTTAGAAGGGCTAGGCTGCTATTGGACTGTTGATTTCACTGGAATAAGTACGTCTGTTTGTTAACCACGATTCTGAAACGTGTAATGGTTGGTCAAATGTGGATGTATATTTGGTCTGTTTGAGACATTTCTGTTTTCCGTTAGCCATGTGATAAGTTATAAAACCCTGAAATATGCAAATAATCGTCTTTTTTTCCTCTCTGTTGTTTTCCATTGTCATTATTCATCCAGCATCATTTCCCAGTGGAAGACCATATTGTGTTCATGTTTGCAATTAAATTTATTCAGTCTATTTCACTATTCCACATCCACACATCTGCTGATTTTACAGATGAAATATGTTGCTGCTTCTAAGTCACATTATTCTGTACCGCCTTTGACTGTTCTTGCATAAAGTCTCTTCTTCCGTTGTCTGCACTCTTTACACTGTGTCTGATTGTTCACCAAAACGTGAATATTTTGTTCTAAACTTGTACATGTTTTTGATGTTCTGGTAGTTGTTTTCTGTAAAGTGGCCATGCTACTTTACACCAGCTTGGTTTCTGTTGAATCTTTCTTTTAAAAGGATCTAAAATGTGCTCTAAAAGGATATGAGAATGTGCAGTTACTTCAAATGTAAAAGAAAAAAAAGGTAGTTCAAGTAAGTTTGCGCAGTAGTCTCGTCTGACACAGAAGGTTGAATTATGATAAAAATCAATCTATGGCTTACAATTTATCATCATACGCAGTCACACAATAGGGTCATGACAACTGTGTTATCCGAGTATTGGCTCTACAGGGTAATTTGGCAGACAGTTTTACCATTTTGACTCATAATTTCAGTGGAAGGCCTAGTTGGGCCAACAACATATTTTCTTTGCCAGGTTAACCTCAAATTTGAATATATATTTGAACTGAAATAAAACATATAACACATAACAATGTCCCAACAAAGTTGGCGGTCAGTTAATATACTCTTTGACAAGAGGTCACTGACAATAGGACACTTACAATAATGTTCAAAAAGTCCACCACAGAAGAAAATAACAGAGTATGATGATGGTTGTGATTTTGTGTTGAACCATTTATAGACATTTGTTCTTTTAGCAACAGTTGACAAAACTGTGGACAAATGAAATAAAAAATAGTTTTAAAATATAAAATAATAATAAATAATAAAATATAACTTTTCTGAAAGAAAAGAAAAGCAAACATTTTTTTTATAGGAGAAGACATAATATAAAAAACATAGATAAATATTAATGTGTGTTTGCATACATATACGCATATTTATATGTATACACATCCGTATAAATAGGGGAGAAAAAAATAAAGGAAATCTTTTATTTTAGGAATAAATTCAATGTAAATAATGTTCATGTTTAATTAATTATTTTAAACTTGGGACATACTCACTTAAAAACTGCAAAACCTGTAAGTTAAGAGACTGTAATGGTATTTTCAAGCAAACTGAAATAGGCTGCACAAAATATTTGTGTGAGATTGTAAAATGCTTTCCCTTAAAAAGGAAAAAATGTTATAGAAAAAATATAATTGTCATCAGTGGACATGAAATGTACCATGTAAATTGGCTTAAATACATGGAAACAAGATACAGATGTATAAATTTATAATTTACTCACCTTATTCCTGATGAGTCCACTGCGTTTTGAATTATGGGTGGTACTTCTGGATTGGGGAACTTCCATTCAAAAAAACTGAAACAATTTCAAATCATAAGGTTGCCCTACAAATAAAGCATAACTATCTGTTTGACTGAATGAGCTGTTGATTTTCCTTCATGTTTTATTTTTAGACATCATGAGAATAACTTAAAGCTTGTTTTTTTTTTTTATGTAACATTATAACAATAAAATCTATGGCAAGAGCTTTTTTCAGTTGCATTCTTTTCCTCATGATTATTATTATTTTTTTTTCCCTTTGCATTTCGCTGTAATAGTATGGAAAAAGGACATTATTCTCCCGGTTTAATTTACAATATATCCCATTAATTCCCTGGAATGCACAACAAATCTCGTTTTTCTCCTCAAATCCTCATGTCTCTTTCACAGGTAAATACAATTTATTATTTGTCAAAATGAAGAAAATCACTGAAATGGTATCAAGCAATGCTTAAATTAATGAACATTTTTTGATTAAGGCAATGTTTACTACATAATACAGATATATAGTCCTACAGTTGTATGTTATTGCTATGGAAAGAACTGCTTTTGTAGATATTTATAGTCTGTTAAAAGTACCTTGTTTGTGCTTTTACACTTTTAAATGTCATTTTTTTGTTCGATGGTTAAAAGGTGAGTAGAATAATGTAATCTCACTGTGTCCAGTTTAAATAAAATAAAATAAAATAAAATGTATTATTGCGTTCATATAACGAGACTTTACCGTGTTTACAGCTCAACGGAAATTATACCCATAATTCGCGCAAAGCGTCATGGGGCGTGAGAATAAGGTGGATAAAATTATCGGGTTGGATTTCGCGAGTAATGTCAACTTTACCTCATTTGCGTAGTTTGTCACACCCGTAGACAAAGAAAAGAAGATATGCAACTATTTTTCGCGCATGTTCACTACGGTGGGAGCTGTGTTTGTTCCAACAGGTTTTATCCATATCTAATGAGCAGAATCGTTATTAATGAGCGTTCAAAAGTTTACAAGCAATAGGTGAAGGTGACAGCCGAAGCTAACACACCAGCATCAAACTGGGCTTTCAGAGATGGCGACAACTCCGAGAAAGGATTTAAAACTGACCCAGAGAAGGACTGTTTCTTGTTTGACAGGTAAGATATTTCGTGGTAAGGCAGCGTGGTTTTTACTTTATGTATTATTATTTGAAGTGTTGACATTTTTATTGGCTTTAAAAGTCGTTTTCCGTAACCATGGATGCACAGATGCCCTCAAACCGTCATATTCATCCACTCCGAAGAGCTGAACCCATCTCACGTAACTTAACCAAAACGAGTTTTATGCATCAGCCGCTACAGCTCCAAAACTTTATAATTTTACCTGAATATCCTCTTAAAACTTACAGCTAAGATGCAGTATTAATAAGGTTAAATAAATAATTTCCACTAAGATAGCGCCAATTTCTTCCAATATATCGACTTGGCGGAGTGATACAAGACGCATGAAAGTGAGTTGCGAGTGAAAATATCAAACCACTTGATGGCGCATTTTATCAATTAAAATCGAGTAGAAAGCCGTACAATACGTTTATCTGCTTAAAACTAATTATACACTTTGAAGTACATTGTCATATAAATGACCCCAGTTCTTCAGACATAGATTATAAGTCACAAAACTAATTTTAATGTCATGTGATATGTACATAGACGCTAGTTTGACTCTGAGGGAATATTAGTATGACTAGAGCCATAGGAAGGCTGAGATCACATTGGTGGTCTGTGGATGTAAGATTAAACCCACTGTTTTATTCCATTCTTTCACACTTAAATAAAGGTCAAACTATTCTGAGCAAGTTATTTTAGTAAACAGATGTTTGGAACCACTTTTGTAGACTAATTATAGCTTAATTTATGCCATAACTACATGGTTACCAAACACAAGCAGCTATTTGACAGTAGGCTTTGTTGGCTAACACAAATAGCCAACAGGGTAACAACAGATATTGACTGCATTCTGCTATTCTGACAAACTACCGGTTAAGTGAAGAGATTTAAGCGTTCCTGCAGTCTGCCATTTTCTGTGTGGTGTGTTGTGAGATCTCATATTTTTTTGCTTTATTGCTTATATAGTTCATATGGTGGATCTAAATGTTTGGATAATTCTGGACACACACACAATAATGGATTAAAACGCCTGACAAACTGTTATCAAACTAAATTATATTTGCAAACAAATGATGCAATACCAGCTATCCCAGAGTGATTTTTAATGGATGTATGAAGTCAGTTTTCCTCAAGTTCACCACAGTTGTCCTATCAGAGAATATTGGGGTATGTTTTACAATAAAATCCTTTTTTTCTTTATACTTCAAAATTTAATTCAATGGTACCATGAAATAAAAATAGTAATTTTTAATGGAATGTTGCAGTGTTTATTATAAATGATTAATAAGGGCAACCAAAATTTCTTATGTAAACCTTCGGGAGGGCTGGGCAATAAAGTTTTCCAACGGCCAGATTAGTTTCAGTCCCTCTCCTCAAGCAACCTGTTACTCACATGAAACAAGTGCAGCAATTTCTACAATCCAATCAATTCAGTCCAATTGTTTTCTTGTGCAGTAAGCTGTTTCACTCTATTTCTGGTATATGTTGAAATGCTATATCTGTTCATTTTAAATCTTCTGTTGTTTAACTCCTTGATTACAATAAATTTGAAGCACTAAATGAGGAACTGAAACAAAAGATCTGTTCAGCTCTGTCATGAAGGCAAAAAAGCAGTGAGTTGAACTGGTCGAAAATAATAATTAAAATAATTATAGTACTTACATATTTCAGGATCAGTAAAAATTAGATCAGTCGACAACACTTGCTGATTACCAGTCAAATTAATTTAGGCATTTACTTTATTAAAACAAAGAGTATGTGTTAAAAACATATTAATAAAAAAATCACTTACAAACTTTGTGTAAAGTTACATCCAGTTTTATAACTTAGCGACTATAAAAAAGAAAATAACAGCAAATAATACATATGTTTTAAAAGAATAATTCATTTTTTATAGAAATATAAAATTGAATCAATTAAGGCAAGACACAGGCAAAATCATATTTTTTTATTTATTTTTTTTTAGCTATTAGGATTTTCATAAAGTGTTTTTTCTGTAGATCTGTAGATTTCATATTTTCAAAGGTCGTTTTCTCAAAATTAGTTTTATATCCACTTGATACACCAGTTTTTACAGTTTTATTCCTATCAATATTCTGAAGATTTTAATTAAGGTGTTTGTTCATATATGATTTGCCTGATATAATACAGCATTTTTTTTCTAAATAAGCTGTGAAATTTTTTTTATTTAATTATTTTTTTCTGGATGTTGACAGTTTCTGTTTTATGGCATGATAAAAAGAGAAATTCCAAAATCCCCTCTATAAAAACATTTGACTCTAAAATGTCAACGAAATGACCAAATTGGAAATGAATGGGAAGTGAAATGTTTGGTGCTCCGCAAATAAAATCTTACCGTTGCTATTTTTTTAGATCAACCTCAAATTTGGAACACAACTTGGTTAGAGTTATGCCTTTGATTTTTCACACAGTTTTAGAGTAAAAAATGTTTTGAAAAATATATTTCTTATTTTAAAATAGTGTTTTTTTGTAAAATTTTTCATAATAATAAATGTAAACTTCTATAACTTTTTTTTCACTTTTTTAATTTTTTTATACTGGTAATTATCTTTTTTTAAAAAGAAACCAAACTTAAGGCTGTGCTCCAAAGCATTCAAGATTTATGACAGTTTACAGTTTGAAACTGTTGAAAAAGTTATTTTCAGGTCTATGCTCAAAAAGTGGTTAACAGATAATAAATAACCTTAAACTATTTTTTCTGGATGTTAAGTTTCTGATTTATGGCGTGATAAAAAGATCATTAAAAAATCCCCTCTGTAAAAACTTTTGACTCTAATATTTCAACAAAATGAAACAAGAATGTTGACCCTGGCTTAATCAGATTTTTGATTTTTCAGTTCAGATTTTTGTTCTAGAAATGTATGCAAATGAGTGCATATTTAATGAGACAGTGCATCATTTGCATATTTAAACATAACATTTCAGATAACTGTGGTTACTCTGACCGGACACCGGTGTAAGCTTGAGGAGAACTGACTTCATACATCCAATAAAAACACCTTTGACACTAAACAAACGTGGTTTGATATTTTCTTATTTAGTGCAACAATTTATTTTTTAAATGCGCATAAAGAACAAATACCATTTCTTTCTGACAAGAACAATTTAGTGACTGAATACGTACAATCCTAGAAGAAAGTAAACAAAGAGGAATTATTCTGAACTGCTTGGTTTGATATGTCAAATCATCTTTGTACTTCTCCACTGGGGCGTTCCAGTAATTTTCCACAGTTCTTCAACTCGTCACTCATTCTGGACAGCTTCACTTGAGTTTATTTGAACAGCGAGGGTGTGATGCGTAAGCTTTGGTGGGCCGCGAGGTCTGCATGCGTGAGGCCATGAATACATGCACCATTTCACATGAAATGTGACCAATACTTTCCCAGAAAACTTCAGAAGAAATACAAGTGTCTCCTGTTAGTAGCTTCAGGACAATGAACATATTAGTTCTAAGTGTAGAAAAGCAAGTTCTTCATAAACATACAATATTTCACAAAAATCATGTCTTTTAATGTGGGTGATTCATTTGCTCAAATAGTGCTGAGTTTAAAGTTAACACATTTTTAAATTCACATTTTTTTCTTACTGTGTTAGTGATATTAACAGGGTTTCTGCGTGTCTTAAAACGGTCTTAACAAGTCTTAGTTCACCCTTCCATAAAATTAAGGCCTAAAAAAAGGTCATAAATCAAAGCAGAAAGTCTTAAATTCATAAAGTCATGCTATTAAATGTTGCATGCACTACAAAAATAGTATTTTGGTCTTGTTTTCCAATACAAATATCATTACATTAGGATGCATTTGCGTAAGATGAAGAATGAAGCTATAAAGTCTTGTTTTTTGAGAAAATGAACTTAAAGGAGAAGTCCACTTCCAAAACAAAGTTTCGCATATAATGTGCTCACCCCCTTGTCATCCAAGAAGTTCATGTCTTTCTTTCTTCAGTCGTAAAGAAATTGTTTTTTTGAGGAAAACATTTCAGCATTTTTCTCCATATAATGGACTGATATGGTGCCCCGATTTTGAACTTCCAAAATGCAGCTTAAATGCGGCTTCAAACGATCCCAAAAATGGTTGTAAACGATCCCAGTCGAGAAAGAAGGGTCTTATCTAGCGAAACGATCGGTTATTTTAATAAAAATAATACAATTTATATACTTTTTAATGCCAAACGCTCATCTAGTCTTACTCTGCCTGGACTGTTTTTGTTCCGGTTCGTGACAGTTAGGGTATGTTGAAAAACTCCCCCTTAGCTTCAAAATCATCCTATATCGCTGTTTTACCTTTTTTGTTAAGGGTGTTTCATCTTCTTTGCATGTTCACTTTGCAGAGACTGGGTCGGTACTTCTGCAGCGATGTAGGATGATTTCAAAATGATTTTTGAAGTTGAGGGAGAAAATACGATTGGAGTTTTTCGACATACCCTAACTGTCTTGAGCCAGAATACACAGAGTTCAGGGAGAGCAAGACAAGATGAGTGTTTGAGGTTAAAAAGTATTTAAATTGTATTTTTTAAAATGAAAATAACCAATCGTTTCACTAGATAAGACCCTTCTTCCTCGGCTGGGATCATTTACAATTGCATTTGGGTTCGTTAGAAGCCGCATTTAAACTGCATTTTGGAAGTTCAAAATCGGGGCACCATATCAGTCCATTATATGGAGAAAAATCCTGAAATGTTTTCCCTTAAAAAAACATAATTTCTTTATGACTGAAGAAAGAAAGACATGTACATCTTGGATGACAAGGGGGTGAGTACATTATATGTGAATCTTTGTTTTGAAAGTGGACTTCTCCTTTAAGTGAGTTTATGTTTAAAACAAGAACAAATACCTGTCAATGGGGAATGAAAACCAGTCAGTTGAGTGGATTTTTGTGAGCCCATTTGCAGATATTTGTTCTTTTTTAATGATAAACAGTTCATTTTGATCCGTTTCACAGATATATTTTCACAATATTTAGTTTCATAATATTTAGACATTTGCACTGGAAAACAAGACCAATATACTCATAAAGAACAAACACGCACTGGTTTGAAGCAAAACTATTCAAACGTTAAGCT
The DNA here is from genome assembly GCA_036247105.1 of Cirrhinus mrigala. Lineage (NCBI taxonomy): Eukaryota > Metazoa > Chordata > Actinopteri > Cypriniformes > Cyprinidae > Cirrhinus > Cirrhinus mrigala. The sequence goes on from CM070017.1 coordinate 17,506,865, forward strand.
ATATATATATATATATATTTTTTTTTTTTTCGGTAAAATGATTTAATGGAGATTGGTTAGAAGTTGTATTTTCAAAGTGGTGCTAATACAGCACATTGCATTTCTTAAATTGTCTTTATTTGGGTAAAAAGGTCCTAAAAAGTCCTAAATTGAGATTATAAAACCGACAGAAACCCTATGACCCTTTAAAACATTCCATCTTTTTGTGCCGCAAAAACATGACTCTACAGAAGTATATTTTACATTTTAGCACCTTAATTTTGTTCTTCCAGACACATTAAGGTAGTTAAGGCTTGAGTGCCACATTTTGCTTCTGTCCAAATGTTTATGGCTACAGTTCGTTGAAATGTACGTTTGTATACATGGACATAATCATACTCGCTGAGTGTAATGAGTACGTGTGCAGCATCTCTCAGCACTGATTGTGGGTTTCCTCACTGTTCCCTTTCAAAACAAATGTGGTCAACCGCTGAAAATGTTCCCTGGATGAATCACCGACAGTGATGATGATAATTACCCTCTCCATTAGCATGCATGCGGTGGAACGGGTGGAATCTGTTCAATTTTCACATAAATTTATTTATTCGTTTTGGATTCATATGATGTGGACTGTTCTCCACTGAATTGTATAATAGAAGGATATTTTGCTGTAATTCAAATCTCTATTTTAAATAAATCTCTAATCTCACTATTTTTCTCAGCTCTTTGTTTTACGAGATGTGGCTCATGTTTGGTTAAAATTCCAAAAGCGGTTTGGAATCGTACTGCTCACGTCGAGCCGTCATTTCATCTATGATTCACATGCCGAACTGAGTCAGTTCTAATCAACTTAATATTAACAGACATGAACAAAGCTGCGATTGAATATTTGTCTATGCTGTCAGTGCCACGTAAGGTGCTTTTGGTATTCTATGTTCACACAAGCAGAAAAAAAAATGTGATTTTCTGATTTGTTGTGAATCAAATGTTTTTTTTTTGTTTGTTTTTTTTTTGTAGTCTAAACAATAAAAAAAAAAAAGATTTGTACAAGCTTGATCCAAACTAACTTTGGAATCAGAAGTGGTTTGAAATTGAGATTTTTGTTATTGAGTCTCTTAATGTTCAAGACAGATTTGTTTTGATTTGTTTTTCCACATTCATCAAGTTGTGTGAGATGTAAGATGTGAGCTGCAACAATAAGATACAGTGCATGCACTTGCTGTTTGGCCGTTTTTGACCAAGAAAGTTTTTCTTTTGAATTTTTTTATTTTTTATTATTATTATTATTTTTTTTTTTACTTCATCAGAACGGTACGAAACTTGGTAAAGGTTTTGGTACTTGCTATGTGAATATAAAAAAAAAAAAAAAAAAAGAATCATGGACATGATTCAAAAAGGTTAAATAGTCCTAAAAAAGTCACGCTTGTACTATTCGAAGTAAAAACAAAAAAAGACCATACTGGAACTGAATGGGAAGCAAATTTCATCTGGTTGGAAACATTTGGTGTTGCACCCAAATAAAAATCTTACTGTTGATATTTTTTTTTTAGATCAACATCAAATTTGGAACACAACTTGTTCTGATTTATGCCTTTGTTTTTTATGCGGTTTTAGAGTAAAACATGTTTTGGAAAATGTATTTCATTTGAAATTTCCTCCAATTCCTCCCCTTTTGGTGGGAGGAAAAACATTTTGCTAGAAAAGTTTCTCAGGCTAATGCAATACTTTTGTGAGAAAATGCGAAGGGTAACTCAATATTTTTGTAACAGAACGCAAAGTTTTATCAGGGTGACGCAGTACTTTTGTGAGAGAACGCAAACATTTTGTGAGGCAATGCAAAAATTCTGAGGGTAACGCAACAACTTTTGCGGGGAAATGCAAAGTTTCATCAGGGTAATGCAATTCTTTTGTGAGAGAATGCAAACGTTTTGTAAGAAAATGCAATGTTTCTCAGGCTAATGCAATACTTTTGTGAGAAAATGCAAAGGGTAACGCAATATTTTTGTTACAGAACGCAAATGTTTTGCGAGAAAATGCAAAGTTTTATCAGGGTAACGCAGTACTTTTGTGAGAGATTGCAAATGTTTTGCGAGAAAATGCAAAGTTTCTCAGGATAACGCAATGCGTTTGGGGGGAAATGCAACCTTTTTTCAGGGTAATGCAATACTTTTTCGAGAAAATGCAAAGTTTTATCCGGGTGACGCAGTACTTTTGTGAGAGAACGCAAACATTTTGTGAGACAATGCAAAAATTCTGAGGGTAACGCAACAACTTTTGCGAGAAAATGCAAAGTTTCATTAGGGTAATACAATACTTTTGTGAGAGAATGCAAATGTTTTGTAAGAAAATGCAAAGTTTCTCAGGCTAATGCAATACTTTTGTGAGAAAATGCAAAGGGTAATGCAATATTTTTGTTACAGAACACAAATGTTTTGCGAGAAAATGCAGTTTTATCAGGGTAACGCAATACTTTTGCAGGGAAATTGCAACGTTTTATCAGGGTAACGCAGTACTTTTGTGAGAGAATGCAAATGTTTTGTGAGACAATGCAAAGTTTCTCAGGATAACGCAATGCTTTTGGTGGGAAATTGCAATGTTTTATCAGGGTAATGCAATACTTTTTCAAGAAAATACAAAGTTTTATCAGGGTGATGCAGTACTTTTGTGAGAGAACGCAAACGTTTTGTGAGACAATGTAAAAATTCTAAATTCTGAGGGTAACGCAGCAACTTTTGCGGGGAAATGCAAAGTTTTATCAGGGTAATGCAATTCTTTTGCAAGAAAACACAAACGTTTTGCAAGAAAATGCAATGTTTCTCTAACGCAATAGGCTAACGCAATACTTTTGTGAGAAAATGCAAAGTTTTGTCAGGGTAATGCAGACTTTTTGTGAGAGAACAAACGTTTTGCAAGACAATGCAGTTTCTCCGGGTCACGCACTACTTTTGTGAGAAAATGCAGTTTTATCAGGGTAACAGTACTTTTGTGAGAGAACGCAAACGTTTTGTGAGACAATGCACAAATTCTGAGTGTATTGCAACAACTTTTGCGGGAAAATGCAATGTTTCATCAGGGTAATGCAGTTCTTTTGCAAAGTTTTCTCAGGGTAACACAATACTTTTGCAGAAAAATTTCATAAGGGTAATGCAGACTTTTTGTGAGAGAACAAACGTTTTGCAAGACAATGCAGTTTCTCTGGGTCACGCACTACTTTTGTGAGAAAATGCAGTTTTATCAGGGTAACAGTACTTTTGTGAGAGAACGCAAACGTTTTGTGAGACAATGCACAAATTCTGAGTGTATTGCAACAACTTTTGCGGGAAAATGCAATGTTTCATCAGGGTAATGTAGTTCTTTTGCAAGCGAACGCAAACATTTTGTGAGAAAATGCAAAGTTTCTCAGTGTAAAGCAGTACTTTTGTGGGGAAGTGCAAAGTTTTTTTAGGGTAACGCAACATTTGCGAGAGAACGCAAACATTTTCTAAAAAAAATGCAAACGTTTCTCAGTGTAACGCAATACTTTTGTGAGAGAACCCAAACGTTTTCCGAGACAATGCAAAGTTTCTCAGGGTAACACAATACTTTTGCAGGAAAATGCAAAGTTTTATCAGGATAATGCAGTACTTTTGTGGGGAAATGCAAAGTTTCATCAGGGTAATGCAATTCTTTTGTGAGAAAATGCAAAGGGTAATGCAATATTTTTGTAACAGAACACAAATGTTTTGCGAGAAAATGCAAAGTTTTATCAGGATAATGCAGTACTTTTGTGAGAGAACGCAAACATTTTGTGAGACAATGCAAAGTTTCTCAGGGGACGAGGTACTTTTTTGAGAGAACGCAAACATTTTGTGAGACAATGCAAAAATTCTGAGGGTAACGCAACAAGTTTTACGGAGAAATGCAAAGTTTCATCTGGGTAATGCAATTATTTTGCGAGAGAACGCAAACGTTTTGTAAGAAAATGCAAGGTTTCTCAGGGTAACGAAATACTTTTGCAAGAAAATCCAAGGAGGAACGCAATATTTTTGTAATAGAATGTAAATGGTTTGTAAGGAAAAAGCAAGGTTTGAGAAAGAACACAAAAGTATTGCAAGAAAATGCTAAGTTTCTTAGTGTAACGCAATACTTTTGTGAGAAGATGCAAAGTTTTGTCAGGGTAACAGTACTTTTGTGAGAGAATGCAATTGTTTTGCGAGACAATGCAAAGTTTCTCAGGGTAACGCAGTACTTTTGCGAGGAAAAAACAAAGTTTTATCATGGTAATGCAGTACTTTTGTGAGAGAACGCAAACGTTTTGCGAGACAATGCAAAAATTCTGAGGGTAACAAAACTTTTGCGGGGAAATGCAGAGTTTCATCAGGGTAATGCAGTTTTTTTGTGAGAAAATGCAAAGTTTCTCAGTGTAACGCAGTACTTTTGTGGGGAAATACAAAGTTTTATTAGGGTGACGCGATACTTTTGTGAAAGAACAAAAGAATTGCAAGAAAATGCAGAGTTTCTCAGTGTAATGCAGTACATTTGTGAGGGAACGCAAATGTTTTGTGAGACAATTCAGACTTTCTCAGGGTAACACAGTTTTTTCAGGGTAATGCAATACTTCTGCGAGAAAATGCTAAGTATTCTCAGGGAAACAATACTTCTGTGAGAGAACACAAACGTTTTGTGAGAAAATGCAAAGTTACTCAGGGGAACACAATACTTTTGTGAGAGAATGCAAATGTTTTGCGAGAAAATGCAGTTTCTCAGGTGAACACAATACGTTTTGAAGATAACGCTAACATTTTGCAAGAAAATGCAAAGTTACTCAGGGGAACGCAATAGTTTTGTGAGAGCTCAATTTTTTTTTCTGAGAAAAATCAAAGTTCCTCGGGAATGCAATACTTCCGCAAGAGAATGCAAGTGTTTTGTGAGAAAATGCAAAGTTTCTCAGAGGAACGCAATACTTTTGCAAGCAAAAGCATTAAAATAAAATTTTTCTTCTGATCTCATATTTTTTTCTATTACTCTGTCCCCTGTAGGAGCTTCACACTTTACGGCTCTGTAACAAACAACAACACTTTTCCAAGTATTGTTACATAATTTTCACGCCGAAGTCCTCTTGAGACAAAATCAGACAATCTGAGCTCATAACAAGAGCGTTTCGGTTGAAAACATTCTCATGCACAGCACAAATCAGCGATCACTTTAACATGAGAAGAAAACCGAGCACCAAGCCTTGATTTCAGGTAATCGAGACCAGCGTTCACCGGAAATAATGACTCATGACGTGTTTAGTCTGTCTGGCTTCACCCGAGTGACCCACTCAGATGGCCAGTGAGATTCAGACATTGTATAATGACAGAATAGAGTGAAGGCAAACAGAGAGGCCTGGCAGTGATAGATGATGTTTGTGTTGAGGAGATAACGTAACACTCTCGTGGGTCAAAGTGGTTTACCATCCAAATTACAGTGATCGATTCCTCAAAGCAGAGCTGTATTTGCTTTAGTGTGATCACCCTGCAGACTTGCCAGGATGTAGTGTGTGAACATGGATCCTCATTTCAAAGTCAAACAAGCCTGTGGCCACGTATTATGCACTTGGACAGCAGAGGGAGCTCAGCACATGGCCAGGCAGAACAGCACTATATGTAGGCTATTTCAGCTCGTGTTTGAAATGTTTGGAAATAAAGCCTGGATTGTTTAATTTATATTATAGATTACAGACTCCATTGCATTAGACTCTCTTAGCACACAGCAAGAACCGCATAAGGGAAGGAAGAAATCTAATCGTACGATTAGATAAGCGATATAAAAATAGAAAAGTCATAAATGAGTCTTGAAAGTCTCTCACAGGCTTTAAAGTTAAATCACGGCTGCCTATTGAAGCATCTGTCAGGGAATGGCACCGTTTGGGCCTGAACAAACTCTGGAAAAACGTTTTTATAATTTAATTTGAAAAGATTTTTGTGGATCTGTCAAGATATCATATTTTGCTAAATTTACTTTAAAAATTACATGCAAAACTAAATTAAATCTACCAAATAGTGTGACTAAGCTCAGTATTATTAATTTTTAAAAAATATGATATTTTTGTTTTTGTATAATAATTTTATTTTGGTAATATTTTTATTATCTCATTAATTATTTACTTTTTGTCTTGTTGAAGTTACTCTATCAATAATACAACATTACAGATAATTAGAACAAGTGAGAGTACGGAAATAAATTGGTACAGTTTTTAAAAAATAGGTCAATAATGCAGAATGTTTTAAAAGCTTTTTTTAGTGGAGGAGATTTTTTTAAAGTGATGTTAATGGTAAACATAAATCTGTGCTAAGTACTTTACAGTTTTGTTTAAATTTAAGATATTTTGCTATGTGAATATTTACCCATCATACAAACAAAGTTTAAGACATCGTCCAGCTCCCTATTGCCAGAACTGTCAAAGTGGAAAAGAAACATATTAACACAAATGTTGCTAATCTGATAAAACACAAGAAACAAAGATGCTGACGTTTGAAGCCAAAAACATGTAGTAGAAGAAAAAAAAGTAAATAGGTGAGAGATATTATGTTTTTTATGAGGGATAATATTCATTATCCTAATATAGTCCTGTTCAAGCACGTTTACCTTATAGTTTTCTGTAATGTCATAAGAATAAAATTTCCTACTGTTAATTACAAAGTCAGAGATAAAGACAGCACCCTTATTAAACTGATCAGGGAAAAATCCTGAGTTATGACCTGATAATATATTAATTATTCCAAATTAAATGAGGAGCAAATTTCTGAAAAAAAGCATTATGAAAGGTTGAAAGCTTCAGAAAGGCTTGTACACTTAAAATCACAAGAAAGCAGAAAATGCAAATTTCCACATTTTATAGGGACAGTTTGCCCAAAAACGAATATTCTGTTTGCTCACCCTCAAGTTGTTCCAAACCTGTATGCGCTTCTTTCTTCTGCAGAACACAAAAGATTATGTTTTGAAGTAACCAAACAGCTGTTGGTCCCCATTGACTTCCTTACCTGGAAAAAAGTAAATAAATATATACTATGGAAGTCAATGGGGACCTTTTGTGCTCAACAGAAGAAAGTTGAGGGTGAGTAAATGATGACAAAATTGTCGTTTTTGGCCGAGCTATCCCTTTAAAAATCCAACTGGGAATCTAAAAAGACAGTAAATTCCTGTTCAAATATATTTTAGCCAATTCATTTGAAAAGACGGTAGAATTATGTCAATTATGAACTTGGAAGTCATGAAGACAAACGGTACAGTTTCCTAAGAATGACCCCACAACTTTGTCATTAACATTTTCCAATGTACTGTAAATCCATGTAATTTGTAAAATTGTAAATACATACCTTTTTAACTAAAGCACCAGTTTCTCTCATAGTCAGGATTGGGTCAAGTTTGCAAATGTGTGTGTGTAAAATAGATTTACACTGACATTTATTCACGTCCACACAGAGCTGTTGACAGTAATGTATGCGTGTCATGGCTGTTCACTGTGGACTGACACTCAGGGGAGATTATGGGTAATATGTTGTCCTCAAGAGATGCATGTTTCTCAGCCTGGATCTATCATCCAGCAGTGAGGACAAGAGGAGGCTGGAAATGAAGTTTGCTGCTCACTGTTACTGAAACCCCACATTAAATATTCAAGATTTTAGCAGACGAATGAAAATCCAAACAAACAAGCAAAACCACTGTTTTTTTTTTTATTTATTTATTTATTTTTTTTAAAGGTGCATTTTCAGCTGTAATGCTTGGGTTACTATTGTAAGCTTCAGCATAAATGACACTGATGTTCTTATATGCACACTTGTGCAGTTAATAAGTAAGGAATAATTGACATGGGCCATTGAATTACTAGAAAATAATGCACACCCTAGGTGGTGATGCAACGTGAAGCGTTGTGACAGTTACACCTCAGGTGTGAAAATTTTCAAATAGGCTAATTCAACGAACCGGTGTCATTTTTTTCGCTTATACTACGGTTACCGCAACTCAAATATTGTTCACATGTTGTTAGTTATTAGAGAGAGAGAGAGAGAGAGAGAGAGAGAGATGAAGCGTGTGTTTATTACCTCTGAGTCTGTGCGTCTCTCAACAGTGTTCGGCAGCAGCGTCTCTAGTAATAGGGAAACTGTTCATGAAGTTCATCTACGAGAACAGTGCTGTTATTACCTTGCTAGTAAGAAGGTAGCTTTTAACTTGCTAAACTATATTACAGATAAAATCGCCATAGAGGCACTGACAACACAGTACTGCATGTTGTATACTGTATAGAGAGCAGGAGAAAGGGAGTATGTGGGTCATTCTATAATTGTGGGTACATCTCATGTTTGTGAAGTATATTTTTAATATATTTTCATCAATCTAAAGCCTGATGCTTAATTATATTTTTTCTAATCACACTCCTATATGTTGAAAAAGCCATATCTTTTATTCAAAAATTATGTTCATAAATCACATACAACCCTGGTATTCAGCTGTCCGATTTTGTAAAGCTGCTCATTCTACTTTGCATTTAAGCATGAAAATGACCTCAAATATAAATTAATTTTATAGTTTTGCCTTCAGTTAGATTAGGTTATCAAGACATTTGGGTGTGTACTTCAAAAAAAAAAAAAAAAAAAGTGATATAACTTGTTTTATTTGTGTCTGAAAAACAATTGTCAGCTAAGTTACCCACTATAACCCCCCCTCCCCCCAAAAAGGAATGATTTGTCCCATTCTTGCATAATTTGCACAGTATGATGATATTTCCTCTAGAAGCACATGGATAAAACACTAGAAGTTATGTTCTCTCTCTTTCCCCTAATAGTTAAGCTAGCAAACCTGTATCAAGTGTTGATTCATTGACTGTCAACAGTGTTACACAAGTGTTTTTGCTGCAAATTTTAACAAGGCAATTTAACTAAAACGTATGTTTTGTTTATGGAAAATATATTTCTAAACATACCATATGCTCAGTAGTTCTAGGCTTCCATGTTGAGTATAGGCCCAAAACACTAAAAATGTCAACTGTGTTTCCCAGTAAAGTTAACATGGTGGACAGTAGCGAACATAGATGGTATTTTATGCGCATGTTCCTACAGATTACCTTTATTTACTTAGCACTTTATACAATATAGATTGTTTCAAAGCAGCTATGTAAGGTCATGTTTGAGTTTTTGGGAAATGGCAAAACTTTTTTCTTCACATTGTCAAATTCTAAATGCACCCCTAATTATAGAACGACCCATGTGCTTTCCCTACATAATAATACATATTTTTGTGGCAAAAACATGGAAATAAATAGTTATTTTTATGCTATTGTTTACTATATTCATTTGCTTGGTCAGCCTCGTTGCGGGTTTTGGTTATTTTTTGCTGTTTTAGGCTGTAAGGACTTTTGAAATAACTGAAATAGTTTGGCAAAGTGATATGGACATGTAATGCGGTCAAGACCAGTCTGGAACTACTTTCGCCCTGAAAATAATTGCACATTCAAGCATTCAACCAGTGTTGCCAAGTCTGCAGTTTTCTCGCAGAATTGGGCTACTTCAACACTGTTGCCACAGGTTTGATGTCCGTGGGTTGAAGCGACCCCAATAATGTCATATTTAGCCCCTGAAATGGGAATTTACCAGGGAAACCCAGACAAAAAAAATGTTTATTTCACGATTTTTATTACACGATTTTTAATGGGGGATAATTGGGTTAGTTTTGAGTAACAATTGGGCGGGTTGTGAAAACCTGGCAACCCTGCATTCAGCACGACATAGTATGATTACACAAGTGCTTAAACTCACACGGCAAGCACTTAAACTCTGGTCCATCTGAAAAATCTAACAACACAAAATTGCTGGTCTGCTTAAAACAAAACTAATAAAATAAAATAAACAGACAAAGCAGGAAAATGTAGATTACCATCTTTTGTAATTATTTGACAGTTTAATTGTTTCTGTCTGATGCTGCGCCATAATAGCTTGTAAAGGTTTCTGCTATTACACAAAGAGCATTGATATGTATCAACAGTTATTAATTAAAAGGTAATGTAATCTGGATTTAATTTGCACTTATGCAACTCAAAAAGTGAAACAATGACAGTATAATAAATCACGCAGAGTTGGGTTGGTTTTAAAGCTGATACAGTTTATTAAACATGTTATATATCGAATATAATACATTTGAGATCTTTTTGGCACCCAAAAAATTTAATAAATACGTTCTCGTTAAGTCAGTGATTCTACAACTAAATAAATAAACAAACCATAACTTACTCTTCAATAAATATACATAATTTGTTATATAGATGCATTGCATCAATGTTTATTGCAGTTGGTCAACAAGGGTCCAACAATGCTCAAACTGAAAGGCTGTGTGTGTGTGTGTGTGTATGTGTGTGCGTACGTGCACTGGGTTAACAGGACGTCCCACCGCAGCAGGTGGAAAGAGACTGAGGCCATATGGACGGACAGATGAACTCTTCAGAGACTGCAGTTACTCCAAAGAAAGTAAAGGAACAAATACGATTAACCGCAGAGTGACAGATTTAGATATCAATGGATTATACAACACTATTTTGATTAGACAGGACTGTTGATGTTTTGTTTTTACTCCGCTTGACATCATTTAGAATTATTTTGTTCACTTAAACAAGTGAAACTGTGCAGTAAATACATTAGCAAGCTATTTTTATCAGACCAGCACTGTATATGTTCATTTGTAACAATGTAATCAAGTTGAGTCAGTGGAAATAATAGATTTTTTTGGATTTGAATAAGATCAGTCAGTGTATTTTTTACAGTATAAACAAAAAAGCTTACCCTAATTTATCTGAAATATCAGATAAAAGTACAGTTCACCCAAAACTGAGAATTCTGTTATCATAAAAGAAGATATGTGTGAGATGTCTCAAGAAACTTCAAAATATCTTCTTTTATGTTCCACAGAAGAAAGAAAGTCTTGCACGTTTGGAATGAGTAAATTTTTGGGTTAACTATACCTTAAATTATTGCATAAAAGCAATATCATTCTAGACACCTTGCGTGATATAGCTTAGACTTTTTTGCATTTTGTATTTGATTATGAAAGTGAAATTCTGAGGTGAAATTTCATAACAATTGTTCTAGTTCAGCATGCTAAAAGATTCTTACAGTCATATACATGCACATTTCTACATTAGTGTATTGCATAAATCTTTGATTTGTTTTTTATATATATTTGTCTGTATGTGAAAATAAATTATATGCAAAATGAAATCAAAAGAGTTTGTATTACGTTTGTTACAGTAGCACAAAGTCTATACACCTTTGTAAGCACATGGTTTGTTGAGTTTTAAGGCCGGCTGTTTGTTAGGGCTTAAGTCTTCTCCTGTAATTACATCAGTGCTCTAATGAACTGATCAGACTTACATGTGGCTTAAAGGGTCACTCATCTGCTTCCTGAGCACAAGACGTTGATTTCAACTCTCATTTCAATTCATTTATATACCAAATTCTCTTCCCAGTCCCAGAAAAAAATAGCGGTGCTGACTGTTGCATGCTATTATTGCATTTGCAATCTGCTGACATCATGTGTACGTACGTGTCTTTTTGCAGCTGTAATCCACTAAGTATAGTATTATATAATATTATTATAAAGTATTATTTTTAATGTTAATGCAAACCTGATTGACTACAGAAAATCGAAACGAGGAGTTAGTCTAACTATCTGTGCTTGGTTAATGCCTGATTACAGGAGATTATTTTTGGTGGAGTTTAGGGATAAAATCGGGACGTGGTTTTATTTAGAGACTCATTTGATGCTTTTGCAGGTTGGTTCTTCCCACCTTAGTTCTCAGTATTTTTGGTCAGGGCTTGACAAGAGCTAAAGTGGATTAGACTCTTCTGTGATAGGATTTACACAAATTAAGTGGATTTTCTCAGGTTAACTAAGGGAAGACCTCAGGCACGGATATCCCGACACTGACTGCTGCTCACAGGTTACCTTCAATTCTAATACACTTGCAAGAATCTAGAAGAATGAAAAGCATCTGCCAATGAGAGGAACCTATGTGGAAAGATCTCAGTGCCTTTATGACAGCAGTCCAGGCCAATCATAGATATTGTTAGGGCTGGGTTTTGACAAATATTTCACGATTCGATTCAATTATGCTTTACAAGCTTGTGATTCGATTCAGTTCTGAATTCGATTCGGCTTGATTCAGTATAGATTATTTTGGATATATATCAGGCACAGTACATGGCAAATTTTCACAAGGAATAAACTAATGGTGCAGAATATAGCCTACATGAGAGTCACAGCATTAATATTGAAGGTTAAAATCATAATACTGAACTAAACTAAAAGTTAACTTTAACTTTAAATGATATGATTATATTAATTTTTTTAATTCGTTTTTTGAAAAATTAACATTTAAATGGTGCCGTCATAAAAACTTGACGAATTTATTCAAACCTAAATCCTGAAGAACAGAAAAAAATATAATGAATATGTTATATGTTGCATATATTTAGTAAAATGCTCCTCTCTATTTTTTAGTTTAAAAAAGTTTAGTCGCCAAATATGTTTTATTTTTCCTGAGGTAAATGTGACGGTAAGTGACATTGTTTACAAGCTGTTATACTGACGTCTTTCCGCGGCTGAAACACTGAATGAGCGATTACATGAGACAGGATACGGATTTCAGTAAGTTCTACTCTTTCTTTTAACATACCTTCGGTTATTTATTCATGTTTATTCCGCGCTGAACTGGTTTTAAATCGGAGATGATCAGTTCACATGCCGCTTCTCTTGAACTGAGACGCTACAGCGACCTGTCACTCAATTAAACAGCGCCAAAACGGTATTTATTCTGTGAAAATTGTAATGGACAGAATTTGAAACCTGAGTCTTTGTTTCATATCAGAAGTAACAATTCACAGAGCTTTTTGCGACCAGAGGTGCGCTACAACGTTTTCATTAACTGACCAATAAAATCTTGGGATTTAAGCCCTGGTGAAAAACCAGCATATGCTGGTAGGTATGTTTTGATGCTGGTTTAAGCTGGTCCTTAGCTGGTTTATGCTGGTCCTTTGCTGGTTTAAGTTGGTCCTTTGCTGGTTTATGCTGGTCATGTTGCTGGTCAAGGACCAGCATAAACCAGCAAAGGACCAGCTTAAACCAGCAAAGGACCAGCAAAGGACCAGCTTAAACCAGCATCAAAACATAACTAACCAGCATCCCAGCATCAAAACATACCTACCAGCATATGCTGTTTTTTTCACCAGGGAGAATCAATATCATTTCGTAAAAAGGAGAATCGATTACAATCGAGAAAGCAATATTTTTTACCCAGCCCTAGATACTGTCAATGCACAAAAATCGAAGAAATTTCCTTCTAAACAAAACCTGACTGGAAGATGTGGAGAATATTTGGAGACAATGCAACCGGATCTTATTGGAAAATGTATTTTACAAGGTGGCGACTTCATAAGAATTCATACAATGTGAAGTACTAAAGTCTTCCTTCAAAATGATTTTTCACCAAAATAATAATAAAAGTAAAAAATAAGCACATTGTGTGAAAACATATGAATGCGCACAAATTCATATTAACCATTATATATTTTGACGTATTGGTGGCTAAGATTTGTGATGAGATTGTAGTATTGTTTCATAAATATAGCAAATTGTATCATTTGAAATCAATTTTATATAGTTTTTTGTTATCATTTCAATTTATCGGGTTCTTCAGGCTGGAATATACAACACTTGCCCAGATTTTTGCCTTGATTTTGCCGAAAACAGAGCATGTCTGTGTATTTTGGGAAGTTGGTTTTAACAAATTTTACAGGGTAATCGCGTAGTGTATGATGGGTGCATACTATAATATTTTTAGCATCAGACTATGATTTCATCCAGTCTGTGAATATCAAACATGTTTGATATTTTGAGTCAATATTAGAACACATTTTATCATTTGTCTGTGTAAATTTGTTGTGTTCCTAACAACTCGGTAGAGTGTAACCCTCGGTTTTTCTTCTGTTAGCCTACAATTTACTCGGCATTTGTATGATACCATACATTTTAGCATCTGACAATTTTTTATTTTATTTTTTTTTTTTTACAGAGAAATATCTACTATTTTAAAGCTGAGGTAGATGTTCAGTAAAACTAATATGTTTGTTTGAACTTGATTTGTGGGAATGTTTTTTGAAATGTCAGAGTTGAAACCTTTTCAGAGCTGCTGGGATCATTTACAGGTCAGTTACACAATGAGGAAGTTTAGTTCAGCTTAGGGTGTGCCTTTGTGAACTTGCTTTGTTTTCTGAAGCCCTGAATGAATTTTCGAGAGGTTTTCTACATTGAAACTCTGAGCTCAACATCCGCCCAACATTTCAAGCTATTTGAAATAGACCCACGAAGGCAATAGAAACAAGATATACAGCAGCATCTCATTAGCAACGACTAAACATGAGAATAATTACTTATTCACTTCATGTATTTTCAGGTTTCTCTTCATCAGGACTGGCAGAGGTGTCTGAGGAGAATCTGTCAGCCTAGTGTTTTTTCATGAAGGCAATGCAAGACATTGGCTTTCGCCTCAGTGCTTTAAGCCCAGAAGATTTTCTTCTCAGAATCAATCAGTTTCCTAAAAGTTTTGAGTGCTCTGAGTTTTGACCCTTAATGTCAGATGCATCCACATGCTTTAGCTGAAATTTCTTGGATTGTGTGGTATTTATTGTCGTTATCAAGGAAGGAGATGTCCTCCTCATATGCAGTAGGCCGACAACAGGGACTGTGGCGAGCCTTGTCCTTCTGGTCCTTTGTTAGCAGCTGCAAGCGCTTCATGTTCGCCAGCGACAGATCATAGTTTCTGCGACTAGTAGTGCACCTTCCACTGCAGTAATGGAAGACTATAGTCTCATCACTCTTGTAGCCCAACCCCAGCTGACTGACTGTCACCTCCACCTCCCGCAGTGAACAGGGTTTGGCTCGCTTTTTAGCCCGTTTAGTCCTTTTGCTCTGCTGGGCATCTCTGTGGGCTTTCCTTTCCACCAGTGTCCCAATGACCTGCTTCAACTCGCCCTCTGTGAAGCTCTGAAACATCTTCATGACTGAGGTAAACAAAAAAAAGAGGGTTAATTATTTGTAGCATTTAGCATGGCAAAAACAGCATTATTTTAATTGTGCATGGTCACTTTTTCAGTGCTTCTGGTTTCAGAAGTATTAGTTTTTCCCATAGGGAATTTTAAAAACAAATCTTTGTTAAAGTGTTGAGTGTGTAAAGCCAAACCAATCAGGCATGAGGAAAATCACAACATTACAAACTTTGATTCGAAGAAAAAAAATGGAAATTGGACAAAAACTGACAAGACTGTGTACTTAACTGCAGGGTTGCCATGCCTGCAGAACAAAACCAGCCTAATTTCTAATCAAAAGTAGCCCAATCTTGTTTTTTCCATGGTCTCCTCTGTCAAAGTTGCGTTTTGAGTAGATCACTTTAACCTGTGGACTTCAAAAATAACCCACAGCAACAGTGTAAAAGTAGCCCAATTCCGCAGTAAAACGGTGGACTTGGCAAATCTGGTTAATGGCTTTAGTGAGGGAAGGAACTACAATTCCATGAAGCATTGCAAATGACTTAATCAAATAAAAAAAAAATAACAAAATATAAAACTATTCATTTAAAGATTGTATCTACAGAAACTGGATATTTAAAGTTTTTGCCAAAAATGCATATAAATACTCCAACGTTTAAAGGGTTAGTTTACCCAAAAATGACAATTTTGTCATTAATTACTCACCCTCAAGTCATATTTAGCTCGTAAGACCTTTGTTCATCTTCGGAACACAAATTAAGATATTTTTGATGAAATCTGAGAGCTTTCTGACCCTGCACAGACAGCAACACAACTGACACGTTTAAGGCCCAGAAGGGTAGTAAAGGTATAAAAAAAATTGTTAAATAAAGTCGTTATTTTTGTTTTCTTTGTGCACAAAAAGTATTCTCATAGCTTCATAACATTATGGTTGAACCACTGATGTCACATGGACTATTTTAACAATGTCCTTACTAGCTTTCTGGGCCTTGAACGTGTCAGTTGTGTTGCTGTCTATGAAGGGTCAGAAAGCTCTCGGATTTCCTTAAAAAAAATCTTAATTTTTGTTCTGAAGATGAACGAAGGTCTTACAGGTTTGGAACGACATGAAGGTGAGTAATTAATGACAGAATTTTCATTTTTGGGTGAACTATACCTTTAATTATTTTCATAGAGCAAGGAGACCGACTTGGTAACATCATTCATGGTGCTTCATGGGAGTGGGCGGAGCTAAAGATTTCTCGCCGCTCTTTGCTCGCTGCGACACTCTGGTTGTGCAAAAATGTACATGTGGTAGAACCACATTTTATGTCATATAGATTCATATACTCGTATGAAAAACCTGTTTGAAAACAATTTTTTCACTTCTGTTTGTTTACCACAGTGCCGCAGAAAGTACAAATGTTAAATTGAAACTGCAGGGAATATTGGTTATCAGATTTAGAGTTAAATTCACATGGAATTCTGTTTGTGAAGTTGAGATGTCTGGGGGGGCTGCATGCTAAATGCAATCGGATGTAAACAAGGATAGGCTACGCTATAATAAACCGCCGTCACAAAATACCATTTGTCATGATCTTACATTCTGATACGAGAGAGTTTCCTCCGTCAGCTGATCGGACCCTCCGTTGCCGCCCACCAGCCGCAATGGTAGACGACGAATTGCTGGGTGTGAATGAAGGTGATGGAGGTGCAAGTGATGAGGATGAAGCTCTGCGGTGGGGAGGAGGGGGCGGGACTCGAGAAGAGGGAGCGGTTTTAAGGACGAGCAGGGGAAGTGCAGCACCACAGAGAATCAGGCCGATGGCAGCAAACTTCCATAACTTCATCTTAGAATGAGGAGAAGCATTGGGCCTCTGCAAAACAACCAAACATCCATCAGTCAAATCCAAAAACAAACACAGTTTGACTGGTTGTTATTCTACTGAGATTTTGGCATCACATTTAGACAAGTAAAGCTAAAAACATGACGTAATTTTCATTTTGGCAGAATATACGTACAACTAAGTGTCTGTCAGTGGAATCAAAGATGCTTTTGCGTCTACATGTCAACCAGTAGTCATTAGGGTATTAGTAGACTGTCTGCTTAATATCTGCTAACCCCAACAGACATTCTACTAATACTCTAATGAGAGTTAGCTGACATGTGGTGCAAATTAATAACAGTTAGCTAGAATGTCTAATGTGGACTGTCAAAATAAAATGTAACCATGCTTTCTGTCCCCATAATAGTCCATTAATGATTTAGCCAGCAAAATCTAAACTAGAGTGACCATACATGCCCTTTTTCCAGGACACATCCTGGCCAGGATTTCTGTGTTGCCTAAAATATCCAGGTTTTGGCTTTGTTTTCCTGTTTTCATACTTGCTGAAGGTAATGATCGAAAAGCAAACCAAAAACATGCAGGCATTACATAATCGACCAATCGTGGCGCATGAAAAGGTGGGATCTACAGAGAACGGTCACAGCAATACAAATACACGTACATATTAGGTGTGTTCGACTTTAAGTGTCACTGCGCAAACCGACCGATGTACATCAATGTACCGCGAGAGCAATTTGAAAGCATAAGGAGCCGTCTGCTCTCTATAGCTTTCACGTTACTTTGATGTCATACAACGATCTGTCTGTGCAGCGCAAACAAAGCCAACACCTGGATATTTTAGGCAATATAGAAATCCTGGTCAGGATTTGTCTGGGACAGAGGGCATGTACGGTCACCCCATCTTAACACCCGGTCACCGATAAGCTAGTTTAGCTAAAATAACACATCAAGATTTAATTTAAAGGAGCCCTATTATGCCACTAAAACTATTATGCCACTTATATTACAATATGTAATATAAGGCTGCGTCTGCACCAAAACATTTTTTTCCGTGGTTATCGTATTTTTTTCAATTGTTCTCAATGAGAGCGCAACGCAGGAGCGCAGGAGCGTGCTGAGCATCTTTTTCGCGGTGCTGAGAGTTGAAGAATGTTCAACTTTAAATAAAACGCTGCGCTCACCATTGTCACTTTCTAGTCAGTTAACCAATCAGAGTGGAGGAGGGGCGGGACTAATACCGACCACCCTGCTTGTACTACAGCTGAACAAAATTGGATAAGTTAATATTGCTTGTCTCTGAGTTGTTATGTCTTTACCAGCTGGAAATGCTTGACTACCATATTATTGTTATGAAAAATAATGCTTGGAGAAACGTTTCATTCGTGATGCGTCCGCCACATTTCTAAAGCGTATTTCATATCATAGCAACCACAGTGTCTCAACCAGAGGTTGCGCTAGACTTCAACATTGTCCGTCATTTTGACGGACAGTGTTGTAAAAATTCTGTCATAATCTATTATTACCCATCATTTTAATTTTAATATTTTAATTAGCATAACACATTTAATTGCTTTAATTTGTGTTCACCTTTTCGTTTTTAATCATGGACCTACAGGATTGAGTGTTTAAAAACAACAAAATACGCTAGGGCTGGTTTAAAAAAAAAAAAAAAAAATGTATCGATTTTAATAGATTCTCATTTTAATTAACCAATATCGATTCATAAATCACAGTTGATCTCTTGGTCTATGCTGTTTTAAGTTGATGAATGGACAGTACAGTCCGTCTTCCTTCCAATAAATAGCAATAGGCTGAGCTTTGTGTTACTTCTGATATGAAACAAAGTCTCAGATTTCAAATTACGTCAATTTCATTAGGAAATTCAAGCAATAAATACCGTTTTGGCGCTCTTTAATGTGGCATGATAGATCGTTGTAGCTTCTGGGTACTCGCCTGTGCGTAATCAAACGCATAGGAAAACATTCGTGACAGTTTCGTTTTTGTTCTGTATCCTGTGCTCTGCTTCCAGACTGGAGCGCACTCGCCACCAGCTGGACAGGGATGGGAGTTACAGCTACAATTTACAATAGATCACCCTCAGTGTAATCTGTCAAAATGATGGACGGCCTTCAGATTTTTCCGTCACTGATAAAAAATAAAAATATCTGTCAATGACAGAGAATTTTCGGTTAACGCGACCTCTGGTCTCAATGGAAAAAAGTTGGCAAAAAACACTTTGGTGGACACACAGCCTAAATTTCAGATGTCCCCAGAATGTGTTTCTAAAGTTTCAGCTCAAAATACCTCACAGATCATTTATTATATCATTTTGAAAATGCCCTTTTTTGGAGTGTAACCAGAAACACGCTGTTTTCATGCATGTCTCTTCAAATGCAAATGAGCTGCTGCTCCCTCCCCCCTTATCTAGAACAGAGCTGTGCCTTTACAGCTCGTACCTCAGACACTCTGCTAAAAAACACCTGTTTATCACGGTGAAATCACACATTTTAACCATAGTATAATCTTTTGATTATATAGTTTTCTGAGTGCACACATCTGAAGCATGCACACATAAAGCAGCTGCTACATGGCATGTGAGTACTAAGTTCTCTTTCATGTCTTACTGCGCTTAGACTGTCAAATACACAGAAATTTGGCATGTTTACCAAAACAAAGTAAATGGGTTGTTCTTTTTCACGTTTTCTGGGTTGGTAGATACACTGGGGACCCGATTATAGCACTTAAACATGGAAAAAGTCAGATTTTCATATGTCACCTTTACCACATGAAAAAAAAAAAATCATGCGCTATTTTGCGTCTGTGTTGTTAGTAGATCCCGCCACCTGATTATCATCGGCTCTACTTGGTTGTGATCCTATGTTAATTTGCACTGCTCTTGGTAAATTGTGCTGTTTATTATGGAAATGATCTGTCTGTGTCTGTATTGTCAGTAGAGCATCCACAGGACTTTCCACTCCCATCTGTGCTTTTCTGGAATTGCGTTTTTACGCTAATTTGCCCTGTTTATTGAATCTGGCCCTTAATGCGCTTAATGTTCACTATACTTGTGCCAACATTAAAAATACAAGAAGTGTTGACACATTTTAGGAAAGCAATGATGTTTCATTCTCATACTTGGGTGGATTGTTTTCCTTAAATTCCACATATTTTTTCAAATAAGCACATTATAATTCACTTTTTTGTTTCTTTGACTTTTTTTTTTTTTAGCTGCACTGATGATTGACACTGATGTTTGACACAGTTGTTATTCTCAAAAGCGGTTGAAGGACAGCAGCCCAACTATTACAGACCTGCTGCACTAACAAACGCCAGACCAAATTAAAACATCTTAGATTGTGTATTCAAACTGCTTCAGCCATATACAAGCAGCCTCATGCAAACCAAGTTGTTATTCCAAAGATTTCATTCGCAGATGTTTGCACAAGTGGTTTCACCATCCGCAGCTTTTCTGCTCCTCTGTTGATCTCATTCCGGTCGCAGGTCTCGGAGTGCACAGGTGTGGATTGTCCAACCGTGTCATGCGGCCCAAATCGTCTGTATCCCGAGCATACAAAAACTGCCACATGCTCCCAAAGCGCTCTTGTTTAATGTTTTATTTTTCAATCTATCAGATGGGGATAAAATGGGAAGTTCCAAGCAAAACAGGTTGCGTTTACACTTGGGCTGCAGTGTTACGCTGATCACAAGCTTCTGAAGTTTGGCAACTTCACAATACACACATGAGAAGTATATTAGTAGGTTTTCTTCAGTGTTTTCCCTACATCCACATTATGATTTATTTCCCCTTTTTTGCTCTCTTAAACAAACAGCGCACAGTATATGAGTACACCACCTCTAAATACATATAAAAGATGTATTTTCTTAATGATCACTAATGTAATTCATGGAAAGATGGTAAAACTGAAATGTATTAAACATATACGTAATAAAAAAAAAATATATATGCCAATATTTTCTGTAAAATCAGCCAAAACATTAGGTGTACTGCTCTGACCCTTCTTGGCACTGAGAGTACAAGTTCATGACGAAATGCCATATCTGTCCTGTTTAACTCCTGGAGGACGACCTCCTTAAATGCCCTGATCCATAATGGGTAGTGTTGCTCAGCTCATCTCTACAAAATCCCCCACAGCCGCTCAAGAATTTTAAGATTGAGTGAAATACATTTACACTGAAGGATTTTCATCTTGGGAGAATAAATATCTTCATTGTCATATTAAAAATATGCCCAACAATGCAGGGAATGAGGAGAGGGTTGCATCTTCTGTTTCAAGTTTTTGTATTACATCACACAGTGGTGTGTGACTTGATGACAGAATTGATAAAATTGATAATTGATAACTCCCTCACACCTTCAGCACTCATGCATCCCAATATAAGAGCTTTACTACCACTGAATGTCACTGTGGGAACCAGGTACTTTTCACTGTACTCCTCCTCTAGCAACACCAGAACATTTTGGATGCTTTTGGATTTAGAAATAATTGACTTGGTCTCTTGAGACCAGAGTATGTATTCTCAGAAGTCTATATTTTGTAAATATGGACCTTGGAAAAGGTTAAATGAGTTTATTGTGCTTTACAGTAGGTAAATCTAGTGGTGACAACAACCATCCATGTCACTTCTGCAAGCTGTGTCATACTCTGTGAGATAAAGTGTCATTCTTTTCATAGCTTTTGCCGGCTCTGAGACACTTGCATGGTATTTTTCCTGTTCTTTTTCTAGCAAAAACTCACTCATCACTAAATGAAAACTTAAAGTGAAGACCTGATTATTTCAGCTTTGTCACAAGTCCATTGTTTTTGAATGTCAGTGGTACTTCTGCTATATTTTCACACTTAAAACAATAATTTCGCATTCCTCTTCTACCATTGTTCTCTTTTACGCTAAGAAATAAATCTCCTGGCAGTTTTCTCTCAAGTGGTTGCCAGCATTAAGTCTTAGTAGGATTCAGTAGGCTGTATAACACTTTTAATTACTTAATTACTTGTCTTTAAAAGTTTTGGTTCAATATACATACCTGTTGATCAAAAATTGCCTTAAACCTACACTTTTTTTTTTTAAGTAATTTTCAGGGAGTGTACTCATTTTTGCAACACAACATTTTATCACTTTGACAAGAAATCTTATTTTCATAAATAATTTTGACATTCTTCATTTGGTAATTGATCAAGCAGGCTTGTTGGAACATTATATCTCCAAAGAACCCCAATATGTCTTCTAACTAAACAGTAATTGGTGAATTTAAGTTTTAGAGGGGGTGTACTCATTTATGCTGTGCACTGTATCTGCCAGGTTTGTTTATTACTGAGTGAGACGTTTTTAGGATCAGAGCCTTATTGTTACAAGACTGGAATATGTACAGTGGTGGTACCATCATCAGATGGTAGTACCATGGTACATTTATATATTTAATTTGCTAAGTGATTACCTTGTTATCATTTAAATGACACTCCAAAGAGTACTTATTAGTTCACTCAAAAATGAAAATTCTGTCATTAATTACTCACCCTCATGTCGCTCCAAACCCGTAAGATCTTTGTTCATCTTCGGTACACAAATTAAGATATTTTTGATGAAATCCAAGAGCTTTCTGACCCTGCGTAGACAGCAATGCAGCTGACACAATGAAGACCCAGAATGGTAGTAAGGGCCACTGATGTCACATGGACTATTTTAACGATATCCTTACTACGTTTCTGGGCCTTGAATGTGTCAGTTGCATTTCTGTCTATGCAGGGTCAGAAAGCTGTCAGATTTCAACAAAAAATATCTTAATTTGTGTTCTGAAGATGAACGAAGGTCTTGCGGGTTTGGAATGACATGAGGGTGAGTAATTAATAACAGAATTTTCATTTTTTGTTTGAACTATCCCTTTAAGTTCTTTAAATATTATCCACTTACAGAAATAAGTGTCAGAACATTACTGTATATACTTTGTTTTTTATTGTTAAAATTGAGATGTTGAAATGTCTCTTTCTATTATAAATGTGTCAAACCATAAATACACAGATTTGTTTTCTGCTTGTCACACAGAACATTAAGTCCATATGCTTGGAAATGTTTTTGCTATTGTATCTGGCTTTGCTTGTCTTGCCTTTACAACACTAAATTCTTATAGGAATGATAGTTATCGATTCCATTCCCATATGATTCGGCTGGGGGAACCAAACAATTCAGCAGCTGAGATCAGGAAATGCCTAGGCCAGACTAAGAACTAAACCAGACCACACTCACACTGACTCAAACGCTTCAGCAGACGTTATTAGAGTGCACCGGGCAATAGTACACTCTGCTTCTGCTCCAGACGAACATGAAAACAGAAAGATGCATGGACTGGTACATGACAGGAATTTGTGTAGATGTGCCATGATTTTCCTGCCAATGATTTGCTGTTTTATGTGCCAAAATATCATATGGCAGTAACAGCGAACATACCAAAACATAAATAAAGAGTCAGTTTGAATTACAGTCAGCTGTAGGACTTGTTTCATAACACTTTGGTGTGGCAAAAAGAGACTAAATAATGTCTAAATAATTCATGTTAAAGGGATGGTTCAGCCTAAAATGAAAATTCTGTCATCATTTACTCAAGTTGTTCCAAACCTGAATGAGTTTCTTTCTTCTGCAGAGCACAAGAGAATATTTTGTGATATTTTGAAGAATGTTGGTAACCAAACAGTTTCTGGTCCTCATGGACTTCCATCGTATTTTTTATTTTTTTTCTATACTATGGAAGTCAATGGCTACCAGCAAGTCTTTGGTTTCTCACATTCTTGGCAACTGACAACTGTCCCTTTAAAATACCAAAATTGTTTAGTTGTTCTATCTAAAATCTAGTTTCCAAGGATGCAGGTACAAAACACTTGTATTTGAATGTACTCTATTGTTTTGAGCTGTGGAAACAGACCGGTCAGTCTGATATCAAACAGAAATACAGTGAATTAGATTTCCAAAATACAATGGGTGACCTCTCTTAAAGTCTCATTGGTCTGCGGATGCATATGTCAGAATACGTTGCAGCAAACGTCAGCAAACGAAATAGCATAATGACATATACTCTTGCTATTTCTGCCATTTAAAGATAGTAGTCTATAGTGATTATAATGAACTTAATTTAAGAACAGCAGAAGTTAATGGGAGGTCTTTGTGAAAAAAATATAAGCTACTAGTTATTGTGTGCGTGTGTAAATGTGAGTAATGATGATTCATAACCCCGGTTCATCTTTGTCTGGAATGGAGTTTCTTATGCTTACCAATGCTGTATTTTTTTCCATAAAGTAAAATCAGTAATACTGTGAAATATTTGTATAATTTAAAATTTATAAGTAACAGTTTCCTGTTTAAATATATTTTATTTCATAATTTATTGCGGTGATAGAAGCTGAATTTTCAGCATCATTACTCCAGCATCATAAAGCCATTTTATATATTTACAGTGAAACTATAAAAGTCAAGTATGAATCTCATCAAGTTTTTAAGCATTTTCCATTTATTCCGAAATAATAACTCAAAGCATTAACAATTGAAACAATATATTTTATTTGTGAACTTACATTCAGCTATTCTTTTTAATAGTTTGCTACTAAAAATATTTTACATTTTTTTTTTTTTTTTTTTTTTTTGATCATCAAGCTCAATAAATATTGGTCACAGACACTGAGATTTACTTTAAATTTCACCAATCTGATTACTCACAGATTATGTTTTCATGTCATTTTAAGTCTTATTTTGATGTAACAAAGTGGTTATGTCTATTTTTCAGTTAGTCTTTCCATTAGCACCATTATATTGTTCATTCAAACTGATTTAGAAACGTAGACACGCACAAACACAAGAGGCGGGATTTATCGCATGAACCAATCACAGCCGAACATAACCAGTCTTATCCAATCATATTCAATGTGAATAACTATATAAGCTATATAGATTTTGTACTGTACCATTTCTAGTCAATTAATAAATATAAGCAACCAAGTCCTTTTTTTAATATTCAAAATATGATCACACAAATATAATTTGTACTGAAACTTTTTATTATTAAAGCAGAACACAAGGATATGGCTATGCAAATGGAAGAAGTCTATAGTGGTTCATGAGACTGCTTACTCTCACTAAGTGAAAGACAGACTATTCTTTCAGTCTCATGTAAACAAACCGTAAGTAATAACCCTCAAATGAAATTTAGAAAAACTGCCTCTTTGTTTTATTCTCAGGCATCAGACATAGTCTCCAGCCAGGATACACCCCACACAAATCACACTATTAAGCACACTGTCTCCTTATTAGGAAGCAGACGATTGTTCTGAGCGCCCATTTGGAGGCATGGTGTTCTAAATGTGTATTCTTTGCAAGGGAAGTGGACTTAAGCAGATCTGTGTTTATAGAACATTCAAAAGCAAATTGTCTAGTCAAGTGGGCACTCAAAAACAACAAGATGGCTACAATAGCATCCCAAGAGCCACCTTTCCGAAGAACGCGTTTCTCAGGCTTCAGAGAAAATAGAAATGCCTCCATCACGTTCTGATATTCAGACTCTGTCTGTTGGATTGTTGAGGTTCCGCTGATGTCATTTCCGCTCTAGTCGTTATATACTCAGATCTTGTATACAGTAGGATCCTTAAGCTCTAGTGTTTTTAAAAACAGGTTTTGTCATTTCAATGGTCTAGAAAAACTTTCTTTTTTCCTAGGAAAGTTTATACTACTATAAAAAAATATTAGCAAAATTGTATTTTGTCAAAATAAATGGCTACTTTTTTTTTTTTTTGATAATGGTGTAGTTACAGTGTCTACCAGCAGGTCCTACCTACTAATGCAGACTGAAAATACAACTGAAACCAAGTTGTATTTTCCAAAATACAACTGAAAAAAAAAAAAAAAAACAAAGAAAAAAACTTTATGCTCCTTTAAAGTCACTGCTTTTGTATAATGTGCAGCTGCCATGAATAAAATGAAGTTTTAATTTGAGAGTTGACTTGGTTTGGATTCAGAATTGTCAGAACTAATTTTCCTCAACTTCAAGTTGGATGTGTATTACAGTTAGTTATTTCGATATTATTTAAATAGTATTATAATATTTATTAATATATTGAATTAGCTTTTTAATTTTAATTTTAGCAAAAGGTTTAGTAATTTTTTTTGTGCTTTTTTATATTTTTACACAGCATTATTTTATTTGAGCTTTATTAATTTTAGTACTTCAACTTTTTTGTTTTGGCAGCATATCTATCTGTCTATCTGTCTATCTATCTATCTATCTATCTATCTATCTATCTATCTATCTATATAAAATCTAATCTAATATTAATCTAATATATATAAATATTTATATTATTTTATTTCAGCTTTATTTCATTTACCGAATATATATTATTTTATTTCAGTTTTATTTCAGCTTTATTTCAATTACCAAATATGTTATTAATAGTTTTAGATTTAACAACACTGATTAATGTTTACCTGATTTTGACCTGGAAAATAACCATTTTAGGGGGTTTTAATTTCAGTTTCACTTTGCTGTTGTTAACATGTTAGTATGGTTGCATTTATTTATTTATCTATCTATCTATCTATCTATCTATCTATCTATCTATCTATCTATCTATCTACCTACCTATCTATCTATCTATTGGTTAGGTAGTGTACAGTGATATGTTATTTTCCAACAGAAAAGATCATAAACTGGACAATTCATTTCTGAACTGTTACGATACATACAACAACCATTGTAATAAAACATTGCCAGATTCATGTACAATACCTAGTTATATTTTAATATTGAAATATTATACAAAATAATACAAAATATAATTAATTTCGACATTTGCATCACATAATCAGCTCTATTTGTAAGGATTTTCTGATTGTTAACTTGCTCAGTAGCCCACCTGGTACAGCATTGTGTGTGTGTGTGTGTGTGTGTGTGTGTGTATATATATACACATATACATATACATTATTTTGAAACAAAATAGAGCATAAACTGGACAATTCATTTCTGAGCTGCCACAATAAGTACAGCAATCATCATAAAGAAATGCCAGATTCATGTTAATATATCAGGATATAACAAATTCTCTTTACCTTTTTTTTTTTTTTTTTTTAAATAGCCAATAAGTTTTAGTTACATCACAGCCATGATTTGCTACTTGCTACTTGGCTGCAGGCATTATTTTGGGGCGGGACATTTTTATTAGAGAGCATTTCATTGGACAGAAATCTGAGCAGTGCAGCATGAGTCATTACTATTTTATTTTTTATTTTTTTGTTGTTGTTTGCATGATCAGATGACTTAAAAGGAAATATACATTGACATAAAGCCACAAGCAACTTTTATTTTTACTGGAACAAAATAGTTTCTAGTAATACAACTTATTATGCAGAGACAATTATAAGTTTATCCGTTCACAGGTGGAGCTCAAAGTCACTGTGCTCAACCAGCCCGAAAACCAATTACTTCAATTTGGGGGCGAGGCTATCTGTTTGTTTGACCAATGGCACGTAGGAGGAGTTTTTGGAAACTTTCATTACTTTTGCAATTGCGTTTGATGACGCTAGTGCCCCAGAAATTACACACCTCACTTTTTAAATACTATGATTAGTCCATGTAGAATGAAGCATTTAGATGAATATGCTCTATAGTGTATTGTTTGCTAAATGTTATTCAGACTGATGAAGCTCTGCCTCCAATGTAAGCAATGCAAGATGAGATTCAACTCAAATGACTGTACAAAGGGTGGACGTTTCTCTTTATCTGCAGAGTCAGAGGATGCTGAGGTGCTAAAAGCAGAACAAAATCAATCACTCTGCTGCTCTCAGCTTGTCTTCTTCTGATGTGCACGACTGTGTTAAGTTTCCTCAGATCTCTGGCGTTGTGTTCAGCGGCCTTGATCGCTACACATTAAACAACAGTATAAAACTGCCTCCTAAATTAAACCTAACCACCCTGATGTTTATCAGCTATATTATGAATGGCTCCAAGTCAGCACATTGTTTACTTTTGCAGGATGAGAGTGTAACATTAGAGCTTTGTGCTGATCGTGTTTATGAATTGCAAATGCATGAAACATTCATGAGACATGCATGAATGAGATGTTTCACACTGCAGTCTTTAACATAATGAATCTCAGAAGCTCCCAAGAGGAGCAGAAAAAGGCTTTTAAACATCTTGAAGATGTGGAGATACTAAAAACTCTCCACAGACCTTGACTCAGGAAAAACTGCAGTGTCTTTAGGTGATTGCTTTCATTTGTCCAGATCAATCAACTGATTAAAAGCAGCCTTCACTGTAAATGGGAACCATAAATTACTTCAATTTAAAATAAAATAATATTAATGATTTTATATATATATTTTATATATATATATATATATATATATATATATATACACATTTTTTTTTCCCATTTATTTAAAATTGAGTAATAAAATTCTAAAACACCATCACTCTGATTTGAGATTAATGCTGATTTTAAGAGATGTGAACGAATAGTGAGTTCATATTCAGAACGGCACAGAAAACGGAGCCACTAAAGGGACATGTTTAGCCCGTTACATTACAGTTGGGCTGTCAAACGATTAATCACAATTAATCGCATACAAAATAAAAGTTTGAGTTTGCCTAATATATGTGTATGTACTGTGTGTAATTATGATGTATATATAAATACAAACACATTCATGTGTACATTTAAGAAATATTTACAAGTATATGTATTTATTATAATTTTTATAGTATAATATATTATATACAAATAAAAGTATTTTAGACTTAAAATAACATTTCTCTTAAATATATACATTAATTTTTGTGTGTGTGTGTGTATATACACATATTACACACAGTACACACACATTTATTAGGCAAACTCAGACTTTTATTTTGTATCACGATTAATTATTTGACAGCCTTAATTACAGTACATAAAATTTCACTTGCCACATAAACAGAATAAAGAAAGATGAATGACTGGACAATGGCGAATGATTTGCAGATCCTGAGCATCACTGAGCATCACAAACATCTAATATTGTAAAATGTGTGGAGAGTAGGGTACAACAGGGCTAAAAGGTGCCTTTAATATTATTTTCCTCTAACCCACTAGGTGGCAGAACAGTGTGGCTTAGCACTTTCCAAAACATCTGCTTTTCAAGATACACATGCAAATTTGGCTGATGCTTGACACGATTGTGGGCAGCAGCGCAAAGTCAATTCTGTGCTTGCTTGATCTAATATTTGATGTTTTTAAAAATGTTGTAGATTTAATTAGCAAATGAGAATCTGTAAATTTCTTAAAGGAGAAGTCCACTTCCAAAACAAAGATTCACATATAATGTACTCACCCCCTTGTCATCCAAAATGTTTATTTCTTTCTTTCTTCAGTTGTCAAGAAATTATGTTTTTTTGAGGAAAACATTTCTGCTTTTTTCCCTATATAATGGAATGTTATGGTGCCCCGATTTTGAACTTCCAAAATGCAGTTTAAATGCGGCTTCAAACGATCCCAAATGCGGTTGTAAACAATCCCAGCTGAGGAAGAAGGGTCTTATCTAGCCGAGCGATTGGTTATTTTCATTTAAAATACAATTTAAATATTTAAAATCTCAAATCTCAGAACTCTGTGTATTCTGTCTCAAGACAGTTAGGGTATGTCGAAGAACTCCAATTGTATTTTCTCCCTCAACTTCAAAAATAATTTCAAAATCATCCTAGATCACTGCAGAAGTACCGAACCAGTCTTTGCAAAGTGAACATGCAAAGAAGATCAAACACCCTTAACAAAAAAGGTAAAACGGCAATATAGGACGATTTCGAAGTTGGGGGAGAACGTGAGATGGGAGTTTTTTGACATACCCTAACTGTCATGAACTGGAACAAAAACAGTCCAGGCAGAGTAAGACAAGATGAGCGTTTGGCATTAAAAAGTATATAAATTGTATTATTTTTATTAAAATAACCGATCGTTTCGCTAGATATGACCCTTCTTTCTTGGCAGGGATCGTTTACAACCACATTTGGGATTGTTTGAAGCCGCATTTAAACTGCATTTTGGAAGTTCAAAATCGGGGCACCATATCAGTCCATTCTATGGAGAAAAATGCTGAAATGTTTTCCTCAAAAACCATAATTTCTTTACGACTGAAGGAAGAAAGACATGAACATCTTGGATGACAAGGGGGTGAGTACATTATTTGTAAATTGTTGTTCTGGAAGTGGAGTTCTCCTTTAAATATATCTCGAGACAAAGGTCTTCTTAATGATTTTCAGTTTTGTTTAAGATAATTAAAGCAACATTTTTTTAAATAATGAAAGAATATGTAAATTAGGGTATTTGGGGTAAAAAGCACCCCTGCTGTCAGGGCTAAAAGGCACAGTAATTAACATGATAAGTAATAGAAGGCTGACTTTTCCATTTGTTGACATGACATTGTTAGATTCAGATATCATATATTATGTTGGGTGTCCATCTTGGAGATAATCACCATGTTTAGAAAGAAACCATCATATTTAAAAACAAGCTATTACTCATATTATACAATAAAATATCATTTGTTGTTACTACTGTAAATCTATATTAAAATACTATGGCATCTCCTTCAATGCTTTCAAAATCTTTATATTTTAAAATTATTTTGTTTCTGTATTTTAAAATATATGTTTTAAAATAACATATTTTAATGACAGTATATTTACTGAACAAAAATATTCTTTTATTTATCAAAATTAAGAAAATAGTACAAACTTAATTGTTTTGAACAAGTATTAACTTAGACATTATTTAAAAAAAAAAACAAAACAAAACAAACAAAAAAAAACATTATTTTAGCTAAAGTATTTGTGTCAATACTGTGTGCCTTTTTACCCCATGCTGGTGAGCTTTTTACCCCATGTGTGGGGTAAAAAGCCCCACCTTACCACCTCAGACATTTATAAGATTTATAAACAAAATAAATGACTTGTATAATTTATTTTCACACAAAATCCATTGTGTGTTGCTCCATAAATATTCAATACAATTCAATACAATTCAATGCAAGCATACACTTTGGGCACATTGAAAAGCACATTTTTTTCTTAGGGTGTGCCTTTAGCTCTGTTGTACCCCACTGCTGCTATTAAGCAGCTCCCTGGTGGCCAGTATAACTACCTAATGATATAATTGCGAGAGAAAGCATTGAAGTATATTTTTTCCTCCAATCTCGTATTTATTACCTTTAGGGGTTCCGTAGTACTCGTCATTTCCTTTCCGAACACGATATTCAGATTTGGATACATCCCTGCTGACTTTCAATGATCAAATGAGCGTTACAAATGGCCATTTTTGTTACACACAACAGACATACAAGCATACAACCATAAAACCTGAAACCATACAGCCACCTAAACCCATCATCTGTTCGGTTTTGGGTCGGATAGTCCAGTTTTGAAATATTATGTACATACATTAAGCCTGATGCTCATTTGTGCGCCTCTTTGCTATTTTATATACAAATGTTAATGTTTAAGTTAATATTAACTGACATACATCATTAAACCTGTATATTGTCAGTATGTACTTCGCCAACCACTGTGTATCTGGTCCAAATGGAGGTGTTTTGTTCCTGAATGCCTCCTTTCTGAATGAATCAAGTGAGTCAATGATTCAATAAGCCATTCATACAGACAGTTGCTACTTTTGAAACTGCATCCTAGTATACTACTTTTTCATATCATTATCTTACTATTTTGGCATATGTCAGAACTAGCTGCTAGTAAAGCAGCAAGTCATTCCTGTCAGCTTTATTCCTGAAAGAATCAGCCATTTTGAACGAATCGTTTGAATTAGCAATCAGTGATTCACTTATTAAAGTGCTCCTATTATGCCATTTTAAAGGTTGCTAATATTGTTTTATGAGACTCCTAAAACAGGTTTACATGTATGCAAGGTCAAAAAACACTTTATTTTTCTCCAAAAATAGATTTAATTTAACCTCATTTCTAAATGATTCGTAAACGACTCGTATGAAGCAGTTAGAAGAATCAGTCTCTCTAAACCCCTCCTTTCCGTGAGCCCTCACTGCTGTGATTGGTCAGATGGCACAGTCCTTTATGATTGGTCTACTGCGTATAGTGTGTGTCGGAAAACTAAACGTCCATTGCCATAACTGAATGACAGCCCTGGAGCTTTCACACCGAACACAGAAAGCACTGTGCTGGCCGCTGGGTTCAGTGCAGCCTTTCAGAGCGCTAAAGTTCAACTAATTTGAACTTTGTGCGCACTGTGCGCACCAGCAGTGCGCTCCACTGCGCGTACGCTTTGGTCGACGCCGAAACAAGGCATCCTCGTGTGGCGCAAGCAATTGAAATAAATGGGTTTCATAGCGCAGCGCTTGCCGCATTCGGTGTGAAAGCTGATTTGTGCGCCATCCTTTATCATTACTCCAACTAATGAGACAAACAGACAGTCAAGCTGCATCAATCACAAATTTTTAGACTACAGTGGGCCCACAGCTGAACAACAGAACTACAGAAGTGTGAGTTAGCTGGTTAGCAAGACATGTGCAGGGTTGTTACACAACATAACATACACAACTACGTATTTTGAACGATCGCTAGAAAATACAATCTTTGTGGATTCATCTTTTGGAAGTGAATATAAAACAAATTTACTCACAGCTTAGGATACAGCGTCTTCTCGACATGACATAAACCACATGTAAATTTTACTGTTTGTGGGCGGGCAGGTGGTTCGCGACATAGAACGTGGGCAGACATTATGCAAATGTGTTACTTCGTGACGTATGGCTGTAACAGAAAAAGATTCGAATTCCTGGCGACTCGTTCAGGCGATCGTTCAGGCCGACTCCTTTTTTTTTTTTGGATAGACAATAACTTTATTTGTCGTGCGCTGTCGGCGTCACAACTTTGCAGATAGTTTATGTTTACATACAGCTACATGACGCACTGCATGAAATATTTGAAAAGGCATAATAGGAGCACTTTAAGACACTAATTTGTCGACACCTGGTGGTTTTAACTTCATATTTAAAGTATCATTTAAAAGCTCAATCTACTTTTTTTTTTAACACAGTAATCTTCTAACATTATTAATGAAATGTAGTGTAAATGCATCTCTGAGCTGAATTAAACAATCTGTGTAAATCTAAATGCTAGTGTAGATGCAACTTCTTTGTCATTTCTGCAGTAAAAAAGATGTATTGTTTAGGTGATAATTGCATTTGATTTATTCCAATTGCATTTGCTATGCAAATTAAAGAACTGACATTAAAGATGATACATCATTTACTAAGGTTAGAAAATTTCCCCTTTTAAAGGTAAATAAAATGCCACTGGAAATCAAATTAAGCTGTAAAATATCGCTCTTTAAGATCACTCTTAAGATTCTGTCACTGTATTATTTTTCAATTTATTTCTTGCTTTGCCAAATCCCGCAGTGCCCTTGTTTTGTTGTTAAATAAATAGCCACCCTAGTTTGAACAGATTTGTAATTTTGTAGTTGCTCTGTCTTCTGAATGGACGTCCAGAAATCTCTGTTTCCTTTGGCAGAGTGTCATAAACATATCTGAGCAGATTTGTTTTATCCAGATAATTATGATAGTAGTGATGGATAAGATCTGTTGATGTACTGAATGACTCAGTTAGGCTTTTCTTTGAACAATTCATGTAATTGGATTTAAATCACAGAAGCGCGCACACGATTATATGGTTCACTAACAAAATCTTTGCAAACTAAGGTTACCTTCACATAGCTGCGCATTACCATTGTCAGTCCTGTTTGGAGTGCCAGATACAGATCTGTCCAGATACAGTTTAGTTAGTCTCAAGAGACTGAACAGAATGAGAGTAGCTGTATATCTAAAAGGATAACGTAGCGGGAGATGCCTGAAATAGTGCAGAAGAACTGGTAATTTTTTTTTTTTTATTGTTATCCGTCACTTAATTTGAGAATCACACCTGTTAGAAAGTACTTTATTTATCCTAAACTCATTACATTATCAGAGCTAAAGGTATTGAATTCCCAGATCTTAAAAAAGCTGCAGTAACACACACAACATAGTAAGTTGTAGATGCATCATAAGTAGACTGCATAACACTGCTATGTCCAAATGGTGATTTGTCTTATCTGTCCACTTGTGATCAAAACACTTGAGACAAGTCATAATACCAGGACTTGAGAGATGGGTTAGATGGGCTGCTTCATCTTTTTCCTGCAGTTCATATAGCTGATGCTACAGAATCTGCCTTTTAGAAAGAACTGAACATCTCAGTGCTTTTATGAAAGAACAAGTTGTCTCTGACGTCAATGCAAGGACAGTACACAATTATTCTGGGATGTTCATGCCTGTGCACTTTAGTAGGAGTAATGCAGATGACAGACCTCAATCTGTCACTTTCTCTTTCGCTTGGCATCTTCTGATGGCAAAAGAAACTCAAATAAGCCAAGAGCAAGAGGCTCTTGCCAACACAGAATGCACAGATACAGATAAATAAGATAAATTAATAGAATTAAAGGCATCATTGTGGCAGGTGTGTATGGCATTGAAAATGTGTTACAAAATGTCAGTATGTAAGTTAATATATTGTTTTTAACTAAAACTAAAACCATTTTAAAAAAGCTATTTCTGCTAGATTCCAAGGCTAAATTTCTCATTTTCATTAGTTTAACTTTCTAAAATGAAATAATAATAAATAAAATAATAAGTAAATATAAAAAATAATATAATAAATAATAAAATAATAATAAAATTAATCAGAAATTATATAACTTATTTTAAAACATCAAAACTATTAAAATGACACAAATAATCCATATTAAAAATATGATATATATAATAATACTAAAATACTAAACAAATTTGCAGTCACATTTTCAGTCTGTTTGACAGATTTAACGGCTTAGAGAATTGTAGATCTGTGTTGCTTTTTGTTGTTTTTTCAGTTTCTTACGCCATGAGCATTTTGTCTTTTAAGATGCTCTGACAGGCAATAAAAATGAGAACTTTTATGAATCCCTGTGTCTCATTGAACTCCATCTAAATGTTTTTGAACACACAAATGCATGCCATGTTAACAGTTAATGCTTATGCAATTTTTTTTTTTTTTTTTTTTACAGTGTGTTTGTTACACTTTACATGTACTTACTATAGTAACAGCAAATTATGCATAATTACATTATCTAAACTCTTTCCCCAACCCTAACCCTACAGTAAGTACATGTTGTAAATGAATATTATGAGCGCTTAAATGTATAATTACACCATAACAAAAGCACATTAAGTAAAGAGCAACCGTTATTTTATATATAGCATGCTTTTAATTGGACAAACGAGGTAACAGCCTCGTTGCACACACCTAACTGCGCTTGTTCGCAAGATTTCAGCCCATTATTGTGTTTGAGAAAATCTCAGCACTTAAGCTGTAGTTAATCTGAGAGAACAGGATGTGTTCTTACCGTCTGCTTGGCTTATCCAGACTCCACAGCCCGTCTGTTCAGCTGACCCCCGGGTAAAAATGGCATTGATTATTAATATTCCAACTCTTTCTCTTCAGAAGTGTAAAGAAGTGCTGTGGTTTCTCGCTTTATGTGATACAGACGAATCCCACGCAGTGTTTATGAAAAATCAGACGGTCGTCCAGGATCCGCACTGCATTCCTCAGTTACAGGATCCTCCAGAAATCCAAGGATGCCAAGGGTGTAAAAAATATCCAAATATCCTCATTCTGCTTTAAGACCTTTGCAGGCTATTAAGCTTTGGAGACGTTTTGCCAAAATAGGAAAACAGGAAGAAAATGTCCTCAGAATCAGCTCTGTGAAAGGAACCCAGCCTCCAAGTCCTGCTAAAATCACTTTTCAGTTATAAGTTGTCATATATTACTTTCTTACTTGCTTAAACTGTGGAAAAAAGTAAATCTAAAAGAATTCAATCTGTACTGTGATGAGCAACCAGCCTTAAATAATGAGAATCCCATTAGCTGTTCTCTCAGCCAGCCATACACTTTCACACAAAAACGAGTAATCAAAGGATATGCCAACTATCTGTCACTCAAGACACCTGCAAACTATTACTCATCAAAATACATACATACATATACGTTTGAAGCATTTGGAAGCACTTGTTCACCTGTTTACAAAAGCAGCTGTTCATGTGCAGTTCTTAAAATGTTTACTGTGCAGGTTCTTGTCTTACATCCTTTATATACACAACTCGGAAAGAAGTAATCACTTGGAAAACAGCTTCAAACAGATGTTTATCCAACAGATTCCTCTGTAATGATTCATAAAAGTGAGGAAAAGCTGACTGCAAGTCCCTACAGAAGCCAAAATCCCATCACGCTCGCTCTGAGAGAGTCGCACGCATCTCCTCAAACACGTCCCGATCCGAATCCCGGCGCTTTTGAGAGCTGAGCTTTCAGATGCGTGATGTGGGCCCCACGCCTCATTACAGATGGAAATTACGATCCCAGAATCAGGTACCTGTCCGACGTGTCCTGTCTTCTCAGCGAGAGTAAACGCCACCTTTTCCTTGATCCTTTCCACACCAGAGGATTAGACGCCTTTGGCAGCTGCTACCTGGTGCGCCACGTAATGAAGCGGCCCTGACAACTCAACTGAATTAAACAGGCACTGTGTTTGTTTCCACTGCACAAGATGAGAGTGTCTGAGCGTTGTGGCAATGGAGATGAGTTTGGTGTGCTGACTGGAGGAGAGGGAGGGTTTATGGTGGGGGTATAGTGAGGGCGGATGGCATGTGCTTCATCCCCCTTATTATACCACACACCAGCTCCACCCCCTGTCCATTGTGGACATTTACCTTCAGTCTGGATACCGGTTTATGCTGGAGATGGAAACAAGACTGTAGAGTCCTGCCAGAAACATACTATTTTGTTTATTTCTTAATTACAGTGTGAAGCTGTACTGATATTCCTTAAACACTGTGGTTTGGAACAAGTAAAGCTCTAAAGGCTGAAACTACATGACTTTTAAAATGTTTTCAAACATACACTTGCTTACTTGGTAAATGGTTACGGAGGGAAAACTGGACATCGTACACTAAACAACTGGGGATCACCCACTACCAGATTGTCAAGTTATTCTGAACACAACAAACTCATTCACAAACTGTTGTTGCTAGGAGGCGTGTAACAAACAAAAACAATATTTGTTGTAAAATTGGCTCAAAATATCAAACATGTTTGATTTTGGTAGCAGTGAGATACTAGTTTTTGTTACTAATATTTTGAATCCAATAGTATTTTTATATTTTTTGCATGCATGTTAATTTTAGTTTTAGTAATACTGTTTTTGCACCTATTATTGTATTGATAGTTTTCTTCTTATTATTTTTCTATGGCAAGCCATAGAACTGCTCATGGGAAAGTTATGAAATTTGGCACATGGATAGTGGGCAGTCTCAATATTAACCATAAGAAATTTGGAGTCTCTATCTCAAACTCTTTAGCGCCACCAACAGGCCATATTTGCACTCATATTTCTACTTATAACTTTTGAACCCTAAGATGCAGAAGCAAATTTCTTTTTTTTCCCCCCTCTGATTCTTTTGCTCATATTGAGTCAAATGTACACCAAAATTTACATTTCTAAGAGTTAAGATTTTTTTGCAGTTTTGAACTTTCAGAAAAATCTACTTTTACAAATTCGGATCGTTTGTCTAATTTTCACCAAAATTGGCTCAGATCATCTTAAGAGCATTCTGAACTACCAAACTGTTTCCATTAAGCATATTATGCTTTTTGTTAGTTTTTGTTGTTTTTCACTGTAAAAAAATAAAAAACACAATTTGTTGACTCAGCGTAAAATAATTTGTTGCCCTGCTGCCTTAAAATTTTAAGTTCAGTCAACTAAAATAAGTTTAGAAATGTTAAGTTGTACTAAGTAACAACTTAGATATTTGTGTTTGCTAAACTTAACAGATGGGTAAGTAACCCAGCTGCCTTAAAATTTTAAGTTGATTCAACTCAAATATCTAAGTTGTCACTTAGTATAATTTAACATTTCAAGTTGAATAAACTTTTTTGAGTTGACTGAACTTAAAATTGTAAGGCAGCCAGGTTACAAATTATTTTAAGTTGACTCAACAAATTGTTTTTTACAGTGTATGTCTAAATGGTTTTCCTCCTCAGATTTAGCGTTAATTAATTTAGTGCATCAAGTTAAACTAAATGAGAATGAGAAGTGTTGCCTAGGTTTACTAGTTAAAATAAAATAATATAAATCAGAGCCTATAACCATCATACACTACACAATGTATGCATTTTTGCTATAAATTTACCTGTAATCTCTAAAAAGCTGCCCAAAATTACTTCCCATTTCATCTTTCATATTACATACTCAAACCAAGGTATTAAACATTTTTTCAAAACATATTTAAAAAAGATCTTTTTAATTAATCTAATTTACATTCATATTTAATAACTTCGCAAATGTTTTTATTCAAAGCAACTTACATATAAGGAAATTCTCATTAAAGAAAAAGTATATATCTCCCCTAACTGAAAAACCATTTAAAGTTATCAGGAAATGTTTAAATTCTGCTGAAGTCATATCATTAATCTGGAACATGTGAGATTGACCTTTTGTTTTGTGTTTTTCCCAGGAATTTTCCATGAAACTGCTTCCTATAACTGCTGCTATAGGCAAATAACTAAGAATAACAAAACTCAGTAAATGGTAAAACTATCTGTGGTACAGTGGAAAAAAAAAAAAAAAAACATTTTCACATTTTTGCTAGTAATTTCACAAACAGTTCCAAAGAAACAGCAACACACTGAATTAAACATGAAATTCTGAAGTAGAAAAAATTGAAGTTACAGTAAATTTAGGAGTAGGAGTAGGAGTAGGAGTCAAGGTGAATTGAATTCAGTACAATTTTAATTTATTACAGCTAAAATAACTCAACACCACAAAGCCTTAATTGCACATTCAAGTTATCTCACATTAAAAAGATGGTGAACACAGTCCAGAATAGCCCATAATAAAGGATTCAAAATCAAATTTACACACTGAAAAACAGAATGCTTTTAATATTTAATATTTTATTATTCAATATGTATGATTCTGCATTATTTCCAGGAGACTATAAGCAGAAACCTGTCACATTTGTGACAGGTATACATTTTTTTTTATTTTTTTAAACTACATCAGAAAAACAAATCTTAATAGCATTAATACATTAGTGACTATGGAATCTGAGCACTTTTTCCACATTTTCCCTGCTTACTGTAAAAGAAAACCTGAGGAAATATGGAAAAGGGTATTCAAATCTAATCAAATATGTTACATAGAGTGAGTACAGTTTTACTTGAAAGCATTACACTGCAAAAAAAAAAAAAAAAAAAAAAAATTAATTAATTAAAAAAATCATTTTGTCGTTTTTCAGTATAAATATCAAACATTACATACAAAATATAAAAGAACCCTTAAATTGCTTAAAGGAGAACTCCACTTCCAGAACAACAATTTATAAATAATTTACTCACACCCTTGTCATCCAAGGTGTTCATGTCTTCAGTCATAGAGAAATTATGGTTTTTGAGGAAAACATTTCAGGATTTTTCTCCATATAATGGACTTCATTGGTGCCCCGATTTTGAACTTCCAAAATGTAGTTTAAATGCAGCTTCAAAGGGCTCTAAACGATCCCAGCTGAGGTAGAAGGGTCTTATCTAGCAAAACAATCTGTAATTTTTTTCGAAAAATAAATTTTTTCTATTTTTTAAACACAAAAGCTTGTGTGTAAACTATATAAACTACATTTTGGAAGTTCAAAATCGGGGCACCAGTGAAGTCCATTAGATGGAGAAAAATCCTGAAATGCTTTCCTCAAAAACCATAATTTCTTCACGACTGAAGACAGAAAGACATGAACATCTTGGATGATAAGGGGATGAGTAAATTTTTTTGTAAATTGTTGCTCTGAAAGTGGAGTTCTTCTTTAATATTGTAAGTCTTACTTTCTGAAAAAGACAAAAAAAATGTATTGCAAAGAAGTGAGTTTATGCTTAAAACAACATAAATGATCGTCTAAAAGACCAATTCCTTGTGTGTGAACACACTTGGCAATAAAGCTCTTTCTGATTCTGATTCTGATTCTTTTCCCTTTAAACTGATTGAATTAAATTTTTCTTCCCCTGCTGACAGATATTTATCTGTTTTAAGCATAAACTGACTTAGATTTGATCATTTTTTAAAAAAAAAACAAGACTTAACATCATAAATCTTAAACATATCTTGATTTGAAGAATGTTTAGATATTTGTAAAGAAAAACAAGACCAATACTAATAAGAAAATACTTTTTTTTGCACTGTATGAAATAATTAAATAAACAAGCACACATGGGTGAAGGATGTGTAAAGTCTAATGAGGGGCGTTGCAATTGTGTGGATATACTCTAAGCTTCCTGAAGCCACAAATTTTCTACAGGACGACGAGAAAACCTCATAATGTCAGGGT
This sequence comes from Cirrhinus mrigala, assembly GCA_036247105.1. Classification (NCBI taxonomy): domain Eukaryota; kingdom Metazoa; phylum Chordata; class Actinopteri; order Cypriniformes; family Cyprinidae; genus Cirrhinus; species Cirrhinus mrigala. Next base: position 17,547,216 of record CM070017.1, read on the forward strand.
GAATGACAGCCTCTGAACCTTGACGCAAGGAAAGTCAAATCCCTAAAATGTTTAAGTGCTACACTATAAGACACATGGTATATGTAGCTGGATTAAGTCAGCACTCTCTCCCAGAGGAGTCTTGATTCAACATGTTTAGATCATTATTTATCGGATACAATCTATACAGAGAGACTCGGTTGTTCATAACAGTTCCCATAGAAACTAATTTAGCCTGATGACTGATCTCCGGGGAGTGGCGTTAAACCATTTTGGTCGATGCAGGCCATTGTGAGTCGTGTCCATTCAGAAATTCTTGTAAAGCTGTGGGTTGGTTGAGGTACTGGGAGTGCTGTGTGTGCAGGAACATCACTGACCTGTTTATGGATATCAGACACACATAGAATCCACATATGTTTTCCTTTCATAGACTAAAGGAAACAGTTTCCGAATTAAACAAATAGTTCACACTGAAATGAAAAATCTGTTGTCATTTACTCACCCTCATGTTGCACAAAACCCATTGGAGGATGTCAAACTCCATAAATGTGTTCCATCTGATGATATTCCAGATCAGAAGCCACTTGATAGTTTTGTGTCGAGGAGCTGTAAGAAATTTACACGTGTTAAGACGTGTTGCACCGGTTTTTACATCAGTGATGGTCACGGATCGTTGACGTCAGACCCTGGCGTGTCATATGAACACATGTAAGCGTATGAGATTTTCACCAAATAACAATTTAAATTTAAGCCCGCGCCTCACGGAAGACTTGGAATGTAGCAGAAAAGCGATATAGATTGTATGGGTGAACTACATCTCGATTCGAATCTAAGAACAACTTCTGTGTGGTCTCAAGACGTTGAATCCAAAAAGAAACTTTCTCCTTTGATGGCTGTTTAAAAGGACCGTTCACCCAAAAATTAAAATTCAGTCATTATGTACTCACCCTCATGTTAAATCTGTAGTTTCTTTTTTCTTTTGAAGAAAAAGAAGATATTTTGAAGAATACTGGTAACCAGAAAGTTGCTGGAAGCCATTGACTTCTATTGTAATTTTTTTATTTTTTTTTTCCATACAATTGAAGTCAGTGGGGACCAACACATTCTTCAAAATACCTTCTTTTGTGTTCAACAGAAGAAAGAAACTCATACAGGTTTGGAAGAACTTAAGGTGAGTAAATGATGACAGAATTTTTATTTTTGGTTAAACTATTTCAATATAGAATATTTGCAAGCACATAAATCACTTAGAATATTTCATTATATTGAATATTGCTTGACATATCAGCATTAAATTCTTTGCTCTTTTATAATCTTAAGGCTGGTAATGTTAAATTAAATTGTAAAAATGTCAACCGTACTGTTTGAAAAACATATTTAGGCCTAAATTGGGATATACATTAAAGAAATACATTAAATATTATATATTTATAAATATATATACATTTATTTAAAACATAAATATAAATATAATTTTTTTTTTATATTTATAACTTTAAATTAAAATATAAATATAAGTATACGTTTATATATAAATAAATTCAGAATTTAGAATATAAAATTATTTGCTACCAACGCATAAATCACATATAATATTTCATTATACTGAATATTGCTTGACGTATGTCAACCTTGCTGTTTAAAAACATATTTAGGCCTACATTTAGAATTTATAAATATAAATAAATTTAAAATATATATTTTTTCAAAATATAAATATAAATGTATATATTTTTTAAGTTTATAAATGTAAATACAATAGAAATAAATACATTTAGAATATTAAAAAAAATATATTTGCAACCAACACATAAATCACATATAATATTTCATTATACTGAATATTGTTTGACATATGTCAACCTTGCTGTTTAAAAACATATTTAGGTTTACATTTAGAATTTATAGATATAAATAAATGTAAAATATAAATATAAAATTATATATATTTTAAATGTATACATTTAAATAAATAAATAAATAAATACATTTAGAATATAATAATATTTGCAACCAACACATAAATCACATATAATATTTCATTATACTGAATATTGCTTGACATATGTCGACCTTGCTGTTTAAAAACATATTTAGGCCTAAATGTAGAATTTATAAATATAAATAAATATAAAATATAATTTAAAAAAATATATAAATATAAATGTATATATTTTTTAAGTTTATAAATGTAAATACAATATAAATAAATACATTTAGAATATAAAAAAATATTTGCAACCAACACATAAATCACATATATTTTATTATTTTGAATATTCCTTGACATATTTCAACCTTGCTGTTAAAAAACACATTTAAGCCTAAATTCAGAATTTATGACTTATAAATTTGACTGACTTAAATGACTTAAATTTAAAATATAAATTTATTTAAAGTTTATAAATTTAAATTAAAATATAACTATATTGAATAAAATATATATTATATTGAATATTGCTTTGCATATGTCAACCTTGCTGTAAGAAAAAAAAAATTAGGCCTAAATTTAGAATTTATGAATATAAATAATTTTAAAATATACATTTATTTAAAACACAAATATAAATGTATATTTTATTATGTTAATGAATTTAAATAAAAAAAAAATAATTTATTCATTTAAATAAATAAATAAATAAATTTAGAATTTATAATATAAAAACATTTGCAAACAACACATAAATCACATATAATTGCTTGACATATCAGCATTAAATTCTTTGCTTTCTTTCTAATCTTAAGTTAAATTGTAAAAATGTCGACATTGCTGTTTAGAAACATATTTAGGCCTAACTTTAGAATTTATGTATTTGCAATGCAATTAATTTATGTTAAACACCTAAACAAATTTTTATATTAAATTCAAATTTAGTCATAAATATTTTTGCTGAATCTACCTTTGAAAGCATACCCTAAAATATTTAAAAATGTAAATATTTAGTTTAAGATGCCACAGTGTTTAAACATATTTTTTTACTGATAGATTGTTTAAAATTTTACAAACAAATACTCTACAAATTCTCTAAAATGAACTGGACAAGGCACTCGCAGAATGACCCCACAGTCTTCTTTGTGTCACATTGTGTTTGGATTTCTAGGAAATAAAAGCACTGTGATTCGAAACACAGAAAACACAAGAGGCCAAACTTTTGTTCCATTTTTTTGGACAGCAAAAGCTGTAAACGAGCCGCTGTAGCGGGAGGCCTGAGCAGAACTGAACAATTTTGCATTCCAACACTTAATCACCGCCGTCAGTTTATCATCCATTATTAAGATGAAGAGACAGACCTCCCTCTCTCTAATGGGAGGTCGGATTGAGCTCTGGCCAGAGGACAGGGAGCAGGTGAGGCTATGAAGAGGGCCGCAGTGGTGTAAACACAGCAGTAAAGCATGAGAGCAGCCTCACAGCTGTGCAGGACTCAACATCTGCGCTCAGAAAAATGGAACATTGAGTCGCCGCCATGAGTGTGCGTATGACCTGTTAATGATATAAGCGTCACCATTAGACTCTGAAAATGTTTGGGAGATGTGTGTACAGGAGAGAGAAAGCTGCTGAGCCTGTAGTGCAGCATTCAATCCAGAATTAGCTGAAAACACATCAACAGATGCAGAATCATCCCAGCAATATGCCAAAAAAACATCCACTTACTTACATTTAAAGGAACAGTTCATCACAAAAATCTAGTGTTTATTTACTGTTCTGCATGTCGGTCCTATATGAGTTTCTTTCTTCAGTTGAATATAAAAGAAGATATTCTGAAGAATGTGAACAGTTTCTGGTCTCTATTTACTCTCGTATGTATTTTCAAAATGTCGTCTTTTCTATTCAGCAGAAGAAACTCACTCAGGTTTGGAGCAACCTGAAGGTGAGTGATTTTTATTTTCAGGTTACTATCCCTTTAAGATGTAACTCTCTTTCCTTAAATATGGTGAGAAAATTCTCTATAACGAGGAAAAGAGAGCATGTCATACAATTTACAGTTAATTAACCCTCATTTTCATTTACTTTACAAGAGTAATTTTTTTGCTTATAGTGTCGTTTGTTAGTGGGAGGCTATTTTACTGCCTGTTTAAACGTCTCCATAAATGTTCATCGAGCTCAGTGCTCGCATTGTTCCTAGTTTAGTTAAAACAAATATCATTGCAAAATAAAATACATAATTAAATACGATCTCATGTCATGTCATGATGAAAAAAAACCCCCACACAAATAGAATGATTTTGAAGAAGTCGCTTATGCTCATCAAGGCTGCATTTATTGGGTCAAAAATACAGAAAAAAAACAGTGAAATGCGAAATGTTTTTACAATATAAAATAATGGTTTCTATTTTAATATACTTTAAAATATAATTTATTTCTGTAATGAAAAGTTGAATTTTCATTAGCCGTTATTCCAATTTTAAGTGTTATATGAACCTTCTGAAATCATTTTAATATGTTGATTTATTATTAGAATTATCAATGTTGGAAACTTTTGTGTTGCTTAATATTTTTTTGGAACCTGTCATATTGTTTTCAGGATTCTTTGATGAAAAAAAGCTTAAAACAACAACAACAACAACAACAACAACAACAAAAAAGCAGTATTTATTCAAAAAAAATTTTTTTTACAATTTAAGTATTTGCTTTCACTATCAATTTAACACATCATTACTGAATAAAAGTATTTTCCAAAAAATAAATAAATAAATAAATAAACAAAAATGTACTGACCCTGAACTTTTGAACGCGGTAGTGTTAGAAAAGTTCTCTATTTTGAATAAATGCTCTTTTAAACTTTTTATTAATTAAAGAATCATATATATATATATATATATATATATATATATATATATATATATATATATGAATCTCACAGGTCCCCAAAAATATTAAGCAGCACATCTGTTTCCAACATTTATAATAAATCAGCATATTAGAATAATTTCTAAAGAATCATGTGACTGGAGTAATGAATGACGCTCAAAATTCAGCTTTGATCACAGGAATAAATTAGATTTTAATGTATATTAAAATAGAAAAACGCTATTTTACATCATATTAATATTTCACAACGTAACATTTTTTTTCTGTATTTTTGATCAAATAAAAGCAAGCCTTGATGAGCATAAGAAATGTATTTAAAAAACATTTAAAAAATCGTACTGATCCCAAATTTTTTAACGGCACTGTATGAATTTACAACTGTCCTTTGTTTTTTACTCTGAGGCAAAAAAATGGAAGTAACACTGCATTTCAATATCCACTTTAGATATTGTTGAATCTAAGTGACTTTGCATCTACATGTCAACTACTGGTCATTACAGTATTAGTACACTTATTCTACTAACTCTAACCTAACAGTCTACTAATAGTCTAATGAGCGTTAGTCGACATATAGTTGGAAAGTTAGGCGACTTATACTTAGTAGAATGTTTGTTGGAGGACCATCAAATTAAAGTGCTAGCAGATTTTATCTGATAGTAAATAGAATATCTAAAGTGGACTATGAAAACAAGGACCTGCAGCGTATCTTGCAATGGAGCAGATGAGGACAGTGGTGTAGTGAACCCAGGTGTAGTTTTTTACAATGGTGATAATCCAAAGCGTGAAACAGCTGCATACTGAATCCTAGGGCATGTGTAAGGCTCGGGAAGGCTAAGTTAAACTATCCACATATCCATTACGGCTGTCAAATAAAATGCAAATAAAATAAAAAATGAAAAGTGTCGATTGCGGTGTTAAATTTGGATCTGTTAATGTTCCTTCATATTTCTTTTTGCATATTTTTACAGCGATGCGCATTATAACCAATGACACGTGATTCTGTTTTTTTTTTTTTTTTTGAATGCAATGGCCAATCAAAAACATTCAGATGAGTCATCGCTGACATGCCTGAGTTTTGATCAGATGTAAATGTTCTTTGCTTGTTTTCTCTGTATAATTTACTTGTTATTAAAATAACTGTGGAAATAAAAGTGTTATGATTAGTAACTTTTGATTAAATCATAATCAAGTTAAATACAAACCGGTAATTGCCTAAAAAGATGGGTTTGTGATGTGCGTAGTTAACAGATTACTGGCCTTACCCAAGAGTTGGTTTACCCTCCACCCATGACAAGACACAAAACCTTAAAAGGGAACATGAACAACGAGCTTGGCTTGGCTTGACTGGACTTGACTGATATGTGGAACATTAAAGACTCCTCTTTGTGAAGGATGCATGAATCAAGCCATTGAATGCCTCTGAGGTAAAACATTAGCACTGTGTTGTTTAAAAATGAATGTAGGCTGATTGGAAATGTATTTTCTTGCCTCTGACATACGTTTTGACATTTATATATGGGTAGTAACCCAACTGCTGGGTATGTCCATATTTTACCCAGCGCTAGGTTGTATTTAACCCAGCAGTTTTTAGAGTGTACTTTTAAACTTGTTTAACAAGCATTTTAGACATAACTAATTGAACATTTAAAAGCAACATTATAATTTTAGTGTATTCAACCGTTCTCTGTAATGGATTTCGCTTACCGAAATAAGTCGTGTTCAGACCACGGCCTTGCGTTTCACTCGTAGCTGAAAGATGCCGTGACTGACTCCAAAACCTGCCCATAAACACAGTACTGACATTAGAGAACATATTTTAACATCAAATAAATTACACTCAGTACTATAATGAATAAAATCCATTTAATTCATGCAAGGCAAAAGGTGTTTTCATCATGTGAAGTGACTGCAGACTGACATCTCATCCTTGTATGTTCCGTTGCGTAAAATAATATAATCAAGCACAGTAAAGATGTTATAAATGAAATAAAATGTATACAAACCTTTATTTCGCTGAAGAAGTACACCAAATCGGCAGTGCTGAGAACTGCACTCTACTATAACTCAGCAGCTGGGTTGTGTTACCAAAGACAGGCTTAACCCAGTGGTTGGGTAGAAAAAATAACCCAGCGTTAAAAATGACCAAGCAACTTAGATACAGAAAAAACTACCCAGCACCGGGGTAAAATATATTAACAATAACCCAATAAAATGACCCAACAAGTTGAACCCAGCATTTTTTAGAGTTATGTATGTACGTATATATATATATATATATTATACAAGACACTTTCAATGAAGCATTGTCCCTGTATTAGTTCAAAAGTGACATTTTGAATTTCAAATTTTTGACGTTCTCTTAGCCATGCCGATGGCCGAATCACAGCCGTGCTGATATACAGCCATATTGCATGGCTACGAGTGTGATATTACATTTATACAACAGTTCGACTCTCGGCAGGTTCATGAGCACTGAACGGCCGCTGACGCACTGGAGCTCATATCTCCGAAAACGTTGAAACAAATTTTCAAATAGATGTTATCTTTATTAACAAAGCGCATATTTGAAGTCTAAACGAGTACATTCTCACCTAAAAACTCTTAAACCTACATTCCATAACATAAAAACAGTATTATTTATAAAATTATAGTGGATTTGGGTGTCCACCATGACACTCGCTGTGAGAAATACTGCTCAGCCAATCAGACTCGATGACCAGATGTCAAGGCCTGTTGTATGTCTATACTGTAAAAAAGTTTTCACCAGTTCCAACTTAAAAACTTAAGTTTAGCAGCTGTCTTAAAATTTTAAGTTAAATCAACTTAAAAGTACAAGTACAATTTTGACTCACTTTATTGTAGTGAGTTGAAAAGACTTGATTTAACTTAAAAGCTGCTGAACTTAAGTTTTTAAGTTGAAGCTGGTGAAAATTTTTACAGTGTATACACACACACACACATTTTATTTTTAAATATAATATATAATATAAACTCTTTTCTTCACATTATTTGAGGTCTGAGAACATGGCATCTGTTTTGTTATTTTGACCAAATAAATGGTTTAAATGACAATCTTTTAATTGTAATTTAGAATGAATATCATCAGTAGTTTACAGAAAAAAAAAAAAAAAAATGCTGTTTTACTAACACACATACCTAGTAAATCCAGATAAACTGATGATAATGTTGTAGCGGTTTCTTCCTTTTTTTAGAACTGTAAAATAAATAAATAAATAAATAAAGTTTTTTTTCAGCCTTTCTACTTCAAATTTCATGTTTAATGCAGTGTGTTCCTTGCCATTTCTTTTGTAATTATTTGTGAAATTTACTAGCAATTTTTACTGAAAATGTTTCAAAATGAATTTTATACTTCTTTTTCCCCCAGTGTGTATTTCTTCAGTATTATATACACATATAAACCTATCCAAAAGAAATAGGTGGAGTGTAATGTACAGCTTATCATACAAAACCATGAGAACTTTCTTAGGATATCCTGATTATATCTAAAGATGTTCTTTAGCTATTCATCTTCAACAGACTTGAGGCGTCTTCAGAGATAAAGCCAGATTTATAGTGATATTGTGTTGCACAAAGGGTCAAACAGTCTGTGTTAGTCCTATTGTGAACAGCACGAAACAGATGTTTTTGGTATCATGGAATTGCTTTGTCACTTGAGAATATGATGACAGATTTATAATTATCTCAGCGCTAGCCGTTTTTATTAAGGCATTTCTTCAGACCGAATGAATCTTTAAAACCGTTTTTGGACACCAATGTGGCGATTATAAAGAATAACTGAAAACAAACATCTGCTCTGCTTCAGGAACATTTTGTACCATATTCCTGCTCCCGTTAATTGACAAATATTCTGAGATTTATACTTTGTTTCTCAATTCACCGTAATATTTACATACACAGAAAAGATCCTCTTGGTGTTTTCAGAGTAAGCACAAGTTCATGCTGCCAAGCAGCCAAAAGAGAATCCAATTATATTCGACTGAAAATCACCCTGAAAAGGTGACTTCCCTGCATTGAATATTTAATATCATTTTGCAGAAAGGTTAAAGTACAGACAGAGAAGAAAGTTCACTTTCAGGACTCAATATCTACAAATGGTCCATTTTTCGATGTCGAGGTTTGAGAAACGAGTCCTTTAAAAAGCCATAATATCACCCATGGGGAATTCTGCCTCATCGTTTTCTGCAGACGTTGCATCCCAGATGTTTGTGTGCGAAGATGTGTGCGTTCAGTAGGGTGGGGATTGCGAGTGGTCAAATTTGAGAAGTTTGGGTTCAGTGTATTGGATTCCCTCCACTCAGCACACTGTAAATTATTCAGCTGTGGGACTGGCTCGGTTTAGATTTTTATTAGCTAAAGACCAACTTCATATATTTCTCACTCTGAGTTTATCTCCCACTAAACAAACTCATCTTTTACGCTGAGATGTGGATGATTTCGGTCCTTTGGACAAGTAGTGTAATTAAAAGCATCGTAAATCAATGGTAGCATAACACTAAAACCCAAAAGTAAGTAAAACAAGACAACGCAGGCTAAGATAAATCCACAAACGCCGCAAGTATGCTAATGTTTACTACAGTGCGAACGCTTGCAGCACGAACGCCTGAAATGCCAGTAAGTAGAATCACTGAGTTATAGTAAAATGATAATATGTTTTCTTTAGCTAACAGAATGGTCTAAATTTAATGAATGGTTAATTTAGGCTGGTATTTGTAGTAACTGTGCTTTCTTATCTTAGCTTGCCTGCAGTGCTGTCTACTAAGTAATTTAAAACACTGGTATTAAATAAACATAAATGAAGTCTTACTTAATCAGGGTACGTTTACTTTGGTAAAACAAGGTTTTAAAAAAATCTGTCTTGTCTTGTTTTCCAGTACAAATGATAGATCTTTTTTTACTTTGGTATAAAAAAAATAAAAATAAAAAAGTATATATAGTATTTTTGTCTTGTTTTCCAGTACAAATATTGATATATTTTTTTAAATCAGGTTACATTTACTTCGGTAAAAACAAAACAAAAAAAAACCAAAACAAACAAACAAAAAAGATGAAGGTATTAAGTCTTGTTTTCTGGGAAAAATAATAATCTTACTTAGTATTTTTGTCTTGTTTTCCAGTACTAATATTGATATATTTTTTTAATCAGGTTACATTTACCTTGGAAAAAACAAAACAAGCAAGCAAACAAACAAACAAAATAATATTAAGTCTTGTTTTCAGGGAAAAAAAAGTGAGTTAAATGCTTAAAACAAGAAAAAAAGTGCCAATTTTTATAAATTTTTTGAGAAAAGACGTAATATCTTAAATAATTATCATAAATCTGTCTTAATTTAAGAGTTGAACGGATTTTGTCTTGTAACAGTAAACTAGACAAAAATATTAAAGAAGAAAATCTTTTTTTTTTGTATTGTATGATTTTGAATTATTTATATATATAAAATATTACAAAATATATAAATGTAAATAAAACAAAAACATATTTTCCTTACACCGTGAATACACGTAAATGTATTTTGACAGTTCAGTGTAAAATGTTTTTTTGCAAATACCATGAATTATTATCTTATAAATATCATTAATTTTTGGACAACATGGTTTTGATTTTGCAAACAAAACTTAATAAGCAATGAAGCAATGTTTATTATTATCATTATTAATAGTAGTAGTAGTATTTTTATTATTTCAAAATAATTATTTTCTTAATCTTTTTTAATATAGCAATATAGCAAATGTTTAAATTTTACATTTAATATAACTTTTTATATAAATAATAATAGAAAATAAATAATAGAATATAAATATTTAATAATATATTTCTACTAAATTAATTGTATTAATTCGTTTTTTTATTATGATACTCAAGTTGTATAATGATAAAAATGAGCATCAACCCTTATTACAGAGGTTACAGATTTATTACTGGTCTAGTTACTTCAAAAAAATGTAAATAAATAAACAAAAAACAAACAAATAAATACATTTATTTAAATCCAAAAAGAAAAAAAAAAAAATTCATTTTCTTCTGGAACAGTGCCGTTGTTACCTCGCTTGTGAGAAATGTCATGTAGATTTTAAGTCGTTAATTGTCAGAGCAGCGCTAACAACATTAGCATGTGTGTTTTTACGTGTGTGCAAACGTGTGTGTGCTGAAAATCGATTCCAAAAAGAATAGATTCCTTGATTCAGAGGCGTTGGGAATCGAGAGTCGATTCCAAACGTTGTCGGTACTGAGCTCATTTGAGTTTGAGGATGTAGCCTTGCTCGCTAATAGTAATTAGAAGTCTAATTCTTTTCCACAAAAAGGTCTTTCGGATAGATCGTTTTAATGAACCAGTTCAAAATACGATTCAGAAGTTATTTTTACAGTGGAACGGGCTTACATTGTCCACAGTTTTGAGCGCCGTACGACAGAATAGATCATGATGTGATCAAGGGTCTTGATCCTATTTCCATCTTAAATAAAAAGCTATTTTTTAACCTTTCTATCAGCCAATGATAATTCTGAAAAAAAACGCTGAGAGCACAGGTCAGTGGCCGAGACCACATCTGACTGACAGATGAACCACAAGCTTACGCAGATAGCACATTTACATCTGCAAGATGTCTGTTAAAGATCTCTTGATCTGGAAAGCATCTGCTGTGTACAAACGTCTGGCAGACGTCTGTAAGATGTCAGTTTTACATACATTCTAAATCATGAACATCTTAAAGACATCTAATAGACGTCTATTGGACATCTGATAGGAAACGTCCAATAGATGTATTGCAGATGAGCAAACCTCGTAAAAAATGTAAATGCAGACGTCAAATAGACATCTCGAAGATGTACGTGTGCTATCAGGGTATATGTGACCCTGGACCACAAAACCAGTCTTAAGTCGCTGGGGTATATTTGAAGAAGTAGCCAAAAATACATTGTATGGGTCAAAATTATTGATTTTTCTTTTATGCCAAAAATCATTAGGATATTAAGTTAAGATCATGTCCCATGAAGATATTTTGTAAAATTCCTACTGTAAATATATCAAAGCTTAATTTTTGATTAGTAATATGCATTAGTAAGAGCTTCATTTGTAGAACTTTAAAGGTGATTTTCTCAATATTTTGATTTTTTTGCACCCTCAGATTCCAGATTTTCAAATAGTTGTATCTCGGCCAAATATTGTCCAATCCTAACAAACCATACATCAGTGGAAAGCTTATTTATTCAGCTTTCGTATGATGTATAAAAATGGACCCTTATGACTGGTTTTGTGGTCCAGGGTCACATATATCTGTGTTGTTTTTAATGTTCTGGTTATTTTGTTTCAGTGTACAGTTTGTTAATTTTGCACAAAGCATACCGTTGAAATAAACATGATTCAGCTAAATTGTGCCTTGTTCAATTTATGCAATAAACACATGTCCACTGACAAAATTACAATTTAAATACAGAAATGTATCATAATTGTTAAAAATAAAGCTTCGTAGTATGATAAGGCTACTTTCTAAGACATTAATATCCTACACTCATGGCGAAATTAGGTTCCTCCAAAAAAAAAAAAAAAAAAAAAAAACAAGAATAGAAAAAGAATTGAAAACAACAGTGAGGAATCGAATCTCATCGATTCCAGAACCAGGAATCAGAATCAGACAAAATTTTCAGAATCGAACAGCCCGAAAGTCTAAGTGGCAAGTTATTCCAAATGAAAATGATTATTGTTGATGGTTTCATTAAATGTACACTCTGGACGTCATTACACTGGGCATCTAGTTCATAATGTCCATTAGAGTAACTAGATAGAGGACATCAATAACTCTGTCCATCACACACCCACTCTGAACCATCACCAGCAGACATACGCAGCTATAAATCTTCATTGTTTATCAACACACATTTCATTAAAGTCACATCTAGGACTTTAAGGCCCCGGCCAAATAAAAGTCCTGCCATTATAACAAAGCATGTGCCGTCCAACAGGCCCTTGAGTGCCTTATCAGCATGCCAGCTCTAATGGAGAGAGGCTTTTAACAGGCTCTGATATCAGAAACATTTCTGAAAGATCTCATCCATTAAAGCCGACGGCATAAATCTCAGGTCAGAGTTGAAGAGATTGTCTGCTGCATGCTTTTTTATGAAGAAAACAGCTCCGTGAGTGCCACTCTTTCTCTTCTGATCCACACATTTATCACAGAGTGCTTTGTTGCAGTCAGGAACTGCAGAATCGGACCCTTGACACGGAAGAATGATGCCCCTGACGCACATGAGCGCTGGGTCGATGCTAACCGTTTTTGGGCTTCCGCTGAGACCGAAGGCGTTTCTGTAGTTAAAATGCTGAGCGAGCTGCTTTCTCAAATCTCCTGATGCAGTGGCTGCCATATGAACGCACCAGGATATGGATACAGCCTTTAGTAATTGTTTTTTTCTTTCTTTGGCCAAACCAAGTAGCATTTTGATTTGATATTCAGCAATTCTGACGAAGATGAACCGCTATTTCAACTTATGCTTTCGATCGGAAGGAAATCGAGCCAGTGAGCTAATCAATACAAGCAGAGTGGCAGAAGAAAGTTCACGTCAGCTTCTTTTTCCTGCAAACTCATTAGAAAGGAAGAGGCCAGAAGAAACTGCAGGAGCTTTATACTTCATATTATAGATGGCTTTTTGTGTCAGAGGTGAACTGATCATTTCTGCACTTTTAACAAGCAAACTAAATTGCATAAATAATTTTTTTGTAGGTCTCCCAAAGACTATCCCCAAATTTTGGACATAGTAAATACAAGTTAAAAGCTTAAAACAATATGTTTCAACACATTTCCCTAACTTTCTGCTTTCTCAAAATTTGTTGGAAATTATATTAATTGTATGGAGTCAAAATAGGGCCATATATATCTGCAAAATAAAACAATGTTTTGCAAACAAAAAATATGTTTTGCAAATAAAAATAGAGTATTGAGAAAAAAAATTGCTTTTTTGCAAATAAAAAAAATAATTGCAAAAGAAAAGTTAACCCCTGTGAGAAAAAATAAAGTTTAGCAAAGTAAAACTTCAGCAGCATTGACTTTGCAACACATATTTCCCTTTGCGCCGCTCCTTTAAATCCGCGTTTCAGTCATCCTGCCTCTGCGGCGCAAGCTTTCCTTTGCGCTTTATTTTTCTATGCGCCTCGCTTTGTGTCACTGATTTGACGTGGGGGAGGGGTCAAGAGGTTGGGGTGTGTACAAGGGACGAAGGCGCGTCCCTCTCGTTACGTCATCAGCGCGAGCCCCGGATCTCAGGTATGTATTATTGATCGCTTTCTTCTTCTTATTATTAGACTCCTATATTATTAATAACAGATACTTCAGACCGGCCCAAATAAGGCTGTCACGACTAACAGACATTATATTGTACATGATTTATGAACAGCTTGTGGGTGAAATAGGTAAAATACTGTTGCACCCGAAAGCTAGAGGTCGCTTTTCTCACAGGGGTTAACTTTTCTTTTGCAGTTATTTTTTTTTTACTTGCAAAAAAGCATTTTTTTTTTTCTCAATACTCTATTTTTATTTGCAAAACATATTTTTTGTTTGCAAAACATTGTTTTATTTTGCAGATATATATGGCCCTATTTTGACTCCATATAATTGTGATTGTATTTTTTTGTATTAAAATTATTATTATTATTATTTAATATTATTGACAGCTGTAGTTTTGTAATAATACTATGTAATATTATTATATAATATTATTATTATATGTAATATAATAATAATAATAATAATAATAATAATAATTTCAATACAAAAAAATACAATCACAATTAATCTTATTATTTCCAACAAACTGAGAAAGCATAAAGTTAGGGAAATGTGTTGAAACATTGTTTTAAGCTTTTAACTTTTATTTATTATTATTTAATTATTATATGTGTCAAGGGTAATTATTTATAATTATTTAACTATTATTATTAATATTAATATTATTATTAATATTAGAATATTGTTGTTGTTTTTTCTTTGTTTGTTTTGCATCAGAACAATATAAATGTCAACTACCTAATTACCTAAATTGGTCTTAATATAAAATATCAAATATATATATTTTAAATATATTTCAGTATATGTATATATATATATATATATATATATACATACATTTTTGCTTAAATATGTTTTGAACCAATATATTTTTGTCCTTTTTTGTTTCTTTTTGAAAATATATTTTACAAATATAAATATATTTCTTAAAAAGCATTTCAGAATATATTTTGCCCTCCGTATATTTCAGTGAAAATATATAAGCGTTGTAAATGATTGAATATCTACTTTTAAGTCTAGCATTTTTCTGTTTTATTTTTGTTTTTTTTTTTCTAAATAATATATTGTTCCAGTGATATAGCATATACTTTACAAAGTGTAGAGCCATTTAACCCCTGGTGAATTAGCGAACCAACCAACCATTAAATAAATAAATAAACGAATGAATGCTTGATACAAATTAACATAAATAATAAATAAATCAGAATTATTTTTAACAAAACTTTATGAAGATTTGACATTTTTATGTCAATTAAGGAATAGATGATGGAGGGATCATTATATGAGGGATCATTGATGTCCTTGACATCAAACAG
Organism: Cirrhinus mrigala; assembly: GCA_036247105.1. NCBI lineage: Eukaryota > Metazoa > Chordata > Actinopteri > Cypriniformes > Cyprinidae > Cirrhinus > Cirrhinus mrigala. The sequence continues at coordinate 17,562,615 of CM070017.1, forward strand.
TTTGAAAACCCCTGCTGGAGGATGTTGTAACCACACCATCTGGCTTCAAAAAGCATCCTGGGAGAAAGCATTTAACTTAATACATCACACACTTAACCTTTAAAATCCTCATTGGTCTTTGACTCTTGAGAAATGCACTTCACTGGTCTGAATTCTGCTGGAACTGTAATCCGCTCAATAAAAAACTGGAACTCAACAGTTTCCAGCTCATTAGTTTAGTCACATGATGTCACCATCAGCCAAATTTCACATAACAACCATAATTAGTCCCATGAGCGGAGGCTGGTCTGACAGGCCTCTCAACATTTCTTTTGTTTTTTTTTTCTTTATTTTCTGCTCTGACGAATTGAATTCATGCTTTCATTTACTGTCACCACACAGCTTATGTCAGGATATATTTATTTAATCAAAATACAGAAAAAACTAATACTGTGAAATATATATATATATATATATATATATATATATATATATATATATATATATATATATATATATATATACACACACACACACAGTATTACAGTTTTTTCTGTATTTTTGATTAAATAAATATATCCTGAAATGATTTAAATACCTTAAAATAGAATTTATTTCTGTGATTATTTCTGAATTTTTATCAACCATTACTTATTACATGATCCTTGGGACCTTTTGGGACAGCATTTATTTAAAAAAGAAATATTTTCTAACAATACAAGTCCTTACTATCGCTTTTTTTATCAATTTAACACATCCTTGCTGGATGAAAGTATAAAATAAAATAAAATAAAATAAAATAAAATAAAATAAAATAAATCAGCATATTAGAATGATTTTTGAAAGATCATGTAACACTGAAGACTGTAACATCAATGCTAAAAATTCAGCTTTGCATCACAGGAATAAATGATGTTTTAAAGTATATTAAAATGGAAAAACATTATTTCAAATTGTAACAATATTTCACAATATTACTTTTTTTCTATATTTTTGGTCAAATAAATTCAGCCTTGATAAACAAAAGCTTGATGAAATCTTACTGACCTCAAACTTTTGAATGGCGGTGTGTGTAACTAAAACTAAAACCATAAAATAAACAACTCTATAAAATTATAAAAAGGTAACAATGCTTATTTCCAACTAAAACTGAAATGAAAATTAATAATAATAAAAAACAGAACATATAAGAACAAAAACACTCAAAAACAATAATAGTATCTAAAACAATATTATAAATATATAAATAACTTTCCCTTAAGTCTGTACAGGTTTGCTGATCTTTACATAATTTGTTTTGAAATTTCAGTGTCGTGACTAAATTGTTAGCAGACTGAAGGTCCAGATGAGGACACGTCAGTTAATTACACCGTTTGGCTTTTAGCCTCGTGGATATAATCGACACTTTCTTGTTTGTCTGTGGTTGTCAACAGGGAAATCGCCAAAGCAAACAAATCAATCTCCAAGATTCTTGTGTTTTGCCTGCTTGTTCCAACTGCCGAAACCAAATAAACTGCAAACAGCTGTTTCTCACATCTCATTAATTATTTAAAAGCCTCCCAGTAACCGCTGTGCTAATCACCTGTATATACGCTCCAGTGAACTCAACGGGTTTCTAATAAAAATCTAACACCTTGGAAAAGTCTTCACTGCGGTGATAATAGAGCTGTGCTGGTAATAACACACACATATATGAGGAGATTCTCAGGCACTACCGTTTGATTTCCAGCTATGAGTTTGCCACACGTCTCTACTTCGTGCCAGGAGAGACCACCCCAGAAAGCAGTGATTATAAATACTCCCTGAATAGAACAAATGGAAACTGCTAAAACAAATCTATTTGAGGCCCAGACCCCTAATATGAACTAAACTGCTCAAACAAATTAACTTGGGGGGCCCTGTATGATGTCTTTCAGGAATATGCTTGTAATGGTTTCAGATTCCAAAATATGAATATATTTATGCATATGAGATGGTGATTATTCAAGTAATTATGTGAGTCATGTAGGCTAAATTATAGTAGAGCTTTTGCCTCATAAAAGAACAATGGTTTAACAGCTCCACCCTGTGGCTACAACAAAAACTCACCACAACGTACATACTCTACTTGTGCATTGAGCAAAGAATCTATTCTACTAAAGTAAACATGGAAACTTGTGAGTAGTGAACAAAAGAGCTCCGAGGACATTTTTCATGACTTTTACGAAACAATAAAAGCCCATTTCATGTAGGTTACTGTTTGAAATGTTAAAAATAAATATTGCAGCATGGCATTTTGCTGAACTTCAGTTCACAATACTCACTAACAAGACTAAAGTAACTTACAAAGTAATATCAGCTATCATTTTTAATTAACCAACATGTTTGCATACGGGTGAGTGATAGAGGAAGAGGGCTTAAATATGAAGAACACGTGTTGTATTTGTTTTATGCTTATACAGTGGAGACGGATCGTTGTTCGTTCTGGGCATATTTGTCGGGGAATGTTTATATTTAGAAATCAATTTCTATATGTACTCCTTTAACGTTTTGACTGTAAAAGCATGTTTCGGTAAACTGTGAGAATTAAACTTGACAGCCTGTTATCCCTGGTGAAAAAAACAGCATATGCTGGTGGGTATGTTTTGATGCTGGGATGCTGGTTAGGTATATTTTGGTGCTGGTTTAAGCTGGTCCTTCGCTGGTTTATGCTGGTCCTTTGCTGGTTTTTGCTGGTCATGTTGCTGGTCAGAACCAGCATAAACCAGCAAATGACCAGCTTAAACCAGCACCAAAACATACCTAACCAGCATCCCAGCATCACAACATGCCTACCAGCATATGCTGTTTTTTTTTTTTTTTATACCAGGGATGGTTTTCGTAAGCAACTACCTTACAACAATACCTGAAACAGCAAATATGTAAAATCTAAATAATTAAAATATCACACCACTATTCTGGCCAACAAGTGGCCCTATATCATTAGTTCCGTCATTTAGCTCCACTTAAGTTTATTCCAATTAATTCGATTCCACCTACCTGTTCAGCAACTGTATTTTTGTGCTTCTGGCTTCACTGTAAGACTTATATTAAGCTTAATTAAGTTCTTATTACGTATTTTCAAGAAATTGTGATCTTTTTAATATATAGCCTATAATTAGTTGTTAATTAACAGCGCCTCACCTGAACACCGCGCCACCGCTAGCACATATGCTAGGTCAACACCTTCTCTCCGAACAAAAAAACTCCGGATTTACCGGAGTCACGTAAGCGACACGTATTTTCTACACATTTCAAAAAGTAAACTGCGAATTTCGATGACTTTCAGATAAGTTTTCTTTTTTTCTGAGACAGTTTCATATTAACAGAGAACTTAGAGAACAGAGAATTAATCTGTGAGGTAATGAGTTCTTTACTGCTTTGTTTAGAGAGAATATTTACTGAACATATCGACCAATATCTATTACATGTATTTATCTATCTAAAATTGGTATTACACTATATACAAACATATTATTTCCCTGAGAGAAAAAAAAACTGTAGACACGAACACAAAACGTGTAATGGTTTTACTGGTTTTAATGAAAACTGGTAATTGGTCACCTTCTGAGTGGTTTGTTAAAATGTCCTAATAGAATATGTCCCAAAACACACTGAGAAAACCATTTTTAATGGTTTTAATGGTTAAAAGTTGATGGTTTGTGATATTTGCAATGGCATCTGTGGTGGAAACCATTAGAATTTCAGTGGTGGTTTCTATTGGGTTTTTTCAGCAGGGTTAATAAGCCACAAGTGTTATTCCCATAAATGTAATAAAAATACTGACACGGTACAGTGACTTCTTCAGATATGTTTAAAGACGGAGTACATCCAGAGAGCATTTTATTTTTATTTGTAATACATTTATTGAGCAATATACAATATAAACACATCAAATACTAGGGGACATTTTAGGTTACAGCTTTGGGGGTCCTGTTAGTCTCCAGCCTTCCTTTTTTCCAATCTTGGTGAACATAGCCAAAGTTCCCAGACCAAGACACGCTGTGGTACCTGTGATAGCACTGTGTGCTAAACATAAAAAAACACCAGCAAAACTCATTAAACTCTTCATAAAGACACCAGTGACCTTGAATAATTATGTCAAGCATGTGAATATTGTACTTACTTCGTGCCCCGAGGAAAATACCTGAAGCACATCCACCAATGAAATAGTTGGTTGGGTCATCAGGTGCTTCTCTGGCCTGTGCGCTTAGACAAGTGGCCATTCCAAAGATGGCGCCCATGGCGGCTGAAAGGGTAGCAAACGGGAAATAAATTTAGAGCAAGTGTGTGCATTGCCATGACATGATTAATGTAGTACAAAGGCATCAGGGCTAAAGTGGACAGAACAAAGATGTAGGTCTTTAGGAAGTTTTGTTTATCAACAGGCATCTTTCCATTCTTTTCTCCTCTTCTTATTGCCAGGAAATGCAGTAAAGGCCTACATTGCTTCTCTTGTTGCCCTTTTGACTGAAAATCACAACCAAAAGTCGTATAATGTGGTAATCATATCAGTATTTTATTTTCCGAGTTGTGTATTCTGAGTTGTGTTGCAGTAAAAATAGCAAGTTAGCGCCAGTAGCGCACAGAGTGCAACCATTTCGCATCATCAAAATAATGGCCCCCATAGTCCAAAATATGTATAAAACGATAAGAATTAAAAAAAAAAAAAATTGATTTTTTATCGTTAGTTTTCAACTACATATTTCAGTAGGAGATATAATTTATGTTATATTAAGCCATACATATCTTAATATGCAGGGTTTTGTTTAATACAGCTTTAAACAAAGCTGTACATTAGAACATGTCATGTTTAATTTTATTTTTTCTTACCCATGGTGGCAGTGCCTGATGTTGCTCTGGTCAAAGCTTCCACAGCTGTTTCAGGTGGAAAAGCCACAATGTGGTAGGCAGAACCAACCAGCCCTGCAGATCAACAACAGCAGCAGTATTAAGGAACACGAAGTTTGTTCTTATAAAGCAGAGCATGCCTAATGATATTTCCATAAGCACTCTTCTAGTTCACTAGTCATTATGAGAGCCATACAAACAACATCAGTAGGTGTTAAACAAACAAACAAATAGTTAGTGATGGCAGATCTGGGTGTCATTTTGCAATCACAGACCAATACACGCTGATGCCAGAGCACATTATAGATAAATAAACTAACAGACGGAAACAAAGTCGAAAAATATAAATACAAGACAATGAGGAGAACAGTACATTGATGTTATTTACTGTATGACTAGCTAGTGTACATGCTAACAGCTTAGCCTTAGAGCGCATAAGCAATGCACATGTTTCAAACTACGCTCAAAGGATCCGTTAGAAAGCCTATAATCCAGATATCCAGCAAACTAACCGATGGCAGTGGCTACTTTTGTGGTGATCCATGTTTTGGCAACGCAGTCTTTGCCCTCTTCTAGATCCCAGTAGCCCATTTCTGCACCAAGGACACGACTGGAATATCGCGAGAGTTTCTTCGCGACCGTTTCCTTCTAACGCTGTTGTTGATCTCGTCGCGTCCAAGTGTTTTTGCCCCCCGTTGGCGTGGTGTGGAACTGCAACGCCCTTAAAGGTAACTAAACTAAACTAAACTATAAACTAAACTAAACTAAACTAAAATAAAATAAAATAAATAACTGTTACTTGAAAAAATAAAAACCTTAAACTTTTTATTCTTTCTGCTAACAATACAATTTTATTTAACTTGTAGTAAAATTAAAACTATTAAACTATTTTTAATTAAATTAATGTGCTTGTGTATGTTTTTATTTACTGAATGTTTTTATTTAATATTTCATATTTTTGGTAGATTTTATGGTACTAAATTATATTTATGGAATAGTTATGATCCATTTATTACATGTTAACCACTTTTTGAACATAGACATAAATTTCCAACTTAAACTTGAAATCATAAATCTTGAAATATTGATTTATGTTCCCCTTTTTAAAGAAGACATTTGGCAAATTATTGCTGAAGTGAGTGAATAAATAAATAAATTAATTAATTAATAAATTAGAAGTTTAAATATATTATTATAAAAAAGGCTCAAAATACTGTTTTTAAATTTTATATGATATATATGTTTTAAAACATTTTTTTTTTTCTAAAACGGCAAGAAATTCAAAGTCATAAATCTAACTTGTGTTCCACTTTTGAGGTTGATGTCTAAATATTTCTTTAAATAATCTTAACCACAGACTGTATTATTCATAATTTAAAACCTTTATTCCAAAATCCCATAATCCCATAGGAACCAATGTTTTTAAAATATGAATTCTCTACTAGGACAACATACTTGTTTTTATTTTAATGAGAAAGTTTAATAAAATATTCAGCACTGACTTTCATTATTTAGATATTAATTTTAATAACTGGTACAGTCCTAGCTATAAATATCAGTCAGTACATTTTGAAATTTTTTAATGCTAAATGAAACAAATCTATTACAAAATGTAAGTTATAAACACATATAATAATAATAATAATAATAATAATAATAATAATAATAATAATAAAAACAAAGGGCAATCGTTTTGACAAAATATTTTAATAAACGTACAGTCCCAAAAGAGACGCATCCGATTTGTTTGTAGCCTCGCAAGGTAAGTGCAGTTTGTAGTCACTGCTGTCTCTCCGTTTCGCCTACTCTGATTGGCCAGCGCCGCCAAATATCATTTCCGGGTCAGCAGCTACAGGTTGCTATGAAGTTGGTGCATATGACACGTCAGCTGGCTGGGAAACAAGAGCAAACTGCAACACCTGCTTATATAGGACAATGTCATAAACCTCCGCGCTGCATTTAAACGCGCACTGCGGACTGTCACTGCATTACAGACGCGGAGATTTACTGAAGAAGACTAGAGTCAGGCGCGTCGCTGCTGTAGCATCACGCATGCTGAGTTTGAGAGAGAGTTCAGCACCATTCAATCCGGACCCGTCCGACACGACCCGCAGAAGATGATCATTCGTTATCGTGGATGAGAGAGAGCTCACCGGACCGCTGCTTTTGTCTTCCGCATCCTGAGCAGCACGTACAGGGACATGTCGTCCCCGTCGCCGGTGCAGATCAGAGAGGCGAATGCGCACCTGGCCGCGCTGCACAGGCGGGTCACAGACCTGGAGCAGAGGCTGGAGGAGGCGGAGAAAACCGTGCGGGAGCAGGCGGAGAGTCTCATCCGCAAAGATGAACAGCTGAGAGCTACCACGCAAGAAATCACGGAGGCCAAGGACAAGTAGGGAAATTTCTTTATAGATGCCTAATATTTTATTATTTGACATCAAAACAACGCATTTACCAAATCAGAAAGCTCAGTTATGCCTCTGTTGCATTAAAAACTCTCTGACGTACATTGTAGCAGCTACCTAACAGATACTACTTCATATGATGGTGTAACCATCAGAAACCACACCTGTCACTGTGACAGCTCTTTACTGTTAACAAAAAGCAAAGCAAAACAGACCTGTGTTTGTTAATTGATCAGAAAAAGAACTGGTAGTTTTGTTTGTGCCAGACAGGTAAAGTGATTGAGGAAACTTGTTTGGAAACAGTGCAAAAAAGCTGTTCAGTTTGTAGTCCTAAAACACAGATGTAAACAGATTTTTTTTTTAATTTTATGAAATGTAGCATCACATCACTGGTTCACCAGTGGGTCCTCTGCGGTGAATGGGTGCCGTCAGAATAAGAATCCAAACAGCTGATAAAAACATCATAATAATCCACAAGGAATCCACAGGACTCATCCATCAGTTAACATCTTGTGAAGTAAAAAAAACTGCATGTTTGTAAGCAACAAATTCATTATTGAGATGTTTTTAACTTTAAACCGTCACTTAAAGGTAAAATACAAGTCTATAATCCATAATAATACTTCTATTTCTCCAGTGAAAAAGTCAATCCTCAATCCCCATATTTGTTTAGAATTGTTTTGGACTGTTTTTCATGGGACTGGTCACCCAAAAATGAAAATCTGTCATTAATTACTCGCCCTCATGACGTTCCAAACCTGTAAGACCACACAAATGGCTTTCTCGTAGCTTCGTAACATTAAGGTTGAACCACTGATGTTACATGGACTATTTTATCGATTACTTCCTTTAACGATTACTACCTTTCTGGGCCTTGAACGTGTCAGTTGCATTGCTGACTATGCAGGGTCAGAAAGTTCTCGGATTTCATCAAAAATATCTTTATTTGTGTTCTGAAGATGAACGAAGGTCTTATGGGTTTGGAACGACATGAGTTAGAGCACTTAATAACAGAATTTTCATTATAATTTATATTTTCAACTATAAACAGTGCTTGATCAGTGCATATTTCTCTACTGATTCAGACAAGACTACTTTTTTTTTTCTGGAGGAAGTGTTAGTATTAATTACAGACTTTTTTTTCTTTTAGCCTGCAGCAACAGTTTAAAGTTAAAAATCTTGATGGATTTGTTGATGTTTTTATCAGCTGTTTGGACTCATTCTGATGGCACCTATTCACTGGAGAGGAGCCATTGCTGAGCAAGTGATATAACAAGGTCTGTTGTCAGAATTACTTTAGCATGTCGCATTATACGGTCATACCTCAAACATGAATTTAAATTAGACTTGATTGTTCTGAATTTTAAATTTATACAGACAATCGCTGTAGTCCTTATATAGTAACTGTTTTAAAAAAAAAACACGGCAGCTTCAAATTCATATTTAATGCATCGCTGTATAGTTTCATAGATTATACAGTGATAGATGTATTACTGTATATTTTTGGCAGAACAAAACATGAACTATTGAAGTAATAACCAGAGACTTTAAAGAGATAGTTCATCCAAAATGAACATTTTGTCATTGTTTGCTCAGCCTTGTGTTCCAAATCTGTATGAATTTCTTTTTCCATACTAAGAAGTCAATGGGAATCAACAACTGTTTGATTACCCATATTCTTCAAAATATATTTTGTGTTCAGCAGAAGAAAGAAACTCATACAAATTTGGAACAAATTGAGGGTGAGTAAATGACATAATTTTCATTTTTGGTGAGCTTTCCTTTAATAAATTGACAGCTGCTGCTCTTAAAAGTTATTAGCAGTTTCCTGAGGGAAATTAGCCATCCATATTAGCCTATAAATTGATGTTATGACCGGGTTTTTACATAGTTTTACGATTCTGATTCACAAGCTTGTTATTTGATATGATTTCCATTTAAATTCAATATTGATTATTTTGGATATATATCAGGTACAGTACATGCCAAATTTTCTTAAGGAAAAAAAATCTCTCAACTAATGATGTAAAAACATGAGAGTCAGTTGTACTACATTACTGTAATATTGAATAAAATTAGACTACGCTCAATTAAGTTTTTACAATAATAAAGTTGCAATTACATAATTATATTTCTACTCCAATTCATTTTTTTCAAAATATAAACATTTAAATGGTGGCTGTTTATTTAAACGTAAATTAAACATTGAAAAAAAAAAATATATATATATATAAATATATATTAAAAAGACGCGGAAAAACGCTGCGCTGGCCGCTGGGTTCAACGGCAGAAGTTCAACTATTTCGGCTTGCGTGCCAGTGGTGCGCTCCACTGTGCGTGCGCTTTGGTCGACGCAGAAACCAAAAACGCTTTCCGCGTTCATGCTTGACATTGTGTGCTTCCACCCGCTGTGTTTTACTTTAGATATGCTTTCATTAATGCCGTTTGGAATGCAGTACTATTAGATGCACGAAACTCGCGCATTGTTCATATAATAAAAAAAAAAAGTTTGCACAAAACAAATTTGATATAAAATTTATAAAAATGTATCCATGTGCAGTAATATTGAAAACTAAGAATGTGATGCATAGTGATATTGAGTTGATAATGAAAATTGTAATTGAATTGAATCATGAAATCAATAACCTAATAACCCCCTAATGATTACAAGACCATATAGACCATTTCGCTAGATGTAAACATACTGGTCCCGATACACTTCCTGTTTCTTTTTTTTTAACTTTACACAAACATCACAAAAAAATACAACAAACATAACATTTGACTGGATGAAAATGTTACATTAGCACCTTTAAGATGTATGTGTATATGTGAATTTTTTAAAAAATAAAGAACAAAAAAACAGGAAGTGCTTCTGGACCAGTGTTGTTTACATCTAGCGAAATGGTCTATAACGAGTTTATGGTCACCAAATATATATATTTTTTCGGAGGTGAATGTGAGGTTACGTGACATTGTTTACAAGCTGTTATATTGACGTCTTTCTGCGGTTGAAACACTGACTGAGCGGTTACATGAGACAGGATAGGGATTTCGGTAAGTTGTACTCTTTCTTTTAACATACTTTTGGATGCTTATTCATCTTTATTTCATGCCAAAACTGGCATTAAAGTGTAGGAGATTATCAGTTTACGTGCGCTTCCCGCTGCCGCTTCTCTTGAACTGAGGCGCTACAGCGATCTGTCACTCCACATTAAACAGTGCCAAAACGGCATTAATTGTTTGAATACTGCAATAAAATGGACAGAATTTGAAATCTGAGACTTGTTTCGTACCAAAAGTAACAAAGCACAAAGCTTATTGCGATTAATGGGATGGGAGCTGCGCTACAGTGTTCCCCTCATTAACTGAAAACAGGCTAGACTAATAGATTTGGGAATTAAGAATTGATATAGTTTTGTAAAAATGAGAATTGATTAAAATCAAGAAATCGAAAATTTTTACCCAGCCTTATTGACTGAACAGCTCTATTCTGATTGACGTGTAAACTGGAGCTTTACTAATGTAATTAACAAACTTTTTTTTTTTCATGCAGAGAGATTTTCTTCCTCCATGAGAAGCTTTGTCAATCAGAGGAATCCATCCATAAACTCAACCAAACAATTAAGGAAAAAGATTCTCTAATCGGACAGTTACAACACCGCTGTCAGCTGCTGGACAACATTTGCAAAAGCCGTCCATTATTGGACAGCATGCTGGCCCAGATGGCTGAGGCTGAGAGAATGGGCCCTGTCAGTGACTTGGGGAAGCCCACGACCAACAGCTCTCTCACGGACGGAGAGTCCAACTGCAGCCCCAGCCGCCTCTCCAACCACAAAGACTTCTCGCTCAGCGAAGACGACTCTGACGATCAGGAATTAGATGGGGTTGTGTTTGGGACCACCGTATGAGAGTCTCAGATCACCTGCTCCTCATCTCAGGTTTAGCAGCCTGTGTGTTTTGATGGTTACAACTGATTCAGTGTCTGGTTAAAATATCTATTGTATCATAATACAGGTTACTGAAGTGTGAATGGGATTTTACTGTAAAGAGCGAATGCCTGGTTGATTCTGCCTAAATCTATGTGCAAACTGATGCAAGTATGCTACATATCTTTTAGATTTGTCCCTCAGACCACTTCAGTTCTCGTTACTGAATTGAACAGGTTTTTTAGGTTCAGTTTAAAATATGCTGACTTGTCCCATTTTAACTTTAAATTTGCATATGCTTTGTTATATTTTTCTCAGCTGTTTATTATACCTTATAAATGTATGTGTTACATGAATATTAGAGAAGACCTTTTTTTAAAAAAAATTTACATTGGAAATAACTGTTACATGCATTCAACCTGCAGTCTTATTCGTTAACGTGTTATCCCGTCCTGATTTAAAAAGAGCGTCTGGGAAAATGTTTTGGAGTTTTAATATACTCTGACGTTGCATGCTTTTTTTTTTTTTTTTTTTGGAGCCTCTCAGTGAACAATTTCAGCAGTCATATCCTGACACATTCCAAACCTCAATTACTTTACTTAACATATTTTGAGGAGTATTTTGACAAATTTAATTCAATTGTGCTTTACAAGTTTGCGTTTCGATTCGATTTCCGATCGAATTTTAAATGTTTATTTTGGATTATACCTCACAGTACATGGCAAATTTGCTCAAGGAAAAAAAAAAAAAAAACAAATCTCTCAACTAATGCTGTAAATACATGAGAGACAGTTGGTACTACATTACTATAATAGTGAAGGTTAAAATACTAAAATAAAAGTTAACTTTAACTTGCATAATTATATTTCCTCTCCGATTTGTTTTTTTTTATTTAAAAATAAGTCCACTTCCAGAACAAAAATGTACAGATAATGTACTCACCCCCTCGTCATCCAAGATGTTCATGTCTTTCTTTCTTCAGCCGTAAAGAAATTGTTTTTTGAGGGAAACATTTCAGGATTTTTCTGCATATAATGGACTGATATGGTGCCCCGAGTTTAAACTTCCAAAATGCAGTTTAAATGCGGCTTCAAACGATCCCAAATGCGGTTGTAAATGATCCCCACCGAGGAAGAAGGGTCTTATCTAGTGAAATGATCGGTTATTTTTATTAAAAAAATATAAAATTTAAATATTTTTTTAATCTCAAACGCTCGTCTCGTCTTGTTCTCCCTGAACTCTGTGTATTCTGGCTCAAGACAGGGTCGAAAAATTCTCATCATATTTTCTCCCTCAGCTTCAAAAATAATTTCAAAATCATCCTGCATCACTGCAGAAGTACCGACCCAGTCTTTGCAAAGTGAACATGCAAAGAAGACCCTTAACAAAAAAGGTAAAACAGCGATATACACTCTTAAAAATAAAAGTGCTTCAAAAGGTTCTTCAAGCGATGCCATAGAAGAACCATTTTTGGTTCCACAAAGAACCATTCAGTCAAAAGTTCTTTAAAGAACCATCTCTTTCTTCTTTTGTAATCTGAAGAACCTTCTTTCGCCATAAAGAACCTTTCGTAAAACAGAAAGGTTCTTCAGATGTTAAAGGTTCTTTATGGAACCATTTAGACAAAAAAGGTTCTTCTATGGCATCGTGAAGCACCTTTATTTTTAAGAGTGTAGGGCGATTTTGAAGTTGAGGGAGAACATGAGATGCAAGTTTTTCGACATACCCTGTCATGAACCGGAAAAAAAAAAATAGTTCAGGCAGAGCAAGACAAGACATTAAACATTAAACAAGACATTTTTATGAAAATAACCGTTTCACTAGATGAAACCCTTCTTCCTCGGCTAGGATCATTTACAACCGCATTTGGGATCGTTTGAAGCCACATTTAAACTACATTTTGGAAGTTCATACTCGGGGCACCATAGAAGTCCACTATATGGAGAAAAATCCTGAAATGTTTTCCTCAAAAAACATAATTTCTTTACGACTGAAGAAAGAAAGAAAGACATGAACATCTTGGATGACAAGGTGTGAGTACATTATCTGTCAATTTTTGTTCTGGAAGTGGACTTCTCCTTTAAACATTTAAAAGGTGGCTGTCATAAAACTTAATTTGTTAAAACAAATATTGAAGAACAGTAATAATGGTAATTAATGTTATATGGTGCATACATTTAGCAAAATGCTTCTTTCTAGAGTTCATTTTTCTAGCTGACTAACGAGTTTATGGTCACTGAATGTTTTTATTTTATTTTTCCTGTGGTAAATGTGACCTTACATGACATCGTTTGCAAGCTGTTATATTGACGTCTTTCCGCGTTTGAAACGCTGATTGAGCGATTACATGAGACAGAATACGGATTTCGATAAGTTGTACTCTTTAACATACCTTTCGTGCTGAAACTGCTTTTAAAACGGTTTTTGTTGTAAATGTGACCTTACATGACATTGTTTACAATTGTTATATTGACGTCTTTCCGCGTTTGAAACACTAATTGAGCGATTACATGAGACAGAATACGGATTTCGATAAGTTGTACTATTACCTTTCGTGCTGAAACTGCTTTTAAAATGGAAATGATCAGTTCACTGCCGCTTGTCATGAACTGAGGTGCTACCGCGATCCGTCACTGCACATTAAACAGCGCCAAAACGGTATTTGGTTTTTAAATATTGTAATAAAAAGGACCGAATTTGAAATCCAAAACTTTTTCATATAAAATCGGAAAACTTATTGCGATTTATTGGATGGGAGGGGCTGTATAATTTTCCATTCGTGAACTGAAAACAGGCTAGACTAACCGATTCTTGGGATTTAATAATTGATATCGTTTCCTAAAAATGAGAATCGATTGGTGAATTTTGTTACATTTTTCTTTACAGATATAGTAAAACGTCCTAAAAAAAAAGCTCATGGTTGAAATATTCTAATAAATAATTGTGCTATTTTTAAGTGCTACATCTAATGTGTGTTCTAAAGTGTGTTTTTTTTTTTTTTTCCTCAGAAAAACGTACAGAAATCAAACACTGACATTACTATTTTCTTTTATGTTAAAACAATAAACCAACGAACAAACAAAAAGCTTAAATATGCCTATTAAATTTTGAGTCGGGTTATACATGATTTAGACCCTTTAGACTTTTTTTTTTTTTTTTAATCCATTTAAACAAGTTATTTTGGACAAATTTTTATTTGAAAAATGATAATACTTTACATTAAGGTCCATTAATGCATCAGATATCATTAACTAAAAAGGAACAACATTTTACAGTATTTATTAATATAATATTTATATATAAGTATACTGTTCATGTTAATTTATACAGTTTTAAATGTTAAGCATGTATTATTATACACAAATATTAACATTAATAAATCCTGTAAAAAATATTGTTCTTTGTTATTCCAGGTTAGCTGGTGCATTAACTAACGCTAACATACAAAATGCTCCTGAACAACTTTAAAAATGTTTGTTTTTTCATATTTAAAGATTTGTGCTGGAAACTCATAAGTAACAGAAGTGAGTCATAGTGGTTATCTACAAAACAGGACTTTTTGTGATACCATACCACCATTGTGCAGTTAAGCGAGGCGCTGAAGCTCAAGGCTGCAGTTAGTGACATTGTGACACCAGACTTAGACTGTAATTTAAGGTGCATTGTGTGTAATTAAATGATCTATGCAGTGAAGTTGTTCCCTGAGAGCCTCCCTTAATAGACAGTTAACAGTTAGCACTTAAAATAGAGCTTCACCAGATAAGTGGAACAAATCCAACCAAGTTAAAGCTGTTGCTTTCACATTTACAGGCTCATGGTTGAGAAATCGTAAAAAGAGTGTAAAAGCACTAGTTTTTGTTTGTTGAATATCTTATATAGCTGTTTCCTGGATTGACTAACCTATGTTGCATAATTTACATGTAAACTGTCCTTATGTTTGCTGTTATTTCATTTCTAATGTGATGCCAATACATAGATATGGCATAGGCCTTTCTCTAAATCCATTTTGTTGTTCTTGAACATTCAATTCGGCCTAGCAAAACCAAGTCTATGCAAGCCTGTCTTATTTTGCCATATTTATAGTGTCAAGCTGTGGAAAGCCGGAGGGAGGGGAGCCATAATGTAGTGAATGCGTGTACTGATGATGGGGCATTATTCATGTACAGCATGTCACCTGTCCTGTTAAGATGTGATGGTTACATATTATTTTCGTGTTCGTTTTAAGAATTACATGTGGTTTTGAACTGCAGCATGGTAACTTTACATATTGGGGCATGTCATATTTGTCTTGTTAGTGCCCTGTACTGAAGTGTGTTTGCTAACATTTTTCTCTACAGATAAAGTAAAACAGTGCCTAAATGACTCATGGTTACTTGTTCAATGGAGTTATTTATTCTGAAAAATTCTAATAAATTATTTTGTTATTCTTCAGTGCTAAATATCTAAATTGTGTACTTCTTCCTGATGCATTGCACAAAGTGTGGGAGCAACTTCCCTACGAAAGGTTTGCACTGTGAATACAATAAGCATTTTAAAAAAAATTAGATAACTTTATTCTGTTTAACTCTTGAACATTAAAAGGAAATTCAAAAGTGCAAAATCATGAATTACTTTATTATTTCCATTTTACTGATGACTAAAATATCACTGTAGTCATATATTTCTGTAATATGTAACATACGTTACCTTACTCAAAAATATTCATCCTTAGGAATGCATATGGGTGCAGACTTGTAGTGTTTCTTTATTAAGTGACATCGCCGACTGCTGGTCTGGCATGCATAATACATTATTTTAATCGTTTTTGCAGATCTGTGCGAATGGGGATCGTTTTGACAATTCTGTTGTCTATAGGCAATTTCAAAGATGTGAAGGAAAAACTTTCAAGGCCATAGGGTTCATTTACATAACAACGATGTACTAAATGTTTTTCAAAAGTTTGACCGACAACAACATTGTCAGAACGATTCCCCGTTCACATGGATCCGCAAAAACACTGTATTATGCATTCGCATTTTTACATATTGCATCAGAAACGATCGGGTGATGGAATAGCCAAAATTTGAAAAAAAAAAATTGCAAATATGTTTTTACACTTGCTTGAGGTGTTTTTTTTTTGTTGTTTTGTTTTGTTTTCTTTGAAGTGTGTGAAAAAGGGTTAATGCTAATAATGTGAAATGGAAATGCATTTTGCGAATAAATTAACGTTACTCCACGCGCACCAAAAAAACAAAAAACAAAATTAATGTAACTTGCGCTATGGGACGGGATAACTTGACTAACCAGCAGACCGATCTCATTGCACAGAATCTGAAAATTCAGAATTCTCATTCTGAAATGCTTGAGCAAAGTATTCACCACCGAAAGCAGTAATAGCATTTACTGCGTTTCGTCTACTCTCTTTGAGGCACAAGAAATGTATTATATTTGAAAATTATATTCAGTGGCTCCCCTACTTTTCTTAGTAATATTTAGTGTCAGTTTATCAGGAAGTGACGATTTTGTTCTCTTTGATTCGTTGGATGGAAACGGTGCTCATTCGCAAATATTTTCTGCGATATTTCAAATTCGCAACTTTGGATGTATAAATGCCCCCTTAGTGCATGTATGGAAAATGTTTCTTTAGGAGAACAGGGTTTCAAAAAGTTGTGAAACTTGCGAATTTAACTTATGCACAAAATAGGAATATCGCATTAAATTATGGTGAATAAGTACCGTTTCCATCCAACGAGTCAAAGAGAACAAAATCGTCACTTCCCGATAAACTGGCACTAAATATCATTAAGTAAAGTATCCACTTAATATAACAATTTTCATATATAATAAAATTACTTGCGCCTCAGAGCAAGCAGACGAAACACAAATGCGGTCATTGCTTTTGGAGGTGGATGCCTGCTGTTTGTAAGACAGTTCTGCGAGGCAATTATACAGAATTACTTTGCTGACAGACTTCGGGTATTTAAGAATGACCATAACATTTCAAATGCTGTGCAACAAGATCAGTCCACTGGATAGTCAGATTATGCCGTCCAAGTCACGTGACTTTTTTTTATGCGCATGGCGGAATTTATTTGGGAAATGCATTTCCATAATATAGTGTTTTAAGTCGTTTTTGCTGATCTGTGTGAACTGGGATCATTTTGATAAGGTTGATGTCTGTATTTGAAAAACGTAAAGGGAAAACTTTCATCATTGACGTGTAACGTATCTTAAATGGGAGGCCCTTGCAGAATCTGTGAAAATGTGAATAATTTCATAAAAATAAGAAAGATCATACAAAATGCATTTTATTTTATGTAGTACTGTCCTGACTAAGCTATTTTACATTTAAAAAAAAAAAAAAAAAAAAAAAAAATAAATATATATATATATATATATATATATATATATATATATATATATATACACATATATTTTAATAGCTGTGTTTGAGTCCCTCAGTTGTCCTCAGTGTGAAAAGATGGATCTCAAAATCGTACAGTCACTGCTGGAAAGGGTTCAAATATGCAAAAGATGCTTGAAAACTGAAGAATCTGCAGGACCTGGAGGATTTTTCTGAAGAACAGTGCTGTTTAACTGTTCAGAACAAACAAGGGACTCATGAACAACCATCACAAAACAAAACAAACAAAAAAAATAAAATAAAATCATCCCTGATCATCCAGGTAACCATACACAACATTTAGAACCAAGGGTTCCCAAACTTTTGAAGGGGGTTTTTTGTTCTTGTGGACTGTATCTCATGTAAAATATCCCAGGACAGTACTAAATAAAAAATAACATGCATTTTGTAAGATCTCTCTTGTTTTGTTAAAATTATTCATATTTTCACAGATTCTGCAAGGGGTTCCCAAACTTTCGTATGAAACTGTACATTAGGGTTTTTTTTCATATTGATTTCATATTGTGATTTTGCCAAAGATATTCATTATACCCTGTCACATTAAAATACCCAGCATTACATTATGTCTGAAAATAGAAAAATGAAGGAAAATTTGCATCTCGTTCAGTCAGACTCACAGATACAGATGTTGTGTTTTTGAGAAGAACTTCCAAACCGAAGTGTCCCCGGTAATCTAATGCAGTAAGCTTATTAGAAAAAATGTGGATATCCAAGACACAACTCAAATCCTAATATTAAGTAATATATTAAATTCTGGAAAATTGGAGTACAAATTCATCTTTATTTCAATATTTAACACTTTTTTTACATAACATTTTTTTCCATTTTCATTAATAGGACAAACATGTCAGTAATTATGTTGCATTAAAAGTGCTTCTGTTGCACTGCTCTCATACAGGCTCAGTGGGGGAAAATACTTAAGTAATGAATCTTTAGTGGAGTTAGTGTGGTAGCAGCACCTTCCCTCTACCAATGCAATTATGAAACCCTTTGGTCCCATCAGGGCCGACAGGCTGGCGCACAACCAGGACATTTAAAGACCTCATTATCTGATTGGGTGACAAAGAGCCGCCCATCTCAGGATTAATGACCTGGGCAGCATTTTTCCGTCTCTGGACCCAAGGGCTGCTTGGGAAGCCCAAGTCATCTGGGGAGAGCTCACCTGAGCCCTTGTACCTGCTGAAGGAGGATGTACCAGCTACGTTAGGTGAGCTGCTGAAAGGATGCGTGGCCAGAGGAGAGGTCACATGACTGCAAGGAAAAAGCTTGCGAGGCAGGAGGGGGCTGCCTACGGGACTGCCAAGGGGATTCCTGTAAGGGTCAGAGCGGAAAGTCGATATCCGCGGGATGGCGAGGGGGCTGCCGTAGAGGGCCTGAGGGCGGGAGACCCTGCGGTTGGGCCGGGGCGAGGCAGGGGCAAAATCAGACTCTGAAGAGCTGCAAACAGCCGAATCCTCCAGAGAATAAAGGAAGCGCCTGGACTTTCTGTTTGGCTTTTTTAAACTCTCATTGTCGATACCTTCTTCAGACTCTTCCTCCATTAGGCTTTGGCTCCATCCTGGCTTACGAGTTCCTCGGCTACCCAGCAGAACCACACAAACGCCCCTTCCTCCTTGCTGCTGCTCTTCCGCCTTCAGGGCATCGTAGGCCTTGCGCGCGCCCTCCAGATACTCGTACTCCACCACAGCACACACTTTGCGCCCCAATTCGGGGTGTTTCTTAGTATAGCGTTTCAACTCTGCTGGGATCTCTTTTCCTGGACGCAGAATGCGGAGAGATGAAATGGTGCCGTAGGGGGAAAACACCCGCATTGCAGCTTCCATGATGCCTAGCTGCTCCACCCCCGGTGACCCGTTTAACTCATCTTTGACTGGCCCAGCACCATCGAGGAAGTTCCAGGCCAGAAGTAGCTTGCTTGTGGGGATGCACAGGAGCCAATCAGGTACTGGAGTCATTCGTCGCACCTTGGTTCCCATCTCATTGACTTCCAGCTGTGGAGACGTTCTCGCAGCTGCCAGAGTGGTGCGCCAGTCACGAGTGAGATCTCTAATCTGTGAAAACATGAATCAAAGCATACTAAGAAGTAATATTAATAGTGAGAAAAAAAAAAGTTCCATTACTATATACTGTAAAAAGTGTCAAAGAAGACATGGTCATTTCACAGCAAAACACTGTTAAATTTGCAGTTTTTGGAAGTGAAAAAGAAAAAGACACCTTATTTACAGTAATTTAACACTCCAAGAATTCCCTGTGCAACATTTTACATCTAAAGGTTGTTCATTTAAATAATTGTTTGTCATTTATTTATTTATTTAACCTTTATTTTATTTATTTAACGAAAAGCTACTTATAAAGAGTTTTGATTCACCATGTGTCTTCTATTTTTAGGTGGCTTTCAGAGTATTGTAAACGTACAAGATAGATTTTAGTACTTCAGTAGGTTAACATTATTTCAGTTAATGAAGTGTATTTTTTTAAACTGTAAATTTATGTACAATTTGTAAAACTTATTTCATTATGACACTTCAAATCAGATGAAGATGTTGGCTATTTGATCTCACCTTCTTGAAAGATGTCAGCAGCTTCAAACTAACATAACCCATCTTGTTTCTTTGGACATGTTTTAGGAGGAAAGCATCATCTGCTAGATTCTCATCAGAAAGGTAGTTCTCAAGCTGGGCAGCAATTTTTTGTGTCAAATCTTCGTTTGGAGGAATCCAGAGTTCACCCTCACAAAATTCCTCCTCAAAAACATCAGTCAACTCGGTTGAACTCCTGTAAAACAGTTTTGTCATACATTTAAAAAAAAAAAAAAAAAACATCTGAAATTTATCCATTAACTTACCCGTCCAAACTATCATTTAGCCCATCATCAGTGTATGAGAACAGCCCCTTTGATTGCTGGGTGTCTTCACAATGGAAGATGTCAGTAAAACCGGGTGAGGACATGCTGTTGACAAATTATGTTTATCTTACATTAACAAAGACGTAAGTTAAACGTTAAAAATATACAGTCAGTTGTTAAACCGTTTTCTAAACAGCCTACCTGACGTCGTCCTTGTATGTTTCCCCGTATACCGCCACACATCACCTGAAGACAGGTGATCCTTTTTAGAATACTGATTTATACGTCCTTACGTCATATTGAAAAAAATAGATCTGCTGGGCGACGTCGTGCTTCCTCAGAAACGACCACGAGGGTAAATTATAAATTCATAAGGAATTGTTTTCAATCTCTCAGATTTTTTAAAAGTTTTTTTCGATTATTTAAATAAAAATAAAACTCGAAATTCGAATTGTTTGATATTAAACAGCACATAAGCCCATGCGCACTGAGGGCAAAGCGCCGTTTGGAAGCATAAATGAACGTATGGAAAAATAAGATCCTCATAGAGCCTCAGCCGCATTATTTACACTTAACCTCTCTTAATTGCTCAATTACACGTAGCCTCTGTTCCCAAGAACTTACTAAATGCTTAATGGTTGTGTTAGTTACTATGCGACCCCTGAACGTTTGGAAACCCTGCATGCAGACTTTATGCAAACCCACCTTGGACCCGACTTGTGTGTGTACTGTAAGAGATGAGGTGTCAAGATTAAGTGCAAAGTGTATTCCAAATGAATAGGTACCGCAGGGGATCCGTGAGACGGTAGTGCAGGACTACAGCCGACCCCCCTACTAGGCTTCCTGTATATTAGAACTGTTAACATCCCTCGTGTTAAGGACAAGTTTTTCCTCACGTATGTGGTATGCTGCAGAGAGCACGATGAAGGTAGTCTGAAGTTCTGCTAATTAGCTAACACTATTCGCAGCCAATAAACACACTCAGGATAATGTGTGCTCACGCATATTATAATTAC
The DNA here is from genome assembly GCA_036247105.1 of Cirrhinus mrigala. NCBI lineage: Eukaryota > Metazoa > Chordata > Actinopteri > Cypriniformes > Cyprinidae > Cirrhinus > Cirrhinus mrigala. The sequence goes on from CM070017.1 coordinate 17,584,061, forward strand.
AGTAACTGTTGCCTTTGTAGATGTAAGCGACTCGGTGTGACCGGAATTAAAGCCATTGCTGATAAATACTAATAAGACCACATAAAGGCATTTTCGCGATTTGTATCACCACATGTTAGCAAGCAATCAATGCACTTTAAATATAAGTTTACAAACAATTAATGCACTTTAAAAACTAAAAATACATTAAAATTCGAAAAATGTTGTCTGGTTATAGGGCAGGGAATGTCACCAAACCGTATTTACATAATAAAACTTTTAAGTTTTTCTTTTTTTGGGCCAAGACATATTAAAATACATATTATTGCCATAATATATTATCACCAGTAGATGGCGCTCATTGACAGAAGATAGTTCTGCAGAAATACTATTTGCTGAAATGCTTGAGTTGAACGTCATAGTAGCACTCTTTATCACTTATTATATTTTAAATAGCATTCCTTTACTATTAATTAAAATTTATGATATAATTCATCTTATGACAAAAATACAGTTAATTTCAGATTCCAAGTATTTTTCCAAAGAGCAACAGATAATTTATTGCACTATAACCATTAACAGCAGGTGGCGCATTAGAACAGTGAATAAATTGCATTCGACTCAGATGATGTGGGTTAGATTAAATTGACTGATTTGAAAAGTAATTTAAGATTCATTTGAAATGCATTAATGCACTTAAATGCAACCTTGTGTGAAAGAGTTGTTGCACGGACATAAACGCAGTGTGATAATATCATGACAGAATTAACTCTGAAGGCATTTCTATTGAGGAAAGTAAATCGATAAAACAATTAAGTGCCCCTTAAGATGTTGACCCCAGTGTTTATGCAGTCCGACGGGTTTCGTAACTCGAGCACAACAAGGTCCCATGACAACATCAACAGCTCTGATCCTGTGACTGTACCGTCTATAATTAGCCGGTGGAACTGGAACAGCCTGGGTGATGAAAGTTCCAGGTAACAAGGAGACAGAAACTCTACTGCCTTCTAGAGCCTCTGCAGTAGACGACTCGTGTTTTGCAAAACAAAACAATGCCGTCTGCAAAGACAGATGCCATTAATTTAAATGCATCGTGCTCGGCACTAACGGTGCACAATACTTGCATCGGGATAAGAATTGGGAGACATGAGTCATTACGCAAGCAAGAGAGTTTCGACCAACCGGCGCTTGCAATTTCAGGATGTGCCCAAATATTATAGACCTAGATGCAATCACTATTCATTTTTCCATATATTGCTATACTTGCAATTCAAACCCGAGTATAAATGAAAACTGGGTAAAATTCTGGTTTCATTAAGTTTTGTACATGATGCAAAATTTTAAGATATATCTGCAACATGCACATCGAAAGCATCAGGGAAACTCCATCATTTCCATAAGGAAATTCCATTTCGGTACAAACAAATTGAAAGCTACTAGGTGCATGTTGTACTGGCTGTTTGGGCAAAGATTCCCCGAATTGGCCCACGTGGGCTCTAAGCAGGAGTTTCCCCCATCACCAATGGCAGAGCGAGCCCGAGACGCTTGTGGAACACTTCTAACCAATGAGAAAGAAGAGCGTTTTGCAAAGCCTCGCCCACACGAAAGCGGTATAAATGCTATGGTTTCGCTGGAAGTCGGCAGAAACAACTTCTGAGACACAGCAGAACGAGCAAAGGAATACAACTCCTAACGATATTCGGATTACACTTTGAACAGCACACTTAACTGGATTTTAATATTTCCGAGCTCTTCCGGAACTTGTGGATTACTATTATTTGAAGCAAAATGACCCTGGAAGAAGTCGTTGGATGCAACATCACTGATAAAAAGTAAGTTCTTCGTTGCATGCATACATATCTAATGTGAATCTCAATGGGTATCTTAGTGTATACAGACCTATCCGATTGTCGCTTACCATAGTCCGCATGTTTTTACAGAATGGACACCGTGAGCCAAGCATTGGAAGAGCTGCTGGTAGCAGCACAGAGACAGGACTGTCTTACAGTCGGCGTTTATGAGTCTGCAAAACTAATGAATGTGTAAGTATATACTCATGTCTTGACTTTTACGCATTTTACTGGTATTACTGTGTTGTTTTGTCTTAACAAACAGAAGACTAATTGCAATTCGTTTGATCAACAGAGACCCAGACTGTGTCGTGCTCTGCGTTCTGGCCACCGATGAGGAGGACCTGGACGATATTGCGCTGCAGATTCACTTCACGCTCCTTCAGGCGTTCTGCTGCGACAACGACATTAACATCCTACGGGTGTCTGGGTTGAGACGCCTCGCACAGGTGCTCGGCGAGCCAACCACCGTGGATAACAGCGAGCCAAGGGATTTCCACTGCATTCTTGTCACTGTAAGTACACTTACAATTCTGTTATCATATGCAGCATGCATTCAGATGTAATTTTTTCTTTTCATGTGACATTGACTTACGTTGGATTTCATGCATTTTCACAGAACTCTCAATGCCAACCACTCAAATGCCAAGCACTGAAGGACGTGGGCAACTACTGTGAAGAGAGCCGCTGCAAAAACCAATGGATTCCGTATCTGTCGCTGCAAGAGCGCTGAACGACTTGCGATGCTTTTAATGCAATGAAAGATGGAAGAGTCATTCTCTGCGAATGAAAGCAAAAGGGCTCTGCACCAGCCGCCGTTGACTGCTGCGTCATGTGAAGGGGCTGTGAAAGAGAAAGTGGAGCTCTTGGAACTGTGCGCACGGACCGGTACATTCCACCCTGCAACCTCCAGCTTGTCGTGTCCTCCGTAGGGGAAAGAAGTGGTCGTTTGGTAGCGGAGGCACAAGTTGTGGGAACATGAACTGTGAAAGGCTGCCTGTCGGCGCAAGCTAAGCCAGAGCACTTGCACGCGGGCGGCGTGGGCGCGCTCGCGCCCCCGGCTTCATATGTGCAATGGGTTGGAAAGCGACGAGTGTGCGTCACAATCGCTGACTGCGGGACGAACATTTCGAAATGCTGAGTGAATGATCTGTGTATGTGCCGGACTCTAGTAACTATGAACTGCAGTAGCATTGATGCCAAGCTACAAATGGACTGCAATCGCTTCTGTTAGAATGCACTGGCAAGGACAGTGTTTGTGGAACAAAATGAACTCTGTTGAGTTATTGAGAAATGCATACTATAAATTGATGTAAGTTATTTCCAGTAATTTAAATAGAGTAATATATGCATTGCTATTGTTGTCAAATGCAATATTGTTTCAATAAATTATTGACTGAGAATTGTACACCTTTGTCTGATGTTTTGCTTTCAGTAATGCATCTTATGAGTCTCAAAACAATATTCACTTAGCTTAGTCAAAATAACAAAACATTTCCTGGTGAACTTCCTTTCAAATTAGGCTGGGCAGTATGGCAGTGAGTGAAAGGGAATTACCCTACTGAGGTGTGAATACATACAGTGGAAATGTTAAGAAAAAACGAGAGCTCTAAGTGACGTACAAACAAATCACACAGTTTGCCAAGGGATAGTCTTCATATCCTCTTGAGCTAGAATCAGCGTCATATCCTTACTGATACACTCCAATTACGACACCTTACTGACAGGAATGCAGCCTTTACAAGTAATTCATGTCGAGTTCCGTCTACTTTGGCAAGCTCTGCTCCTCCATAAAGTAACAGTGCAGGGCTTGCATAACCTCCAGAAAAGGATCTGACAATATGATCCATATAAAATGGCTTTTCAGTAAGTGATTTGAGGTTATGTTACAGATATCTTATCACAGGTCTGTGTAACAATCTGCAATTGTTATGTAGCAGGTAACTTGTGACAAATTTTACAACAGCGGGTCCCACTGGGTAGACTGGGACTGTGTTTTCCTCAAGGGCGAAATGGTGATGCCAGTTTATGCTTGATCCTTTCACGGCTTGGTCTGGGTTACTAGGGCAAAACTATTAAGCTACCACCACCCTTCGGTAAAACTCTGGCACACTTATTCGTAAGCTTTTGTTTTTCCAGCTCCATCCAATTGCTGTTTATGTCAGCGTTGTGAAATCTTGAGAGGTGAAGAGCAACATGTTAACAGTTTTTGTAAAACAAACAGTGCATCTTATGAGAGCTTCTTCCAACATTGATTCAGAATCACAAGCATGCTGTTGTGATATTCTTTGAGCATTACTGTTAATCTGAAGCAACAAATGCTAGTATTATACAGTCACTGTTAAAGTGAACTCGAAAGTGAACTTCGGTAAAACTCTGGCACACTTATTCGTAAGCTTTTGTTTTTCCAGCTCCATCCAGTTGCTGTTTAGGTCAGCGTTGTGAAATCTTGAGAGGTGAAGAGCAACATGTTAACAGTTTTTGTAAAACAAACAGTGCATCTTATGAGAGATTCTTCCAACATTGATTCAGAATCACAAGCATGCTGTTGTGATATTCTTTGAGCCTTACTGTTAATCTGAAGCAACAAATGCTAGTATTATACAGTCACTGTTAAAGTGAACTCGAAAGTGAACTTCGGTAAAACTCTGGCACACTTATTCGTAAGCTTTTGTTTTTCCAGCTCCATCCAGTTGCTGTTTAGGTCAGCGTTGTGAAATCTTGAGAGGTGAAGAGCAACATGTTAACAGTTTTTGTAAACCAAACAGTGCATCTTATGAGAGATTCTTCCAACATTGATTCAGAATCACAAGCACGCTGTTGTGATATTCTTTGAGCATTACTGTTAATCTGAAGCAACAAATGCTAGTATTATACAGTCACTGTTAAAGTGAACTCGATATTAATGACTTGTTATCAAAGGATAATAATAGAAATGAGGAATCAGAGTTTCCTAATTTAGTCTCCTTTGAGATGAAAGACGTCGCCTATTTTCTCGGGCATTCCCTGAGCTGATTGTGCGTCTGACGTAGCCCGTTTCTGATTACGCATTGGAACCCCGGAAACGTCATTGACCATTTAAGGGCAAATCTGAAAGCGCCCACTGTGTCGGTTCTACTCAACACCAGCGCAAAATATAATCATTTAAACCAAATTCTTAGAATTTAAAGCATCACATTATACCTCTTTATTTGGATAGGGCATCTCCTAACCGCTCACCGACTGAGTCGTGCCCAGCGCTTCTGCCGCCGGTATGTGAGGAATGCGGAAGCAGTGGCTGTTTCCATAGATGTGCAGCGTGAATGCGCTAGCTGTTTCCCACAAGGTGCGAGAGTGAATCATGCTGTCTTTTTTCTCTTATCGTGATCACGGGGAAGAGTCCAGAATGAGATGAGAAAACAGTCGTTAAAAATCCTGATGACATATAACGCTCCTAAACGTGAACTATGATGGACATTTATTATCATTACATTCCATTATCTCTTAAGATAGGATATTATCAGGATAACGTTATTCAAAAGATATCATTCCGTCCTATATATATATGCACTGCACAATTAATGACTTCAGGTTTATTAGCCCCTATATGGAAATAATGTGAAGAATAGCAATGTGCAATAAACGGTAAAACTGTTTGCACCACGAAGCAGTGTGTTTATAATTAAAATACCTCTGATAGCACACGTACATCATGGAGACGTCTATCTGACGTCTGCATTTATATCTGCAAGACGTATTTTTAGAGTGTTTGCTCATCTGGAATACGCCTATAGGATGTTTCCTATGAGATGTCAAATAGTCGTTTATTAGATGTCTTTAAGATGTTTTCGATTTTAAACGTATGCAAAAAACTGACATCTTACAGACATCTGTCAGATATTTGTACACAGCAGATGCTTTCCAGATCAAGCAATCTTTAACAGACATCTTGCAGACGTACATGTGCTATCTGGGACATTAAAATAATATGGTAAAACACCAATTTGCAATATCAAGCAGCAAAACAAGCTGTTTTGTAAAGCTAAAAATAGCTGGATGCCGATGAGACTAGAAACCAAACCCGTATAATTTACAAATGACCATGTCAGAGGTGGATACTTTGTTAAAATGAGTTTTTGCGTTGGCGCCAATAGCCTTGTTGTTAGTGCTCACGGCGATCCGAGTTTGATTTCCAGCTCGAGGTACTTTGCCGATCCTCCTCCCCTCTCTCCTTCCAATACTTTCCTGTCGTCTCTATACTGATCTCAATAAAATGCATAAAAAGCCCATAAAAATAACTTTAAAAAAAACTGTTTTTGCAAAGTAGCACAACTCAGCACTGTACAAAAAGTGCTGAGGAATTCTAAATGCCTCTGATTGGCTGCTGCATTCAAAAAAATCAACAGCTATGTCTGTGATTGGCTACATCAATCAACGCTGCAAAAACATGATGGAAACCGAAATCTTTTACAGTCTCATCAGCGCAGACGCAATAATTTAAGCAATAAAGCAGTGTAAAACAATTCACCAAAAAAAAAAAAAAATAGGGGAAAACATCACTTTAATTCTATAGCATTTGTTATATGTGACCTATACAGGTCCTCTAAGGTCATACAAAATGTTCGCCAGTGCAACAGAATTGACATTAATGCAAATTGTAATAACTGTAAAAGGTACACTGACGTACATAGAAATACATTTGTGTTACTATCACAAAACTCATCTCAAAATTCTTTTCAAAAGCATGACAAAGAGAGAGGTATACAGGAATAGATACACCTACACAAACTAACTCTAAAAAGAAAGAGCAGTTTAGTATTTTTTAAAGCACTCATAGGCAGAAACCATGGGCCCCTGCTGAAAGTTTCCCTTCCCATAAAGCCTTGATCTGTGTGTGCTCTGTAATGACTATGCGCCACCCAGACTGTTTCTGTTTGACTCTGGTCTCTGAGGTCGTCAGGTACATTCAGGCTAGCAGCAGCGCTTCTTTCCACCCCCACCCAATTGAGCAGCCAAGACGTGACTCGTGGCCAAGTTTAAGACCCATCCTGCAGAGCAGACCAAATTAAATAGACAGTAAAACCATAGCTTGTGAATGCTCTCATTTTCATTGCACTGTATAAGTCTTTAATCAGCATTTTATCTCACCGCTATAAACACATTGCTCATGCTTAATTAAAGCTACCAATTACTAGGTTACAGCAGATGTTGACAGTGTTTTTAGAGAGAGGGGCTCTATGGCTCGCCAACTTACAAAGAACAAGACTATTGCTAAAAGCTCTCATGAAATTGTTGTATTGTATTATTGTATTACTGTTATTGTATTATACATCTTTCGTGATTATTTTATTTGAAATCCTTTTTATGTGAAACATTCGGTGTATAAAAATTTTACACATGCCACGTCTTTGAACAGTAATCTGCTGCTGCTTTTAGGAAAACCATCTTGAGGTTCTCTAAGGTCTAGTGTGGCTCACAGGAGTCAACCTGACTGCTGCAGGAACCAGCTGGGTGAGCAGTGAGTTTAAGGCCTGCGTGCTGCTTGTCACTCGCAGTCATGGTGAAAACAGGGAGCGGGTGAGCTTTAAGAATACGTGCTATTGTACGGCTCTCTCGTGCTGCAGCTGACCAGACAATAGCCAGCTGTGTGTTCCTCTCCAGAGTGCTGGAAAAAACGTGCACGCGTGCTCAGCCCTAGAGGCGTCACTCCGCAGCACAATGGCAGCACACGTAAGTGGCTTAAAAGACTAAATTTGCCTGAACGAGACTGGTGACTGGAGTCGAAAGTGCTGGCGAGTGCTGACGTCAAGCCAGAGAGAGTGAGAGAAGAAGGGAGGGAGGGGGGTAATAGAAACAGAGAGCCTTTTCTTTCACTTGGCAAAAACCCTGGCTGATTTAGAGTTGCTGACAGTATTTAGTTCAGACAGCAGGGCTATTAATAGAATGGCCTGCTGGAGTATTTTTAGCACAACAGGGCTATATTTATATCTCAGGGAGTGGCGTCTTCTAGATAAAATAAGGGGCGATTTAAAAAACCCAAGACGGATTCTCTCGCCCCTCCTGTGGTTCTGCTGAAATGGCCCAAAACTTTTTTGCCTTGATTGAGAGCACAACAGAGCCTTTCTTTTTTAAGATGTGTGCAGTGCTGGACGGTTGGGACTGAGCTGCCGTGCATCTTAGCCATAATTATAGACTTGTTTTAAGCCCCCTACCACCCAGTTTAGCCCCAACTGTAACCAACAAGTCCATCCACACCCGCACGCTTACCATATGCACGCATATGTCAGTGATTCCCTATAAAACCAGTCTTTAATTTAAATAAAACCGCACCTATTACACTGACCTCTATGTATTAGGGTCAGTGACAAATACCGGTGTCCGATGTAAGGAAAAGTAACCATCTTTTTAAAATTCTAGCTTAAAACGCATCTGGTAAATCTTAGAAACAAAATCATAGTATTCAGTTTGATTTCATACAATTAAAAAAAAAACCTTTTAAACCATTTTCACCAACAGTTTTTGGTTTAATCACTCTAAAAACGACTGTCTAGGAAAGAATAATAGCATATTCCATGTTTTAGAGCTGCTTTAAAGCAGAATTTGGAAGTTTGCATCACTGATTCTGCTACTTGCTTAATACCATAAAGATGTTTCGAATCTCTATTGTATAAAACACAATATAAATAAAGGTGACTTAACTTTAAAAAAAAAAAAAAAAAAAAAAATTGAAGTTTTAAATAAAACAAAGATGATTAAAGCATGTTTTACAAGAAAATACAATTTTGGTCTTTTTACTTAAAAAATTTACTTTTAATTCAATGTGTTACTTGCTATTTCTTTGTGATTAATTGTAGTGAAAATTGTTTCTACACCTTTTTTTCTGTGCATGAGCTTCTAAATCTAAAACAGTGTTTGATTTAAAATAAATAAATAAATAGTGTGTAGTGATATTATACCAAGTACCAATGCTAATTATAATAGTGTAATAGTAGGCATATACTTTTTTATGCGAAAGTTTGGGAACCCCTTGCAGAATCTGTGAAAATGTGAATAATTTTAACAAAAAAAGAGTGATCTTACAAAATTCATGTTAATTTTTATTTAGTACTGTCCTGAGTAAGATATTTTACAATTTTACATATAGTCCACAAGACCAAAAAATAGTTGAAATTATTAAAATAGCCTCCTTCAAAAGTTTGGGAACCCCTTGGTTCTTAATACTGTGTGTGGTTACCTTTTTTTTTTTTTTTTTTTGTGATGGTTGTTCATGAGTCCATTGTTTGTTCTGAACAGTTAAACTGAACACTGTTCTTCAGAAAAATCCTCCAGGTCCTGCAGATTCTTCAGTTTTCCAGCATCTTTTGCATATTTGAACCCTTTCCAGCAGTGACTGTATGAATTTGAGATTCATCTTTTCACACTGTGGACAATTGAGGGACTCAAACACAACTATCAAAAATCAAAAAAGGTTCAAACATTCACTGATGCTCCAGAAGGAAACACAATGCATTAAGAGCCGGGGGGTGAAAACTTTTGAACAAGATGAAGATGTCCCAATTTTTCTTATTTTGTTGAAATATCATTTTTTTCCCATTTAGTACTGTCCTTTGGAACCAACAGAAGATTCTTGCATGTTTCCCGGAAGAAAAAATAAAGTGCCATTTACCTTGATCTTCAAATTCAAAAAGTTTTTACCCCCTGGCTCTTAATGCATTGTGTTTCCACAATGACAAATAAATATTTATATGTATTTAAATTTTCAGAAATATAAATATTCATAAATATTTACACCATTTGACACCCTGATATTTGTAAGAGACCGTTTCCTGTGATTTCATTTCTTATGATTTTCTTGTTATGCATGTCAAATATTAAAGGGACAGTTCATCAAAAAATGAAAATTACACCATAATTTACTTACCCTCAAGCCATCCTAGGTGTATATGAGTTTCTTTTTACAGATAAATTCAATCGGAGTTATATTAAACATGTCCTGGCTCCTCTAAGCTTTATAATGGCAGTGAATGACTATCGAGATTTTGAAATCCAATAAAGTGCATAAAAAGTACTCCACACAGCTCCGGGGGGGTTAATAAAGGCCTTCTGAAGTGAATTAATGCATTTGTGTAAGAAAAATATCCATAATTAAAACTTTATAAACTGTAATCTTATTCATGAGAGAGTGATGTTACAGCGGATGATGTAGGACACAGGCAAACGTTGTGACGAATGTGGAAGCAGAGGTGAGAGCAAAACAAAACATTAGAAGTACAAAATGAGGATTTGTAAAGAAAAATGTTGGAGGAGACTGATTTTCCATTGGAACACCATTCTCTTGTCAACACGTGTAAACAATTAGCGGAAGCTAGAGATTACGGTTCGCATCGATTCACTTCAGAACGTCCTTAATTAACCCCCTGGAGCCTGTGGAGCACCTTTTATGATGGATGGATGAACTTTATTGGACTTTAAAATCTCAACACCCATTCACTGCCATTATAAAACTTGGAAGAGCCAGGACATTTTTTAATATAACTCTGATTGTACGCGTCTGAAAGAAGAAAGTCATACACACCTAGGATGGCTTGAGGGTGAGTAAATCATGGGGTAATTTTCATTTTTGGGTGAACTATCCCTTTAATCATATTGCAGAGGATTTAATACCGCTAAATAAAGAGCACAGGTAGGCACAGCAGATAAAAACAGGTTCACATTCAGAAATGTCTGCTTTATAAAAATTAGTTTTAAAAACATGTTATAAAACAAGAGACATGGCAGGTCTAATTTTGTTCTTTAGTTCTATTGACTGATGTGTCAGTACTTGTGGCTGATTCTGGGCAGCTGTAATCTTTGCTCTTTTGTGCTGACTCTAATGAGAGCGTGTTATTGTAAGTTTGCACATCTGATGTCTTATAGCTTTGTGTGAGAAAGAGAGAGAGCTGCTGCTGCTGCTAATTTGGTCTTCGATCGAGAAGCATCAGCAGACGTGGTGCCCATTCTTCACATGAGTCATGACCTCCTCCTGAGCTCAATAGTCTGAGCCTTTACTGCCGTTTGAAGTGTCAGACCATCCGCAGTGAAGACACCAGTGATGCATCAGGAGAACATGTGGTGCGTAAGATGTAGAGTTTAAAATATCTTTTTCTAGATCATTCTTTCAGCGAGGGAAATTAGATCCAGCTGAGACATTTATGAGATAAGAAATAAAATCGGATATAATGCAGAATCGCACTCACTGACTCAGACAAGGCGTCGTAAGTGTAAAGTGTGGCGCAATCACACATCTGACAGAGCTTTCATTTAAAGAATAGACCTTTATAATACAGTCAGCTACGTTTTTAGCAAGTGTGAATCAGGGAGCGATATCATGGTAACAATTAAACAAACCCTGGATCATGGGTGGCCTCATTTAGTGTTTTAGGCAAGCTCTAACCGAGAAAAAATTATTGTGCTCGGTCCTTTACAGTGGGGAGATCAAGGGCAAAATCTCTCTCCTGGTGGAGATTTTATTCAAAGCCTTAACAAGCACAGTATGGCAGCATTTTCTACTGGTAATTCCATTGCCTTTTATGACTTCACACTTAACTCTGTCTTAAATATTCACTGAGGCTGCAGTATAATTTGAGCTTTTAAGTATTTCAAAGTGATATGCTTTATTAATGCTGACAAGGAGAACAAACACAATACACTCTTCACGCTGACTAATAATCCCGCATGCTGTTTATCAAGCCTGTGTTTCATTTACAAGAGGTTGCAGCATTGCTATAGTTTGAGATAAGGACTGTTTTAGCAATGACGTTACACTACACTCTTAAAAATAAAGGTGCTTTAAAGGTTCTTTAAAGCGATGCCATAGAAGAACCATTTTTGGTTCCACAAAGAACCATTCAGTCAAAGGTTATTTAAAGAACCATCTCTTTCTTACCTTTTTATAATCTGAAGAACCTTCTTTCACTACAAAGAAACTTTTGTGAAACAGAAAGGTTCTTCAGATGTTAAAGGTTCTTTATGGAACCAGTTAGACAAAAAATGTTCTTCTATGGCATCGTGAAGCACCTTTATTTTTAAGAGTGTACCTTTCTGGACCTTGAACATGTCTATGCAGAGTCAGAAAGCTTTCGGATTTCATCTAATATATCTTAATATGTGTTGCAAAGATGAACGAAGGTCTTACGGGTTTGGACAACAGGAGGGTGAGTAATAATGACAAAATTTTTATTTTTGGGTAAACTATACCTTTACCTTTGTCCAAGCTGACAAAGACAATAAGTATGCATTTTTTTTTTTTTTTATGCATTGCATACATTCAATTCATGCATGTAAAATAAATGACTTTTTTCCTTTTGAAGTCCTTCCAAGCACAGCATGCTTTTCACATAAACGACAGAAACACCGCACACTTAAAGTGTCCTCCATGCTCTGTCGAGGTCCCCCTAAGTTAACTCAAATGAACCAACAGTGGAATTTCACCTCAGGCTTCACTAACACAAGAGAAGCCATTGTTTGGCCCCGTGTGCATGCGTCTTTGTTTGAGGTGGCAGTTAATTGAAAGGTACGTGCAAAAGCGGCAGGAAGCCTTTAATGACACAGGGTCTTCGTGTGGACGTTTCAGAGTAAGGTTTACACTCACGCCAACAGGTCTGACTGACCCGCAGAGTTGAAAGGAATCTTTAAATGCAGCCATTTAAACTTCACCCATCTCGACAACCCCGGCCGCAGCATATAGGTGGTTGGAGGGGTTGGGTGGGCTGTGGGATGGGGTGAGAGGGAGAGAAAGACAGTGGGAGTTGTAGGGTGTGGTGACTGAAGTTAAACTGCAGAAATGGGTCTTTGTGAAGGGAGGATACGGAGACGGTTTCTGTTAGCGTTTCTTATTAATGTCACAGAGGTAATCCCACTGGACTGGAGACTAACCGTTAATCACTTAATCTTGACTATAAGATTGACTGAACTTTAATTAATGGAATATTGGACTGAAGATGAATTTTACCCATGAAAAGCTGAATAAATGTTTAGTTACTTTTTTGATGGTTGCTTCTTTAACTTGAATTCATATAACATGTGTCTGCGATAATACATTTACAATGGAAGACTGTGAGACAAGGCATTTCTGAACAAAAGTGAAATTAATTCTGCAACACTTTATAGTAGGGTTCTATACATTAAAACTAATGTAATTATTTATATGAAATAACAATGACCTTCACAGAAATACAAAAATATGTTTTACTTTTTAGCCACTGAGCTATTGTTATGCATTATTACTATTAAGGATTGTCTCTATGTAATGTAACTGTCCATTATTGGTATGTTTGTGCATATCATAAAAGTTACAGAGTTTACTACAGAGTTTGCATGGTCATGACAGGAATTAAATGTTAACTGTGCACAAACTAGGTTAGAGTACTTTTATTATTATACTAGGCTCATGGTAACATGCATAATGTTAAGGTATTGTGGCTACGCTTTTAGCCACACCTTTTATTCTTCAGTGTAAAAAAATTATACTTTAGACAAAAAAATAATAATTTGTCACAGTCCAATTTATTAATTTATATATATATATATATATATATATATATATATATATATATATATATATAGTATTTGTAAGTATATAGTATATATAGTATTTGTAAGTAAGTATTTGTATTTATATAAGTATTTGTTTACTTAAAAAAAAAAAAATAAAAAAAAAAAATAAATTAGACAACTAAACAAACAAACAAATAACAGAAAAACTAATCAAACCCTCAATGAATTATGCAATCAGTAAAGTCCGTTCAAGTGTATTGGACATCAACAATGGACATCAACTCAACTTTTTTTTTTTTAATTCAAAGCAAGATCAGCATTATTTATATAATTACTTATTATTATTTACATAATTTTTATTTGATATAATTATCTATATAAACATTTATAAATAAATAAATAAGACAACTAAACAAACAAATTAATATGTTTTTATTCAAAGCAAGATCAGTGTTATTTATATAATTACTTAAATAAATAAATGTATATAATTATTATTTACATATTTTATATAATTATCTATATAAAAACATTTATAACAAACAAATAAATAAATAAATAAGACAACTAAACAAACAAACAAATAAATAACAGAAAAAATAATCAAACCCTCAATAAATTATGCAATCAGTAAAGCCCGTTCAAGTGTTTTCTGGACATCAGCTCTTTTTTTGCAACAATTTCACAGTAAGATCAGCTTTATTTATATAATTATTTATATAAATAATGTATATAATTATTATTTATATAATTTATATTTGATATAATTATTTATATAAACATTTTAGTCAATGTTCAATTTAATTTACTTAAAACAAGTACATAAAAATGATACAAATAAAAATAAATAACAACTAAACAAACAAACAAATAAATAACATGAAAACTATTTAAACCCTCAAAACATTATGCAGTCAGTAAAGCCCATTCAAGTGTATTCTGGACATCAACTCTCTAATGTCAAGAAATTAAAATAGTATTTATTCAAAAATTGTTTCTGTCAAAATTTTTCTATGTGAAGTGTTGTTTGCTTTTAGACAAACTGAACAAATGATTTCTGATTAGACTAATGTAAAAAAAAAATAAATAAATAAAATTCTCAGAGAAGAGTAGTGCAATGCCTTGGCCCATAGACATCCATGGAAAGTGCACTACTTAAAACGCAGAACAAACCCACTTTCTCAAACCACAACACAGGCGCAAAATCTTGTAAGTTTGTATCATTCTGCCCTACAAACCCCCAAATAGTTACATTTGTGTATTTTCCAAACTTGTAGTATCTATATAGTTAAATGCACAGTAGTGAAGCGCAAAATGCAGGATAGGCCTATAAAATGTCAGGATGACAAAACTGCTCCAAACACATTGTATATTTTGCTCTTGAATTGGTAGCTATGTGTCCAGAGTTTCTGAGTTATAATTATGATCAAAGAAACTGAGCCCCCAACCTCAAACTCGGGGCTGACTCAATGCGACTCACCGACACTAAAAATAGAAACGACCCCATTGCCATGCACACACACCCTCTTGTTAGCCCTATTTTCTGACCAACAAAGAGAAGACGGGAGGGGCGCTCTGTGTGTGCAGGGTTTTGTATGGGGGGTATGGAAGAGTATAGCACTGGAAAGTTGACTCATTCAATTGTCCCACAATTGCTGCTGCTGCCCGAAACCCAGGCATCCAGAAACCAGAATCGCTGCTCCATTTTTCAGGATATATTTAGCATTTCCAATGACTCCCAATGGAAACACGCTCTCTGGAAGCTGAGGAAGAATGTGTAAAACAGAAATGCCAGAAGATTCCAGACAGGTTTGCTTACAGAGGCTATGACTGGGAAACATGTTAATCTGCTTATTTATGGACGCTCAGAAAGATCCCTGGCTGACTCACTCACGCCACAGGCTGGGAAAAGCGTCTGGACAGAAAGTGCTTCCACCCGACCATCATAGGAGTAATAACCACCTCACAACTGGAACTAAATAAACTTCACACATGCACACAGAGGCCTAAAATGGAAACGGGCGCTTCGGTAGAACGACCACAACAACACAACCCTCCTCTCAGTGGAGAAATGTGGCGAGAAGCTCCATATTTAAATCATTTTGTTCGTCTACAGACTTTGGCTAAACCCAAATCGCCCTAATACGCCTATTTGGCCAGTACGCAATCAAACCCTCCTCTGAAGGGCGCCGATCTAAATGCGGGAACGTGCCTTTTGACCAGACAGCTTCTCCCTTCTTTCTCATTTTCGATATAAAAATATGTTCTATGCTTAAACACTGATCCCACATAAATGTCACAGCCTTCTAAATTAGTACTGAGCGGCACACTGAAATAATCATATCTAATATTATGCTAAATAGGATATTTAACATATTATTCATTTTTTTCCATAGAGAAATAGATTATTTTTAACAATAACTGATAAAACTTCAAATACTGATCTGTTTTGAGCTCACAGGTTGTTAGTCACTGTTATATGCTTTTGTTAAAGCCATTGGTTCAACTTGATGTTTCAACTTATTTTCAAAATAATTATGTTTAAAAGCAGAATTTGTGGTGAAAAACTACATTATCCATGATGCTTTATAGAAAATTCCACCAATCAGTGAGCAAAAGAGATCTTTAGCTCCACCCACTCTAATAAATTGCCACAAATGATGTAATCAAGTTGGTCTCTCCACGCTCTCAAAATACTTAAATACTTGTATATCTATCTATCTATACATATATACATATTGTTTCTATGGGTACCAACAACAACTTTAAATGAATAGTTTTATATTTCTCTGTCGTTTTTGTCGATTCACAATGCTTAATGGTCCCTCATTAAACCCATTTAGAACACAATCTTGAACTTTTTTTCAAAGTAGGGCTGTCAAACGATTAATCGCGATTAATCGCATACAAAGTAAAAGTTTGAGTTTTCTTAATATGTTTGTGTGTGTACGGTGTGTAATTATTATGTATATATGAATACACACAAATTAATGTATATATTTAAGAGAAATATGTTAGGTACAAAATATCTTTATTTATATATAATATAAATTATATAAAAATTATAATAAATACATATACTTGTAAATATTTCTTATTTATATACATGAATGTGTTTGTATTTATATATACATAATTATTACACACAGTACACACACATATCTTAGGCAAACTTAAATTTTTATTTTGTGTGCGATTAATCGCGATTAATCATTTGACAGCCCTAGATCAAAGTTTGTAATGTTGTGATTCTCCACGTAGCTGGTCGGTTTTTAAACATTTGAGTTGCTGATGTCTCTAAATTGAGCTCAGCTGTGGATTTGAGGCAAATGAAACTCTGGAATTGAGAAAGTTTAACCTGGGAACTTTAAGAAAACCCACATGATGTGTTTTCAAATCGAAAGTACCTACAATCAGTTGTGTAGTATCACATTTTTTTGTAGTAGGAGAGTTTTGTCATTGTCAAGTTTCTCTTGGCTTACACGGAAAACAGAACTGAAAGAGCGAAACATCCTAAACATCTGCAGCTTGACTGCAACTGAAAGTGAGTTAGAAATTAGAAAGGGTCAAACACATTTTTGAGATGCTATCAGATATCAGTGCGGTGCATGTGATGAATGACAGTTTTATTTACTTTTATTTTATTTAAATTTATGTCACCAGTGTCTCATTCATCGGACATAATCTTGTCCTATAAGAAGGCAATGTTTTATAACATTATTTGACATTTTCCTCGGACAAATTCTTCAGATGTTAACAGACTGAGCCCTGAAAAATTGTTGACCCACTGACTGTAGTTCTGTGTTATGAGTGTGTTTAGGGAAGTGAGGAGGTGAAGAGGTCAAGCCATGGTGTAACTGTTTAGTTAGAAACAGCACAGCCAGGTGTGACTGAGTCTGGTCCCTCCCATTTTTTAAGAAGACATGCAGCTGTTGTCATTTAACAGTGTCACTCTGCGAACACACCTGCTGATGACCACACACACTCACGCTCACACTGAAGTCACTGTGTGCTCAGCAGAAACTCAGTAATCAGCCATGACACGACCCTGCAGAGAGCAGACATCAGCTTTCTCACTGCCTGCAGCACATTTACCGCAGCAGCAATATGTGTCACCTTAGGAGAAATGTTTGCCTTGACATTTTACACAGTAACTGACTGACTACCATGAGGAAAAATGTGTTGCTTAAATCAGTATATTTCTTACTCAGTTTCTCGTCCTGCCAGAGTTCTGCATAAATGACAGATCTGTTTACTTATATGTGTATTTTTTACTAGAATATGCATGACAGGTATGCCAAGAGCGATGCTGTCAATTAAAACTGTCTAAAGTGAACACTTCAGTTCGTTTCCATAACATAGAGATACTTTGTTGTCTACAGTCAAGGTATCTGGTCAAATGAAACCTCATGAGATGTTTGAAACGCTCTTGACAGCTTGCATGCCACACAAAGTGCTCCATATAAGTAGTACAAATGTGGGAGACTCAGAATTGACATTAGTATGTTACTAAACTAAGGACATTATAATTATATAAGCATAAAAACGCACACTAGCGTAAAATATTAACATGTTTACATAGCATGTTAATATTAATGTTAACATAGCGTGTTGCCAAACTAATGACATGATACTTTGACATACTAATGAAAAACATGAACATGTTGCTATGATAATGACATTCTGATAAGCATAAAAAGACTTTATTAAAAACATTAGCATGTCGCTAAGCTAATGACATGAAACTTTGATAAGCATAGAAAACATATTAGTAAAAACATTAGCATGTTGCTAAACTAATGACATGGTACTTTGATAAGCATAAAATACATTATTTAAAAACATTAGCATGTTACTAAGCTAATGACCTGATATCTGAAAAAAAACAAACAAAAAAAAAACAGTTGAAACCTTCCTAAGCTGGTTGGCTGGTCTTAGCTGGTTTAAGCCGGTCTTCCAGCCTCACCAAGCTAATTTTAGCTGGTTCGCCAGCTGGTCTCTCAGCCTGACCTTCTAAAACCCCTCTAAAACCAGCCTGCTGACCAACTTAAACCAGCTATGACCAGACTGGATGACCTAAGCTTGGTTTTAGCTGGTCTCCCAGCCTGACCAGCTAAGGAAGTTGCCAAACCCCCTCTAAAACCAGCCCGCTGACCAGCTAACACCAGGCTGGATGACCAGCTAAAACCAGCCAACCAGTTTAGACTGGTTTTAGCTGTTTTTTTGTT
Organism: Cirrhinus mrigala; assembly: GCA_036247105.1. NCBI lineage: Eukaryota > Metazoa > Chordata > Actinopteri > Cypriniformes > Cyprinidae > Cirrhinus > Cirrhinus mrigala. The sequence continues at coordinate 17,602,632 of CM070017.1, forward strand.
TGTTTGTTTTTCAGCAGGGATGATATTGTGATAACTGTAATACATACCAATGAATAACATTAGCATGTTGCTAAGCTAATGACATGATACTGTGATAAGCATAATGCATATTAATGAAAAATATTAGCATGTTGCTAAGATAATGTTATGATACTCTAAGCATAAAAACCTACTGTCATGAAAAACATTAGCATGCTAAGCTAATGATATTTTATTCTAACCCTACAACATAACAGTTCAATTGTATGCCAACGGAAAACAAACTGAGATTTGAAACATCTAACATAAGCAGCATAAGCTCTGTGAGCCACCAAAAACAGCATAGACCAAGACTGTTAACTGCAACATGCAGTGGCTCTAGCGATGCCAATATGGCTGCCAAGTGAGCTGAACTGACAAATAGCGTTCTTCATGTAAAGTATGGGAGACTCAAACTGAATTAAGAATAGCATACTATACTACTCTTACTATTTGTGCCAAAATATGTATATAGTATGCAATTCTGAATTCAGATTTCAGTTTGAGTCTGACATTAGCATGTGCCAAGCTAATAATGTGATACTGTATTAGAATAACTTAATTGCACAGATACTGTTTGAACTGAACTAAGCTTAAATACTTACAGTTAGCATGCGTTCATTTTAAGTGAATGTTTTTGAAATGCATTCTGGGATTGCCATCTTCATGAAAGAAACATGATACTGCCTTAGATTTTGACCAAAATTAGGTATTTTAGAAGGCAGGATAATCACACTGCCTACTATTTAGCACACAATTATGCCGGGAACATGCCTATTATGCCTAAAAATGCTACCTGTAGGCAGTTCACTAGCTCATTTTAGTATGTAAAGTGAATGTAGAATACGCTTTAAATGCAGTGCAAAAAAAGAAGGCGAATCTTCCCTTAGGTAATCAAATCATTCTAGCAAGGCAGATATCCATCAGAAACACAGTATTCCCACTGAATGAGGCACAAACAGTCTGTTCTAGCTCAAGTAGGCTCTAACACATTTGGGAAGTACACTGCGAACTCTAGGTGTGTCCCAATTCATATACTTATGCACTATTCTATGCCGGGTTTTTAGTATAAATGGTGTGATTAGTGTGTTCATACTGAAAATTGATGTACTTATTTAACCGATAAAACAAAGTGTGGAAGGTTGGACACTTGCATAGTGTAATTTGGGACTAAAGTACTGACTCCTGGCTGTTAGATAAACTACAACAATATAAAAACTGGAGGTAGGTCATGGTCTGCTGAACCAGATGGGTGTGTAAAGGGTGTGCAGGATGTTTTAGGGTTGATGATAAAGAGTGAAACGTATTTGGATGTTCAAATGAAAACTGATTAACTGAAAATCAATGTAGCTTTTAAACCTCTGACTCAACTAACCAGTCAACTGTCTCTCTGGGAAACGGTCTCGTATAAACCCCAAAAGCTGCATTCGTAAGAAAAACCATTTGCAAAATATTTGCATGTGTTTGCATGGTTCGAGACAGTCACAAGGAAATCTCACCCTGTGTGCAATATTTCTGTCTGTCTGTTTGTCTCCTCCCAGTCTCCCAGACTGTAGCTCAGCCCTGCGACTCACTGAACGTCTCTGTCTCTTCCTCGTCGGCACGCCTCGGTCTGCTGAGAGAATGGGCGAGTGAAAAGCGCGAGAATTGGCGGGGTCGAAAGGAGAAAGTTTATCAGTCAGCAGTGACTCACAGAGGGAAAACCCTTCCTTGTGTGCCAAGATGGCTGAGGGGCGAGACTTTCCAGATAGTATAAACAGGACTCAGACTGTCCCGGTAAAAAAAAAAGACCCTGTTTAGCGTTAATGCTAATGCTGTCTGATCTTTCTTCCTCATGGTCTCGCTGCTACAGACAGACTTGTAATGGCTTTCAGACATGACTTCCTGTGCTACAGACATCAGATCTGCATCTGTGCTGCCTTGTATTGATTTCTTAAAGTCATCTCAGTGAAAAGTCACGAACACTTGCTTTCACAACTTTATTTACACTATTTTGTAATTGAGTAATCAAGCACTAGATCATGTTGGTTTGTTGCATCCTCCACAATGCAACCCTGCTTAAAACAAAATCATCCTAAATCAGCATAAACTAGTTTGTTGGTATTACCTGGTCAGGCTGGATTGTTTTAGAGTCTTAAAGGGTTTAGAGGGATTTTGAGCACCTGCATAGCCAAACCAGCTAAACACCACCTAGGCAAGCCAGGAAGACCAGATTAGATTTGTTTAAGCATGTAGGAAAAGACATATTTGACATAAGGAAATATTTGCACCACTATCTTGCTTAACTCCTTTAGTGGTTGAAATGGCAAAATAACACAGATTGCCTGTGAATGTGAACATGCAATTAATTGGCTTTGAATTCCTCTCTCAGGTAATAGCTGTAAAGATCATCAAAGGAATTTGCACAGTAATTTTGAAGGATGTCTGGATGAAAATGCATTGCAAATAACAAGATATTCATCACCTCCCACAAACAGCACCAGCAGCTTATGCAAGGCCGCTCTGCTCTGACTAATAATTCATCATCTTTTATTGGAGCTATTTTCATCGAAGAAGCACGCATGCTTTTGGCTGCACTGCTGTCAGATTTGGAAACATATATACGCATCACACTCTATGAATAGAAGTGCCGCTCACGTATGACTAGACATATGGCGTGGCAAGCAAGAAAAGAGAGAATTAAAAAGCTTAGTGGTTGTAATGAGTTTTAGAATAATAACCAGGTGTGCACATATGTTTTTCAGCCTGGTTCTCATAACAGTGCCTGGAGATTTGGTGTGGTCACACATAGTGTGACCCATTAAATATAACTATTAAAAAAACAATTAAAAATAGTGATAATAATATTATTGCACATTATTTATTTTGTTTGTTTGTTTTAAATAAAAATACAGTTATTTTATAGTAAACATAAAAATAAAATGCTAATATCTGCCCCTTTTTAATACGAATTTTCATCATTTTTAAACTTAAACTTAACTTTGCATTGTGCTTTCATAACGGCAGCGGATAGCCTAGATTTAAGCTTTTAGCTAGAACAGAAATCTTATACAGTATTACAGTTTGTAGATATAAAATGCATAACAGCTGTCAACCATGTCGGTACGCAAATGAGTGGTCTGGAATAATAATGCGTTCACGTCATATCGTAATTACCGTAATTTCGAGATGACAACATGTGACGTTCTACTCGGAGCTGTTCACGTCCTCAGACTCGGAATTATGCTTTTCTATGGCAACACTATCAACGCTTAAACAGAACCTATGTTGGTCAGGTGGTACAAGTCGTAGCTGTCAGGAGACTCCCAGTTCACAAGTTGTAGTTACGAGTTCTACGAGGACGTGAACGCTTTTTACAAGTTGGAATCTCGTAATTACGGGAATTCCGATATGGCGTGAACGCACCTTTATTAATACAGAGCCTTTTTTTTTTACATTTCTGTCGCGCATGCTCAGCTGCGCACCACTTATGTGCACCCCTGATTATAACCTAATCATTCACACACACCAAAAAGCCACAAAGTGAAGCAAAGTCCCATTTTCTTCAGAACTTTATGGTTTCATAAAGGAGTTATGAAACAGTCTGCCCTTTTTTCCAATGGAATGCTTTCATCTTGATGGGAGGAAAACATGTAGATGTTTTTACCACAGACTTCATTCCATCTTCATGGATGTTTACTCTTCCAGGATTCCAATTTGTGAAGACATTTAGCAAGAGTTCATAGGTAGGAAATATTTCTAATTTGCATCAGTCATTCTCTGTCAAACATAATTCATGTTAATCCTAGTCTCTTAATCTATCAATTTATTCAGTTTGGTAAGGTGAGGTCTTTAAACTCATGGGAGCCTAATCGTATGACTGGTAAACAGGTGGTTGGTGGAGCAAACCACCACCACGTTCCTTTGGATAAAAGTATCCACAGTCTTCTAAAATGATTGATCATCGGTAGTGTGATCCACAAGCTCTTTCTTCTCCTGAGACTTTAGGAGCTTTCTGATGTTCTGATGCAGTAAATGATAAGTGAATGATGGGTTATCTGGTCACATTTAATTCTTTGCACAATTCCCTCAGAGAATTCTGTTCAAAAAGTTCCTCTTCCTGTTAACACACTCCAACTTCCAAATTTAAGACTTTGTTCTTTGCCGCTTTTGGTGACAAACCTCTTTTCAAACATTAGTTCTAGAACTGATACTTATAAACAGCTGAACACAATTTGCAAACCCTTGCAAGTCTTCTTAAACTAGCAATTCATAAATCTGTCTTTGAATAAGGTTGAGAAAATTGCTCTGACTAATGCCGTACACAGGGGGCTCGTAGCTTCTTATCAAACTCAATCTGACTGTCTGCTGGTAACGCCCAGCCTTGATGTGCAGCCAGGACCCTCAAAGACTAATTACTACTGAAAAACATTTACCAGCATGGGCTGGTTTGTTGGCAAATAATGAAGTAAAAAAGTTGTATTCTCAGTTCGGTCCTTAAGTGCAGATCACAAGAACCCTTTTGAAATGAAAGAAGTGTCAAATTGAGGTTGTCACTGAGTCATGTTTGTGAATATTCAGAGCGCAGCTGGTGTGTGAGTAATTTAGTGTGCAGTAAGACTATGCGCTTGAAGAGAATATGTTCAAAGAAGCATGAAAGGGAGACCCCGGTAAGTTTCCCTTTGGCTTCCTGTAAGTGCCAGGTGTGAGTCATGTGAGAGTCACACAACTGATCTGGGTTTGGACGGATTTGCTGATTAGATCACAAAGTCAGAGTAACTGTTTACAAGATGTGAAGAGTTTAGTAGTTGCAAACTATTTTGACATGAATGAACAAAGAAAAAGTAGGTGAAGCATTGCCCGATGATTGTATTTGCGTGAGTGACATGAAAAAACATCCTGTGAGTAATCTAGAGTGGTAATGTGATGAGAATATATGCTTCGCATTTGGTGTGCACACAACATTATGGTGTGTGCACACCAAACAGCGAATTAAATTATTTGCGCAAGAAGATTACATACAAAGTCAAATGCAAAGATGCGAATAGATGCAAAGTCGTGCTGGGCAACGCGAATGACACAAATTGGGTGACGTGATTACCACAAATGTGCAATACTGTGTCTTCTGCACAAGTTGAAAAATTTCAACTCAAGCAGAAAATTCGCATTGTCGCGCAAGCCAATTAGCTAAGTACCTTTTGACACGTCCATTTGTATCAGAAAATGGAGGAAAGCATTACGCGATAACCGTATTCACACAAGTTACAAGAAGAACCTCCCGCATGTAATCTAGAGCGATAATGCGATGAGAATATTCGCTTCACATTTGGTGTGCACGCCAACTTTTTGACATGTCCAGTTGTATCAGAAAATGGAGGAAAGCTTTGTGTGATAATTGTATTTGCGCAAGTGACATTAAAAACATCCTGTGAGTAATCTGGAGCGATAACGTGAGAATATATGCTTTACATTTGGTGTGCACGCAACATTATGCTGTGTGCACACCAAAAGTGAATTTAATTATATGCGTGAGTAGATTACAGTCAATGCAAAGACGCGAATAGACCCACATTTGTGCCAGGCCACACGAATGACATGTATTGGGCGACATGTGAATCACGCATGATATTCGCCTTAATCTTTTGCAGAAGTTAAAAACGTTTCAACTAGGTCAGGAAACTTGCATGACGCGTTATCACACAAGCCAGTCACCGGTTGTGTCAGAAAATGGAGAAGAGCATTATTATGTTTATATTTGAGCGAGTAACGCTCATCCTGAGAATAATCTAGAGTGAGTAACGTGATCCGAATATTCACTTCGCTTTTGGTGTGCATACCATTAGTTCAGCAGCGGTACAAGGTCACTGACTGGGTGAAAACTACCATTATAATAATAACAACAACAACAAAGAATCTCTTATTTATCTCTTATTTATTGCATTCACACACTCAACAAACATATCTGTGATTGGCTACAGTGCTCAACACTGCAAAAACATGGTGCGATTAGAAACCATCACAGAATCGGCACACAAATACGCACAGGAGCATTTGAACGCAGCCGCATATCATCGGGTACCGGATCGACCCACAGAAAAACTGATATTGTTACGTTTCGACTTGCTACCGGTGTTTTTGGCAACACTAAACACCACTATGTCTTTTATCAGTTAAACTGATTTCAAACGTGTCTGAGATGAATAATATTCTAAAATACGCTAATAACTGTAATTTTGTCTTCATGATTAATGTCTAATGTATTTGTGTTAAAGGTTGAACTAGGACGCTTAACACATGCTGTGCTTTGCAATTCTCAGTTGATGTCTATTTGTGAACAGTTTACATGAGGTATTCAGGTGTGGTAAGAGGGAGTGTTTGGGTGAGGTACATTCACTTATCCATATCTAGAAACCTACGTGGATAGAGACACACCAAAGCCAAAACAATCCAGAGAATTCTTGTGCTGCTACTACTACAATGCGTAAAATAATAAAGAAGTATGTGAAAATTCATTTCTTAGAAAAGACCTTTCCTGTTCTGCAGTAGCAAAGGCAAATCCTCTCTTGGAAGAACCTGTCCATAGGATCACACAGATTCTGACGTTTCAAGGACAGCTGCAGGTCAAAAAGAGTTAAAGGTGAGAGGTCGCACTAGAGTACGAAGACAGAGCTGTTGTTTCCTGTTATCTCCTCTGTGAAGCAACTGCAGCAGAAGAAGAGTTTCTGAGGAAAATTCTTATAGGAAACACATTTGAGAAATGGGAGGCTTTGCCGAAACCTGTTTATGTGCAAAGAAAGGCACATTCTTGTTCCTGATACCAGGATCCTGGTACTGATGTGAGTCACCAATCTGTCTTGGTACACTTGTGGGTGGGTTTTCTAGGTGGATCCTGAGCATATACTGGCCAAACATTGACACACAAAGGGACGAGTTGCGAGCTTCACACGCTCATTATAACTGATCTGCGCTGTCATCGGCCAAGAATGCTGAGCACGCGATCTGTGTTGGGATCTAAAGCCTTTAATATGGCTGATGAATCAATGGCAGTACAATGTGTTTAAACAAACAATCCCTCCACAGGTGCCTAATGAATAATAGTCCACCTGTAAACACCTTTCACACACTTCAAGAGATCCTCTCATGACTCATTTTGTACTCACAGGCTATGCTTTAGTTCTACGCAAACATTCTCAGATCACAAAATCTGGATCAAAGGGTTGGCACACTGCATATTTCTAAGAACTGGCCGGGCGAGATAGACTGCCTCCAAATGTGGTCTCCATCATTGAATCACATTTGTTTTTGGCCTTGTTTTGAACCCTTTTTATTATTGCACATATCAGAGATCAGAAGCTTATGAGGCTGGTGGAGAATTTTCCAACCTAGAACTATCTGTTTAGTGGTGCAAACATGAGGAACCTTTCCATATTAGCAGCTGGCTCCAGCAGAACAGAGGACAGACAGCTGAGAGCCAGTTAACATGCACTATATCTGAAGCAACGTGTGTTTTTTGTGTGTGTGTGAATATCATCAGGGGGACAGGAAGGACAGGCGCACAGGAACTAGGCTGGGGGATTTGATTCTGTCTCCTCTGATCTGTTCTCCTCCCACTCACACTCTCCTCCACGTCCTGTGCTTTAATGAGCAGGAACAGGAAGACAGTGGTGACACTGAGGCCTGTTAGGGTCACAGAGCAGAGCTGCTCACCTCGTTCTGACCCCCCCCCAACACTTTCGCTATGATGCAGAAATCCTGAGACTGGTTGGTTTCATTGGCTGATACCAATACTAGTCAAATTTCAAGGTTCTCGCTATCAATATCAATACCTTAGCAAAAACAAATGTAATTATTCACATTTTCTTTTGTGATTACTCACATACTTTATTGGTTGTAGCGAACCAATTTGCATGTGTGCAAAGCTCACGCAGAACAAATTCTGGCTGATTCTGATTTAAAACGCCTCTGACTGGTCATTGCAGTCATGTGCTCAACAAACATATCAATGCTATTTGATAACCACTTCGTACATATTTTACGAGGTGGTTAATTCGTACAATTTTGTACGAATTTACTCGTACAATTTTATATGATATCTGTGACAGGTAGCTTTAGGGGTGGAGTTAGGGGTGGTCCTTCTTACGAATTACTAAGAATTTGCTACCTCGTAAAATAAATTATTATATAATTATAATTTCGTATGAGGAGTGTTTGGCATGTTATGTTAAAAAAGTAATTAGTTATAGTTACTAGTTACTTCTCAGAAATAGTAACTGAGTTAGTAACTGAGTTACATCATTATTAAAGTAACTAATTACCAGGGAAAGTAACTATTGTGTTACTTTTTTAAAAAAAAAAAAATATATATATATACCTTGGGATGCCCCCAATATTAAATATGTTAAATGCATGAAATTTTAATGAAATGAATGAAATTTTTATTTACTCACCAGACTCACCAATTTTAAATATCTGATATACTATTATATAGTCGTCAATATTTGAAGTGGATCAAAAAAGTTCATCAGAGTTGTCCTAAGACAAGAATGGGTATTGCTTTGGTTTTAGGACAACTTTGATGAAAGGTTTTGATCCACTTTATATGTTGAATACTATACATATAAAAATCTTAATGGTACAGTTTTTTACATATATGAAAATTCACTTAGCATCAGTCAGTCAAGCATTATAGTATGACATTATGATAATTTAGATAACAAAACTACTACTAATTACAATTTAAAATGCACTAAGGATTAACGAGTTGCCGGGTTCATGAATATTACTCACGTTTTCTGCGTCCATTCGAACTGATTTGCTGAAATCAAAACAGGGACAATAATAGGTGCCATTTGCGCATTAGTTCCACCTACTATCGGAGAAACCGGCAGTTCTTAAAAGGTGAAGAATTCCAGAGGAGCTCCGTTATTTTGACAGGAAAATACAGCAAAGAATATCGTTTACATGTATCGCGTCAATTCTGCATGGTATGTAAGTCTCTCTCGCTCTGTATCTTTCTTTGCTTGTACGTGAAACAAAGCGACGGCTAGTTGTGTGCCTTCACACTAGTTTTTACGGTTCATCAAATACAGGTATGCTGTGCATCCATTCAGATGAACTGAAAAATAAGATTAGAATAATATTTAACAGTAATTCGTTTTATTACTCGTTACTGAAAAAAATAACGCTGTTAGTAAGGTCGTTTTGTTATAACGCCATTATTCCCATCAATGTGTATGAGTGAGGTCGTAGGAATTCTTATTAATTAGCTTATCTGTGACTGGCTACAATGCTCAATGCTTCAAAACATGTAATTAGAAACCTTTGACGCTTTTAATAAAGCGCCGTTCACACGCATACGGAAATGTTTGAAAGCAGTGCAACGCAGGCTCAGAAAAAATATGTGTTAGTGGCGACATTTTCGCAACATTGATATTATGTGCATTATTGCATGTTTCGCAGCAGTTTCAAAGTAAAATGAGTGCCACTAAAATGTGCTTTCAATACGTGACAATGCCTGCATTTTTAGGGGCGAGGTTAGGGGTGGACCTTCGTATGAATTACTATGAATTTGCCACCTCATAAAAATACATACGATTTTTCAAAAATCTGTGAATGGCTACAATGCTCAACGCTGCAAGACATGTAATCAGAAACCTTTGACACTCTTCATAGAATGCTGTTCACACGTATACAGGAACGTCTGAAAGTAGCTCAACACAGGCTTCTAAAAATACTTGCTAGTGGCGATGTTTCTGCAACACCGATATTACGTGCATGGTATTGCATGTTTCGCGGCAGTTTCAAAGTGAAATTAGTGGTGCTAAAATGCGTGTTCAGACGTGACCATGGCCACGTTTTTATTACTCTGGTTCATGCGCGTATCAAGGCGTTTTTATTATGTTGGTTTAGGCATGTATTGCGACCTTACTTTTATGATTTTATACGATTTCTGTGACAGGTATGTTAAGGGGCAGGATTAGAGGTGGTTGCCACCTCATAAAGTACTTGGCTACAATACTCAATGCTGCAAAGCACGTTGCAGTTAGAAAACTTTGACGCTCCTCACAGTACACCATTCACACTCGTACAGGAATGTTTGAAAGCAGCACAACCCAGTATCATTAAAAATACATGCTAGTGGCAATATTTCTGCAACACTGATATTACGTGCATTATATTGCACATTTTGCGGCAGTTTCAAAGTGAAATAATTTGAACTAAAACGTGTTCAATATGTGCCACATTTTTATTACGCTGGTACAGGTGCACATTGAGGCACTTTTATTACATTGTTTCAGACACGTATTGTGACCTCACTTGTGCGATTTTGTACGATTTCTGTGACGCATAAGTTTAGGGGTGGGGCTACAGGTGGTCCTTCGTACAAATTACTAAGAAATTGCCATTCTCATAAAACATGTACGATTTTTTTAAAAAATGTATGAATGTGTGGAATGAGGTTGTAGGAATTTGCACGAATTAGATTACCTGTGACTGGCTCGCATTGAGGTGGTTTTATTACGTTGGTTCAGGCATGTATTGCGACGGTTCAGAATTCAAATGTCTGGGGAGTCTTGCTAAAAGTTTTGTGCTCTGTAGTGTTGGAAAATAACATAACCCCTCCACCAAACCCAACCCTAAACTTGTAAGTTTTCAAATTTTGTAGCATGTTAAAAGTGTTTTGAGGTCATAAGATTGTACAAGGAATTGTGTAGAAATCAGGCTTTCTTAATCAAAACTCTGGCTCTGTAAATCATAATTTGTGTGAAAAGGAAAAAACATTTTCAGGTTTTACTGCCTCTAGTGTTAATTTCAACTGGAAACTGCAGTTATTCATATGTATAGGTATAGGCGCGTATTTCCAGTGAGCCTGTAGCTGCTTATCAGCAGGTACCAGACCGACCTGGTAGTTGGTAGACCAATTTAGTACCAAAGTACTGATACTTTTGACAACACCGTTATTTTATGTCTGCAGACTAAATCCTGAATTAACTTTTTATTAAAAGACAATCAATCAGCCCATTTGAACTGGGCTGCTTTAGATAATGCATCAGGATGCCTGAAAGCCTCTTAATACGGCACAGATTTAAACCCCAGAGGTGTGTAGGTCAAAGCATATCCAGCCAGCTCCCAGGACACGTGCGAAACACAATAATGATCAAAGGCACGACAAGGAGCCCGAGAACGATATCAATTACAGCAGAATATTACATTGCATTATAATGCCAATGCAGTACAACAGCGTGTGAGTAACTGTAGACACAAAACCGTTTTCCAGTGGGGCAAATACTGTAGGGTGTGGGAGCCGCTTGCTGTAGGGAGAAGCTGGAATCTGCGCATGCTTTCCTCACGAGTATCACATGCTGATCTATGTTCACTCGGGGCATGTGAGTACGGCATGATTTGTACAGAGAGGTTTTCATTATGTGAACAACGAGCACTAAATGTACAGATCATCCACTTTCCCACTGCACATGCCATTAATTTCAGTAGACACACACAGGACTCCCCCTCTGTTTCACACACACTTTTCCAGCTGCTGCAAGAGGAACAGAAAGGAAGGGTTTCCCAGAGCTGTCAGCGGTTTTTCTTTCTCAGCTGATATAAATCACTCTCCCAAGTATGTCTCCTACCACGGGACAGAAACTGACACGTGAGAGAGTAAGAGTTAATGCAGGATACACTCACTTATCAGTAATAGAGGTAAATTAAGAGTACTTTTTTGCAGGCATAAATTTTACAAGGCCAAAGTTATAAACTGATAAGATTAACTAGATTTGAATGTGTAGAAAATGAAAGTAATGCTTTCATGTGAAAAACTTGGTAGCGTGTTTGCCAGAAGTAAGTGGTTACAAAGGTGTTTATGTGGCTTTGGCAAATTGATATGCAGTATTTAGGGTGTTTTCTATGGCATTGCACCGGTGGTCAAGGGTTATTGCCCAGGTGTTGCTATGTGTTTACTAAGGATATTGCATATAATATAAAAAAATAAAGTAACACCATCATTGGGCATAAGTGATACTAGTCAGAAACACAGTGTAATGTACAATATGTCTATTGGACATTTCCTATCAAATGTCAAATAGACATCTATTAGATGTCTTTAAGATGTTTATGATTTAGAAAGTATGTAAAACTGACATCTTACAGACATCTTACATCTTACGTCATGCCAGACGTTTGTACACAGCAGATGCTTTCCAGATCAAGAGATCTTTAACAGACATCTTGCAGATGTGCGTGTGCTATCTGGGATATATATATATATTCATTAAAAAGCATTATATCATCATCATACAAAGAAGTCACAAGTCATTGCATTTGAAGTCAGTTTACCCTGGTGAAAAAAACAGCATATACTGGTAGGTATGTTTTGATGCTGGGATGCTGGTTAGGTATGTTTTGGTGCTGGTTTAAGCTGGTCCTTTGCTGTTTTTTGCTGGTCCTTTGCTGGTTTATGCTGGTCATGTTGCTGGTCAAGGACCAGCATAAACCAGCAAAGGACCAGCTTAAACCAGCACCAAAACATACCTAATCAGCATCCCAGCATCAAAACATGCCTACCAGCATCTGCTGTTTTTTTACATATAATATAATACAACATTTTTTAACTAGATAAGTAAAGTTTGTAAGCAAACTTGGATAGAGAAAGCCTAGCCTGAAAGTTTGAAGCAGTTGTAAAAGCTTGAAGTTTAAACATGTAGATATGTTAGGTTAGATAGATGTTGAGAGCATGTTGTTAGCATGATTTAGCACATTGCTGAAATGATTTAACATGTTGCTAGCATGGTTAACATGCTTTAGCATCATTAATATGATGGTAGCATGTTTTAGCATGACTAACATGTTATTAGCATGAGGCTATCTAGCATGATTAGCATGTTGTTGGCGAGATTAGCATGTTCTTTTTAACATGATTAGCATGTTGCTAGCATGTTTTAACATGATTAACATGTTACGACCATGTTTTAAACATGATTTGCATATTGTTAGGATGTTTTAGCATGATTATCATGTTTTTGGCATGAGTAATATGTTGTTAGACATTGTGCAAGCATGTTGCTAACATTTTTTAGCATGATTAGTAGGTTGTTAGCATGTTGCTTGCATTTTTTAACATGATTAACATGTTGCCAGCATGTTTCTAGCATGTTTTAGCATGATTAACATGTTTAAAAACAACTGCTGCGTCTGAAAGTTCTAAAAAGCTGCCTTCGGAGGCAGCATTCCAAGGCAGGAAGGCATCAAGTCTAATTTCAGGTTAAAACTTTTTGAGTTCTGCTTAATATAATCAGTTATTGAGTTGACGTAACTTTTTCTATGAACTGCAAGGAACGTTCAGTAATATTTTAGTGAAATAAACGAATTATTAACATTTTATTTAATACATTTGACTGAGATGGTTGCTAAAAATTATAGGTGTGTTCTAGGTGGTAACTAAGGCATTGAAAGAGGTTATTGCTATATGTTCTGCATGGTTATTAATGTTGCTATGCGGTTGCTAGGGTGTGTTATTAATACTGTTGTCTGTTAATGTACTGTAACTTTGCGTCTGAGTAGATAAGATCCTTAAATATTTTACATGTCAGTCATTCACTTAAATACCCAAGTGCCATTCCTTCTGCTAAAAATAGAAGGAAGGGATACCCTAAAAGCATAAGAAGTGTGTGAAAATAATGCCTTGTTCCGCCCATGGTGACGAGAGCGATGACTGGAGTAGCGTTTTAACGCAGGGAGCAGCTCAAGGGCAGAAACTTAACGTCACTGGTGTTACCTCAGACATACAGGGCGTCAGTAGTGCAGAAACTGAGGGACGGGATTCCTCTACAATAAACATTATTTTCACACATCAGCAGTCATTCATGACTCATCAGTGGAAATATGTGTAGAATTTGAAAATGGTTGATCAGCGGTCTTAGATACAAATGTAAACAGAGTGCATGTTATTACTATTGTTGTGGAAAGTGTCCTTGAAAACAGTTTTACTACTCCAGATTCTTCTGAATGGGTTTAAACGTTAAAATGTGTTCAATAAAGCTGAGGTTAATACTTGTTTATTAGTAGATAAAGGTGTGAGAAAAAACATTTACAAACATGCAAGTGATGGGGGATTTGTACAACTTTGTACATGACTAGGAATTATGTGGAATTTTTTTCTATGGAAATTTCAGCAGTTGGAGGTGTAGCATGGGACTGTTTACAACCAGTGTGAAAGAAACTGCCCCTGAGCAATCAACTATGGAAAAGTTTTGGTTTCAGTTCAGCATGTTTCATTTGCCATTGTTTTCTTAGCCTACAGGCAAAGCCCAGATCTTAAAGTTTAGAAAAATCCCAGTGGAAACCTTGGGTTTTAAGGAGGGTTTGTTTGTGTCCATTCCTCCCTCTAACTTTCCTCATCCAAAGTCTCAGAAACATATTTCTCCTTTCTTCTGCATTCTTTATGCCTTCGTTCTCATATAATCTTTTCTCTTCATGTCTCATACGCCCTCATTTCCCACTCTTTTCCCACGCAGCCCTACTGACGGTGAACCCACAGTGTTGGCTGAGAGACGACCAAAAGTTGCTGGGATGTTTAGACCCAAGGAGTTCAAGGAGAAATTCCCACGGACAAGTACTGACACATCAGCACTGAACTTACTGAAGGGCATATCTCATAAACAGTTACACCCTCTTGACCAACAACCCACACACTCAAAAAGCTGAGTATGCCTCTTGCTGTGATGATTTGGCAGTACTGAGTGCTAACTGAGCATCAGAAAATTGGCCAGATCTAATGTTTGGCTTTGATAGTTAATCTCAAAAGTGCTTTTAGGAGCATAAAAACGTCCTGTCTTTATTAAAACAAGACAACCACTATCAGTTGTGTAGGCTATGTTTCTCCAGCTGAGATTAAGTGGATTGCAATTTCATGTCCACCTAACAGCACAGGCTTGAACTGGACACTCATGTGTCTTCCTTTTTTGATTGCTATTTTATTCTTTATATAATGGTGTGTGTGTGTGTGTGTATATATATATATATATATATATATATATATATATATATATATATATATATGTTTAAACTAATATTAAATTATTTATATTTTAGACACAATGTTGTCAGTGTGGACTGTTTTACACTCTTTCTCCTGATCATTCCTGTATGATTCACCGTTGTTGAACAAATTGGGTGAGTCAGTGATTTAATAAGCCTTTCATAAAGACAGCTGCTAAATTTAAAACTGCATACTAAGTAGGCATGTGCCTGAATCAGTCCATATTCGTAAAGGCACGGAAAACGAATAACGCATTCTACAGAGCCACTAGTCATTAATTGAACAATGTCAACACATTCAATACAATTTAATTCCATTTGACCAATTTGGAGTCGACGTCACAGTTACGCATATGTTTAAATGTACACACTATGGATGAAAACTGCTAAGATTACTCTATTTCTAAAGCATAAATTTGATTTAAACAATAGGTCTACATGATATTCACATATGTGACCCTGGACCACAAAACCAGTCTTAAGTCGCTGGGGTATATTCGTAGCAATAGCCAAAAATACATTGTATGGTCAAAATTATTATTTTTTTTTTGTGTTATGCCAAAAATTATTGGGAAATTAAGTAAAAATCATGTTCCATGAAGATATTTTGTAAAATCACTACTGTAAATATATAAAAACTTAATTTTTGATTAGCAATATGCATTGCTAAGAACTTCATTTGGACAACTTTAAAGGTGATTTTCTCAATATTTTGATTTTTTTGCATCCTCAGATTCCACATATTGAAATAGTTGTATCTTGGCCAAATTGTTCTATCCAATACATCAATGGAAAGCTTATATATTCAGCTTTCAGATGATGTATAAATCTCAATTTTGAAAAATTGACCCTTATGACTGGTTTTGGTCCAGGGTCACATATGTGGTTCATAGGGGATGTATCGTATTAGCACTACAGTTACAGCATGAAATACTATTTAAACCTATTACTATTAACATTTTTTACATAACATTTATTTTATCTCACAATTCTGACTTTTTTTTTCTCTCAAATGCAAATTTATATCTCTTAACTGGACTTTATAACGCAATTTAACTCAAAAGCAGTGAGTCAATTCTGAGAGAAAAAAAGCAAGAGGTGTGGGATATAAACACCTATTCTGAGACGAGGGGAAAAGAGAGAATGACGAGTTGTGTTTCCTTATTAGAATTGTTAGATATAATCTCAGAATTGCAAGAATAAAGTCAGAATTTTAAAATATAAAAGCAAATTTACTCTTTTTTATTGTTTTATTCCATGGCTCCATGCCACTTCCATCATTTTCTGCCACCAGATAGACTCCGCCCACAAAAAAACATCAACCCTGTTTTGGATCTGTAAGACTATCCCACTATCTAACGTCAGTTTCGTTGAATAACACTGCTTATTGCTGAGTGACAAGCTCTTGTAATATGCAGAGAACATTTTGAAAATGACATCTAATCAACATGATCTATAACCTTTTTAAATGTAACTATGTTGTACCGTATCCATGTAATTCGTAACGTAAAGGTTATCTCTCTGGGGTTTTCTGCAACCGTGATGCGTGCACATCCCAAATGTTTACAAACCTATAATTGATCTATACGGCACACTTAGTTGGAAACACTTCAGGAGTTTCAGTCGGATTGGTTAGATTATACAGGATTTCCGGGTGATGCAAAAATGAAACAAAAATGCCGTGGCGTCAAACCCCCTCACGAAAGAAGAAAACCGTCATGTTTACAACTGTGACGACGAGCGCTTACCAAGATCAACTCAATGCTGGATTTTCAAAAGTATGTAAAAAAAAAAAAGTCTGCAGGATAGAATCTTTAAAATATGTGGCCTCTGGGGCGGGCCTTGGCCATTCAAAGCGGCCAAGGTTCCGAGACCTTCTGCCGTCAGTCTAAAGGTCTGGCTACGTGCAGCTACGGAGCCACTGAACGGACATGGTTAGCCGCTTGCTAGCAGTAGCCTGTTACATTACAGTAGGCTACATAAAATTTCTCTCACCACATAAACAGAGTAAGAAGAGATGATTGATATGCCGAATGATTTGCAGATCCTAAGCACCAGTGACAAACATCTAATCCTGTAAAACAGTACTGCTGCTCCACAGAGTACTTGTGATTGCGAATCTGGAAAGTGAAAGTAAAAACCGAGCGCGCATTCAAATATTCATATTATTAGCAGCTTCCTAACGCCTGCAATTTATATACAGTATAATTACCCGACAATATAACTGTGAGAAAAAGCATTGTGTAATGTACTGTTTCTCCCAACTGCTATTTATTCCCTTTAGGGGTTCTGTAGTACATGTCATTTCCTTCTCGAAAACAGTATTCGGATTCCGGCACATCCCTAACACTAAGATACTAGTACTTTTTACTTTTTACTGATTTAGGATTATTTTTCCATTTTGAGCTCTTCATGCATATCTTTAACCACCAGCAAAATAATATTAATGATTTAGCTCACATAACAGAGATAATTATTCAGAAAGCCAATCCAAACTTTCTCACTGGAGTTCTGGATTCTAATTGGTTGATGCTAAGATGTAGTTAAAGAGTTTTTACAGCTTTCACACATTCTGACATAGTAACATGGGTTGCTTAGGCATTGGTGTAATAAAAATACAAGATGTGAGATAAGAACAAAACACTGAAGGAATGTTGTGCATTGCTATAGCTGTCCAGCATGCAATAACATTCACAGATGGATTTTAGATTAGTCAAATCAGCACATGTGTCCGTCATGAGGAGCTGTAAACGCGCCCTTATCTTTCTCCAAACAGGTTCCCAGTCCCTCTCTAAACAAAGTGTGCTGAGTTAAAGAGCAAAGTGCTAACTGACCCTGATTTCCTGGAAGACAAGTATCAGAGCGGGCACATAAGAGAATGTTCCGCCGGACCAGCACATGGTCTTTGAGTTCATTTAGATAAACCGTACTTGGAAACATGAGCTGCTTCTAGATGGAGATTAATGTAATGCAGCAGGAGTGTTTTGCTGGGCCCAGAGTAACTGAAAGTGCCTGAGTGATAATGACCTATCATTGGGTTCTTAGTAGTAAGTGCAGTAATACAGACCTGCAACTGCTGCACAATAAAGAAGACCAAGCTGAACACAATATCCAAAGTTCAAACAATTGCAATTCAGATTTTGTGAATACATGAGCTCATTAGTGACTTACAGCTTGTTTGCATAAAATAAAATGTTTTTCACTTTGGTTTCACACCAACGTCACATCGCAAACTCTCACTGAAATCAAATTACTTCCTGATTGTCACTGCAAACCATTGTACTCTATGTGTGAATGGCTTGAACAAACGGTCCATAATGTCACCTGTTCAGCTAAAAGAGACAGTAAAAAATCCCATTGCACTGATCTATTGTGTGCACTTCATGCCCATTTTAATAGCATTGTTAAGTGGAAGCTGTAAGATATTTTTCACGTGGGAATCATTTGTCTCGGCTCTCGTCCTACAGTGAGGCTACGGTACAGGAAGTGAACATGGCTCAAATGACAAAGGCACATTGTCCCAGTACCGACCCACAGCAGAGGGCAAGACCTGAGAACAAACCGGCCAGCCAGGACTCAGCATTGACCGGCATGACAATGAGCCACACAGAGCCCACAGAGGCGAGATGAAGAATAGGGAGCGGAGGCACAGCCAAGGCTAGCACACAACCTCTCTGCACTTCATTATGATCGCCTCATCCTGCAGGAAAGAGGCACTGGCTGTTCTCAGAGCTGCAAATGAGGGAGGAAGGAGGGATAATGCTTCCTCAGAAGCTGATGTAGCAATAAATATCAGAGCATAAAGGAGCTTTGAGGTGCGAACTTCCCACAGGAACTTGTCAATTACCTTGAAGTTTGATTTGAACAAGAATCTATATATTAAAAGAATGGTTGACCCAAAAATGAAAATTCTGACATTAATTACTCACCCTCATGTTGTTTCAAACCCGTAAGACCCTGCGTAGACGCCAACACAACTGACACGTTCAAGACCCAGAAAGGTAGTAAGGACATCGTTAAAATAGTTTATGTAACATCAGTGGTTCAACTGTAATGTTATGAAGCTACGAGAATGCTTTTTGTGTGCAAAAGAAAACAAGACTACCATGATGTCCATCACATGGACTATTTTAATGATGTCCTTACTATGTTGTCTATACTGTCTAGGGTAAGAAAGCTGTTAGATTTCATCAAAAATATCTTAATTTGCGTTCCGAAGATGAACGAAGGTCTTATGGGTTTGGAATGACATGGGGGTGAGTAATTAATGACAGAATTTTCATTTCTTGGGTGAAGCATACCTAGAAAGGTCCACTGAAAGGAGAAGTTCACTTCCAGAAGAAAAATGTACAGATAATTTACTCACCCCCTTGTCATCCAAGATGTTCATGTCTTTCCTTCTTCAGTTGATAAGAAATTATGTTTCTTGAGGAAAAAAATTCAGGAATGTTCTCCATATAGTGGACTTCTATGGTGCCCCCAAGTTTAAACTTCCAAAATGCAGTTTAAATACAGCTTCAAATGGCTCTAAATGATCCCAGCCGAGGAAAAAGGGTCTTATCTAAAAAGATTTTCAGGTTTCAATATGGTGAATACAGTTAGGGTATGTCAAAAAACTCCCATCTGGTTTTCTTCCCCAACTTCAAAATCATCCTACATTGCTGCAGAAGTACCGACCCAGTGTTTACAAAGTGAACATGCAAAGAGGATCAAACGCCCTTTACAAAAAAAAGGTAAAACAGTGATGTAGGATGATTTTGACGTTGACGTTCAACATAACCTAACTGAATTGACCCGGATTACAAAGACTACACATGCACATCACAGAGACAAGTCAAGACGAACATTTGAGGTTAAAAAGTATATAAATTGTCAATTTGTTTAGAAAATGACCGATCGTTTTGCTAGATAAGACCCTTCTTTCTTGGCTGGAATCGTTTAGAGCACTTTGAAGCTGCATTTAAACTGCGTTTTGGAAGTTCAAACTCGGGGGCACCAATGGAGTCCATTATATGGAGATAATTTCTGAAATGTTTTATTAAAAAACACATCTTGGATGACAAGTGGGTGAGTAAATTATCTGTACATTTTTGTTCTGGAAGTGAACTTCTCCTTGAAGTGCTTTGAAACATGCAGCATTATTCTACGCAATTTCAACTGAAACAGGAAGACAGGGCAGGACATATCAAGGAGTTTTGCCCCCTTTTTTTAAACAGTCAGTAGCATTTCGTTTATATCACAGCTTTCGTTTATATTTTGCCCCAATGGAAAGCATTCTTATACTGTCTGAATTATTCCCTATCCTCTATATACTGCACTGTGCCATTAACTGTACAGAAAATACTAATTCTGTGAGCAAGTGACCAAAATTTTAATAAAATAAGTTATGAAGATCTATACAGCCATTATAATTCATTACCTGTGGACATGCAATGTACAACATTAAATTAGATTTTTAAAGTGCAGCTATTCTTAAACCCAGAGCATGTGGAGATTGAAAGGCTGCTGCTGTCTTACATAATTTGTGCTGGTATGGTGCCATGACTTTACGGGGAGAATGAATTTTAACCTCTGTAGTAATTGGAAGAGGGTGGCTCTGGCTTAAAACTGGCACATGACATGCTAAAAGCAGAAGCTGCATGTTCCTTTCCACCCAGTCATGCGCAGTATTAGCAAGTTGCTATTATACAACAGTTAGTTCGACAAAAGTCGCAAAGAATGCGAATAAATGCAATGTTTTTTGTTTTGCAAGTAATTAGTCACTGGCTTTTGTTCAAAAAGTTGCAAAAAAATTAAACCTGCATGACAAATAGCTTTAAGTGTCTTTTAAGGAGTGTAAGTCTGGCTCTCAGGGGAGGGGAGGTTAGAGATGTGGGAAATGATCTCCGGTCACGACTCACTGGGCGCATCACGATGTGAGGGGGAGTCTGATCCCAGACCAGCGCAGCGGCGACGCGGCGCAATGCAACCCCGAATATCCTTCACATGACGGGCGCATTACAACGCCACGTATCAGTAGCGCGCAAATGAAACCGTCTAGGGATTAGCCTAATTCAATTGAGCTCTAATTAATATGGGCGTCGTAAGATTAGTCGTCGTGTTTGTGCGTCGATGATAAGCAACGCTCTTTGCCCCAATCGCATTCGTGTTTTCTCGGGTAAACAGCTGTGAAGGCGCTGCTCCACGCCGCAGACAGATGGATGATCCTGCTGCGTTCCCATGATCCACCCGCCCGCCTCAGCTGCTGTCACCGCTCAGCACACTCATTCTCACGCATCCTGCAGCATGACTACAAGCTTCATGTTAAAAGACGAGGCTTATTTCCTCTTCACTGCAATATATGTATATGAGATAGGTTACGTTAACGTAACATCGTGTTAGCACGTCCAAGTCATATTCCACCCTAAAATTAAAAAAACGAAAAAAAAAAAAAAAAAATAATAATAAGTTCATGATAACAGCAGTAACAACAACAAAAACAAGATATATTTATTTGTTTGTTTCATATTTCAAGTGGTGAATCTAAGCCTCTAAATAATTTACTTAAATAACCTACCATTAAATATCATTTATTTATTTATTTATATATACATACATACATTATCCCACTTGTTAATGTGCTTAGTTCATAGTTTACCCCAAAATAAACAAACAACAAAAACACCAGTAATAATAATAATAACAATAATAATAATAATAATAATAATAATAATAATTATTATTATTATTATTATTATTATTATTATTATTATTATTATTATATTATTATTATTATTATTATTATTATTATTATTATTATTATTATTATTACTATTATTATTATGTAATTTATTTATTTATTTTAGTATTTATTCATTTTAGTATTTATTCAGTATTTAAGTATACATTAGCCTACTGTTAATGTGTTTTGTTCAGTTTACCCCCAGATAAAAAACAACAGTAAGTAATAAAAAAACAATAATAATAATAATAATAATAATAATAATAATAATAATAATAATAATAATAATAATAATAAATTGTATTAAAATAATAATAAATATTTTTTAATTATTATTATTATTATTTCATTTATTTTAGTATTTATTCAAGTATACATTACCCTACTATGTTAATGTGCTTTGTTCATAGTTTAGCCCCCCCAAAACAAGAAAAAGTTAGCAGCAATAATAATAATTAATCATCATCATCATCATAATTAGTAGTAGTATATAATTTATTTGAGCATTTATTCATTTAAGTATACATTAGCCTGCTATGGTAATGTGCTTAGGTCATAGTTTACCTCAAAAAAAAAAAAAAAATAAAATAAAATAAAATAATAATAATAATAATTATAATTCTTCTTCTTCTTCTTCTTCTTATTATTATTATTATTATTGCTACCACCACTGTCATTAACTTTTTTTCTTCTTTTTTTTAATATATATATATTTTATTTTTGGGTAAACTATGACCTAAGCACATTAACATAATAGGCCAACATATACTTAAATGAATAAATACTAAAATAAATAAATAAAAAATCTTAAAATAATAATATTAATAATCTATTTAAATGGATAACAATAATAATACATTTACTTTTTAATAGATTCACAACTAAGCGACCACCCATTCTGCTAG
Organism: Cirrhinus mrigala; assembly: GCA_036247105.1. Taxonomy (NCBI): domain Eukaryota; kingdom Metazoa; phylum Chordata; class Actinopteri; order Cypriniformes; family Cyprinidae; genus Cirrhinus; species Cirrhinus mrigala. The sequence continues at coordinate 17,625,291 of CM070017.1, forward strand.
AAATCCTACATATATTAATAAATAAATATATGCATAAACAACTGAAAAATCAGTGAGTCAATCAATCAATACATAATACAATTTTAAAAGGTATACATATGTAGTTCATTGTAGGACTTAATATGAATGATCAGAAATTTAAAACATTTAAAACATCTGGGGTTGTCAATAAAATAAAAATGTCACAATGCAAAATAAATAAATAAATAGTCCTTATATAGATGTGAATTAGATGCAATTACATAAACATGAAACCATGTACCCAAGGAGCATGTGCATATGTCTGTGTGCCTCCTACATAAATCTATCAGGGTTAGTAAGGAAACAGAAGCTTCTGTTTCTTCTATTTTGAGCATGATGACATACTCCAGATCGCAGTCCCGTCTCTGTTATAGTGAGGTCAGAGTACAGGTATGACAGGCTGAACTGTGAGCAGTCATGAGAGGCGTCCCACCATTCACGTCTGGAATGCACTGACAGCGCAGCAGAGGAATGCAGGATCGTTGGAGCGAGTGATCTCACCCAGCCAGCACATTCTGATCAGGGTCCAGTGCCAGGCAGCTGACTTCAGCTTTCTGTGGACAGATCAATCTGTACTCACTTAAATCACACACTGCCCTCTATATAATGCAAAGCGAACACAGGTGATTGTGACTGCTGTTGATAGCTTTCCAGGACACATGCAACACATTAAATTAAATGTTGTGGTGACCTGGTATGTTAGTAAAACTTTCCATTCAAGGCCTATTCACATTCAAACAAACTGTACTGCTATAAAAAAAGTGCACATTTGGATTATAAAGACAGTTAGCATGAAATGCATTGCATTCCCTCAGTGTTTTTTTACTGTTTGTTTTCATTTTACAGTACTTGCAAAGCTGTGATGTGTCGATTCTTATCTGTTTAAAGGAATGGTTCACCCAAAAATGAAAATTTGCTGAAAACGTACTCACCCTCAGGTCATCCAATGTGTAGATGAGTTTGTTTCTTCATCAGATTTGGAGAAATGTAGCATCACATCTCTTTCTCACCAATGGACCATCTGCCAGAATGAGAGTCCAAACAGCTGATAAAAACATCACTGTAATCCACAAGTAATCCACACCACTCCAGTACATCAATTAATGTCTTGTGAAGTGAAAAACAAATTCATCTTTAATGTGTTTTTACTTTCAAACCATGACTTCAGGCCAAAATACGAGGTCATAATCTATAATAACACTTTCTCCAGTGACAAAGTCCATCCCCTGTTGTCCTCTCACAGCAAAATTCACCAACATAATTTTTAGAGATGTTTTAGACTTTTAACTTGTTAACGGTGCTTGAGCTGTGCATATTTCTCTACCAGATGACTTTTTCACTGGAAAAAAAAACATATGGGTTATGGACTTAAATTTTAGCAGTAAGCAATGGTTTGAAGTTAGAAGTTGTTTCTTAAAACACACAGCTTTTCACTTCACAAGATGTTCATTGATGGACTGGAGTGGTGTAGATTACTTGTGGACTATTGTGATGTTTTTATCAGCTGTTTGGACGCTCATTCTGACGGCACCCATTCACTGCAGAGGCAAGTGATGTAATGCTAAATTTCTCCAAATGTTCTAATTAAGAAACAAACTACATCTTGGATTGTCTGAGGGTATATACATTTTCAGAAAAGTTTATTTTTTCTTGTTTTTTTTTCTTCGAACGAATATACTTGAACATTGCAAATATGCATCAGCAGACCACCATACTGCACAAAAAAAAAAAAATGTTTTTGAATATGAGTGTATGGGAACAATTATTAGAAAGCATGATCTAAGCATGAATGTGGAAATGTCAGAATAGCAGAACACTCTGTATGTCTGGCGCCTGTGCAGAAAAAACATCCAGTTCATCTGAATAAATCACTGACTGGCTGGTTACACTTCATCAGATGTTTGTCTGCAAAACCGCCAAAAGAACAAGCAGCTCTTGCGAGCTGCTCTCTCTGTCCTTTAGCTTAGTGCCTGCATGCTTCTCCAACCCCTCATCCAGTAAAATAAAGTTCACAGTATCCTGGAACGTTCTGTCTTCTTCCTGTCTCCCTCTGTTCGCTTTTAAGACTTGAGGTTACAATCAGCCAGTCCCAGCCAGTCGCACGGCAGGTATCGGCCAAAACAACATGGTAGGGAGGGCCGACCACCCTACTCTGTGCATAGGCCAAAGCTATTGTGCAATATTCTCCAACAGGAAACAATGGGAGAGTACTGTCCCGTTTTGTTTTGGGGCATTTTTAGTTAGTGTCATCATGTTTATACACATGCATACATATCTGTCCTTCACCTCATGTTGTTTGTTTTAAACCTGTGTGAGTTTCTTTCTTCTGCTGCACAAAAAAGAAGATATTTTGAAGAATGGAACCAATGTGGTGAAATAATGGCAGTGAATGGGTGCTGAGGTTTTGAAGTTCAATAAAGTGCACCCCTCCATCATAAAAAGTGGTCCACATGGCTCCGGGGGGTTAATAAAGGCTTTCTAAAGTAAATCAATGCGTTTGTGTACAAAAAATATACATATTTACAACTTAAACCGCAATCTTTAGCTTCCACTAATTGTCGTATGCGCATTTACAAGAGAGTGGTGTTCCAGCGGATGATGTAGGACGTAGGTGTAGGGTGATGAACTTTTAAAATACCTTTAAAAATAAAAATAAAAATTCAACAGTTTTTATTTCCATTCAGTATTTTATTTGATTATTTATATAGTTAAAAGTAGTTCATTTTTAAAACATAGTACAGTAATGGCAATACACGATACAATATTTAATTTCAGTTCATCATTTTAATAGTAACAGTTGAAAAGTACAGTAAACCGTAAAACAGTAAAAAACATTGAACAATTGCAAACAGCAATAATAAAACAGATCAAATGCAAACAATAACGTAATAAACATAGTAACAATAAACATAATAAATAAATGATACATTGTTTTTCAACTGTTCCCCGCTGACCATGTCGAACATTTCCCTAGATTTTACAATGACCTTGCATGGCACAAAGTCATGCAATATGTCAGTTTTTAGAGCACAGATTAAGGTTTACAAAAATGTAAGTTAACTTTAACAATTCATGTAAGGATGAGAAGCTATTCAATGTGGAAGGGACGTGGTGAAATGAAAATCTCACCTTGAAAAAAAAAATTTGCCGATATCTTCGGAATGGAAAGACGCACATATTTCAAATTTTCCACAATCAAAGAGAACACTAATACACATGTGGAACAAAAATCATGGCTCTTGGTTCATGTGTATGCAAGTTATTTTAGGTGTTTCAAATGTACCCCTGGACCAACTGTACCCGGTCTACCCTACAAAATGAGGATTTGTTAAAAAAAAAAAAAATGTTGGAGGATTTCGATATAAGCCAAGAGTGGTTTTTCTTTGCTGTAAACAAAACTAGCATATTTTAGTATAGCTTACGCTATGCCTACATCTTATGTCATCCACTGGAACGCTACTCTCTCGTGATTCAGTTAGCGGAAGCTAGAGATTCCAGGTTAATAAAGTTGTAAATATGGATATTTTTCTTACACAAATGGATCGATACGCTTCAGAAGGCCTTTATTAAACCCCCAGAGCCATGTGGAGTACTTTTTATGATGGATGGATGCACTTTATTGGAGTTCGAAATCTCAACAGCCATTCACTGCCATTACAAAGCTTGGAAGAGCCAGGACATTTATAATGTAACTCCATTTGTACTCATCTGAAGAAGAAAGTCATATACACCTAGGATGGCTTGGGGGTGAGTAAATCATGGGGTAATTTTCTTTTTTTGATGAACTATCCCTTTAAGTACACTTTTAAAAAGTGCTCTTTGTAATAATGTCACATTAAAAGATTTACTTACATTTTAGATCATTATGCATTAATAAACGCTTGTCATGCTTTAAAGAAGTACATGATGACTCATTGAAAATCTAAAAGGATTTAGTTGGAAAGGAAGTCCCACTTTTCAGTTAAAAGCAAGTCACCATTTGCACTGACTGTTTGTTTACTCCAAAAACATATATTTTAGCATGATTTGAGCTGAAGAAGCACATTTATGATACCACTGTTGTGGTCCAATTTGGACTACTATGTACTAACTTTTAATCATTTGATACAATGCACTTATTGTGTGCATATGTTTTTGCATTGCACTTATTTTTAAGAATACTTCCTTGCACCTTTAAACCTACCAGTACCACGAAACCTGTCCCAGCCTTACCCGTATTCCACTTCCATAGCAGCAAACATGTTTTGCAATGCAACATAAACAAGTACATGTACCTAACAATTAATGTTTTGTAAACAGCAGTAAAAGACACCTAATATCATGTGGGATCTCAGATTTGATTTCTGATTTGCAAAATGTTTCTGAAATGTAATCTTCTAGAGATGTAATCTTCCTTCTTTTCGCATTTTGTACCTATATGTCCGTTGCCTTCAGAAATTGAGGCATAACCAATATGGCTGCCAAATGAGCTGACTTGACTGGAAGGCCTTTTCCTGTAAAGAAGCCATTTAACTTCCTAAACACTGTTAGTGCCACCATGTTTTCAAAACATCTCCCCATTTCTTTGAAGAACCTAAACAGCCTGACATAGTAACAGTGGCTCAGCCAATGGCATGCGTTTGAGGCGGGGCTATTTGTTTGTGCCACCAATAACAGATGAGTGAGCGCTGGGTAAACAATTCCAGTGATGCAAGTGGCAAAGAAGTGGCACACATCACCTTTAAAAAATGCTAGGAAATTGATACTTGGCATGGCACAGTGTTCTAGGAGGAGCTTAATTAACATGTGTACACAACAGGTTCAGACCTCTTCCGAGAGAACATGTCTGTGGGGAAAACCAGCACTGAAGCCTAAGTGTGTCACAGTGTCATGTTTTGTTGTCGAATTTCACTTGAAAAGGATAGTTCTGCCAAAAACTAAAAGTCTTTGATCGTTTACTCACCCTCAAGTTGTTCCAAACCTATTTGAGTTTCCTGTATGAAAAGATATTTTGAAGACAAACAGCTGCGGGTCCCCATCGAGTTTAATGGAATTGGAAAAAATACTATGGAAGTCAATGGTAACCAGAAAATATTGTTTCCCCCATTGTGTTATACAAGTTTGGAAGACTTAAGGTGGAGAATTCTCAGTTTTAGATTTGGTTTAGGTAGTCACTGCAAATCCAAATGAAAAAGTAGAAAAAAACAGGATTATTGCATCATTTTTTTGTGCTTGCATTCATGCAGAGCTTAGACTATTAATAGCTAACGTGGACAGCAGTCATGGGCAGTGTGTAGTCTGTGTGTGTGTGTGTGTGTGTGCAGAGTCCACGACAGCATAGGAAAATATCAGTAATGTATCAGCAAACAACACCAGCAAAAAAACAGGCAGGAAAAGGTGAGAAAACAAGAATGATACGGAGGAAAAACAGGAGGGGTTTGGAAACAAATACTTTTCTTTTTCCGATTTTTTTTTCCCCTCACAGAAAATGTTCAGCATATGGGCCTTTGTTTTTGAAGCCTGTGAGTAAAAAAAAAAAATCAGGACACAGTGTGTGTTTGCCTGTAACAATCAAGTATTCATCAGATACACACATCAAAGCACTCTCTGTGCTTCTCTGTACTTTGGGTTCAAGTAAAGAACCAATCATTCTACTCTGCAGAGAATACTCACTTGAGACATTCCATTCTGCTTTCAGTGATTTCTTAGTGCGTTCTATTGCTTATAAAGAACACGCTGCAGGCTATTTGATCACAAAGTTTGGTGTCAACATGAAATGATGGCATTTTCACATTTTGGGGTGTGGTGGGCGTCTTCCTGCAGGTGTGTTCTTGAAATCAAGAGACTCATTGAACTTGCATGTATACGATGGATAAATCAAATAGTGTGCTCAAATGAAGGGGGTGTAAGAACTGGGTATGCAGAATACAGATTGATGTGTTTACAGAATGTAATGGTGCACTCTGTTCAAAGTTAGATGTGGCATTTTCCTGCTTGATGTGGCTGACCTATAAGCATAAAGACACTTCAAAGGTGATGCCTAATGCCTTCTTTCCAGCTGATGATGCTATTCGATGCTAAGCAATGCTATTTTTAGTGTTGGATTTAGACATGTGCATGTTGATAGCAATGCCAAGATCATAGGTTAGATTCCAAGGGAATGCATGAGCATGAAAAGATGTTGCTATATGCAGTGTCATTTTGGATAAAATCTGCAATTGCATCATGTAAAAAACTAAGTTTCCAATTTGGAGGTCCAGCTTTAAAGTTGGAAGTTCTGACCGGAGTGGAAGACAGCATAAGCAACTGATGCCATTGGAATGGCATCAGTTGCAGTTTAAACTTCCATCTAAAGAGGCACAGATACATCAGGAGGCTTAAAAACAGTGCAGGATGACAGACCTTAGGGCTAGATTTTATTCATTTTGACACTGAGGGTCTTTAACGGTCAGTTGCAACATCTGTGTTGTTGAGGACAGATGAGGTGAACTCTCTGAGAACTAATCAAAAACAAACAAATCTAAAAATACTCCAGCTCTCTTCAAAAAAATAGAAGCTGCATTGCTGTCTACGTAGGCAGTTGCTTTCTACGGTATTTTAATTTAAATGGATCCTAATGTAATTGATTTGGATTGAAATATTGGCTAAAATAGTCCATTCAGTTACATTTAACATTCTTATGAATACCTTTCGCTTCATACATTAATTCTTGAAATATTTTCCCCATTCTTTTTTTTTTTTTTTTTTCCATAGGGACTTTTAAAAATGCTTTGCTAAAGAGTCATGAATCAAACAACATTACAAACATAGGCAGAACAACACAGGGAAATTTTACAAAACTGCCCCTGCGCAATTAAATGAAATCTATTACGTCTGTTACTAACAAACTGAAAACGGATGAAAAATGTGGATTGGGGCATCTGCTCATATTGTTTTTTAGGCGTTACAGCATTGCGCATTATAACCAATCACACACGATTCTGTTGAGCTTATGAATGCAATGGCCAATCGGAGGCGTTCAGATGAGTCATCGCTGAAACGCGGGTTTTGTTCCGTGCGCGCGCTCGCTGACTGGATTCTGCATTTTAGTGAATTTATAAACAACAAAGCGCAGATGTACAATGTAAGTAAGAGATTCATTTCACAGTGTAAACAGCTTCAGTGATTATAAGGAAAGTTTTGTTTCTTTGAGAGTGCTTAAACTCGCGATAGATCGAAGGTAGTGATAATGTTCTTTACTCGCTTCCTGTGTATTTATACGCGGTTTGAATAACCGTACAGATGAAAACGGTAGCCTATATTTGGTTTTTATTGAATTGTGATCACGTTAAATACAAATTCAGTCCTATTAAAAATATTTTATTAGCCTACATGACACCAATATCTGGTACTTGCCTAAAAAGATGTGTTTATGATGTTTGTAGTTAATACTATATAATACTAATATTAGGCTACTCTTAGCCTTACCTTGGAGTTGGTTCACCCTCCGCATATGATTACAAACTCTGATTTGAAGCAAAAAAGTGTTTGAAAATCAGACAAAAAGACAACGACAAAGTCTATACTTCAATGTCTTTACATGTCTTCTTCACCGCTGCATATGCCTATACTTAGTTCACTTTTTTAGAACAGAGATGCTTTCTAGTAATGTACGTTCATTAAATGAAAAGTCAAAGTTCAAGAAAAAGCAATAAATGAGCATTCAATATATTATGAAAAATTAATCCTTTATTGGAGGAAATGCTAAGTCATGCACCTTCAAACCACTTACGTACAATCATCAAGGGACACCCGGAGAGAACAGATGCATCTAGCAACATCAAAACAAACACGCCCTTTTCTAGAATACTGCGCAGTTCTTCTCTTGTCATTATGCTATTCTTCTGCTTGATATTTATAGCCACTTCCTAACGGCAAGACGTACTGTACTGTACCGCTCACACTACTGGCTGCCGGCCAGACAGCCTGCTGGAGATATAACAATTTGTCCCCTCCTTCTCGTATTTTCTAATATGCACATACAGAACAGTCACTCTCACACACATTACTAAATATATCTGTGAGAACTACCTGCAGCTGGTTATTCTTAGACAGTAATGTTTGTTTTTTGGCGTAGTCTAAACTATGGAACTATTTTAGCAGTCTGGTGAATCACTCAGCTGTTCAAAGCCATTGCCATATCTAACTCTGCTGTATCAGTTCCAGCTAAGATTTGCAACGACCTTTCTAGTTCTTATCATTCTTACTAATCTTGGATTCTCATGTATGCATAGAGTTTCAGTGTGGTCAGTAAATTTTTTTTAATACTTTAATTTTTATTAATTTATTTCAGAATTGCATGATATAAACTCGCAATTGCGAGTCATAAAGTCAGAATTGCAAGATATAAAGTCAGATTTAGGGACATAAACTTATGTTTATATCACAATTCAGATTTTTTTCCTCACAATTGCGAGTTCATATCTCGCAATTCTGACTTTTTTCTCGCAATTACGAGTTTATACCACGCAATTCTGACTTTATAACTCACAACTGCAAATTTATATCACGCAATTCTATTCAAGTTTATATCTCATCTCGCAATACTGACTTTTTCCTCGCAATTATGAGTTTATATCACGCAATTTCAACTTTTTTGTAACAATTTATATCATGCAGTTCTGACTTTTTTTCACGCATTTGTGAGTTTATATCTCACAATTCTGACTTTTTTTTCTTACAATTGTGTTTTTCTCACTGTTCTGACTTTTTTCTCGCAATTACGAGTTTATATCTCATAATTCTGACTTATTTCTTGCAATTGTGAGTTTATATCTCACAATTCTGCCTTTATTTCTCACAATTTTGAGTTTATATCTCACAATTCTGACTTTCTTCTCGCAATTGCAAGTTTATATCTCGCAATTCTGACTTTTTCTCACAATTCTGACTGACAATTTTGAGTTTATATCTAACAATTCTGACTTATTTCTCACAATTGCAAGTTTATATCTCGCAATTCTGACTTTCTTCTCGCAATTGCAAGTCTATATCTCGCAATTCTGACTTTTTCTCACAATTCTGACTGACAATTTTGAGTTTATATTTAACAATGCTGACTTATTTCTCACAATTGCGAGTTTATATCTCACAATTCTGACTTTTTTCTTGCAATTGCGAGTTTATATCTCACAGTTCTGACTTTTTTCTCGCAATTGGAAGTTTATATCTCGCAATTCTGACTTTTTCTCGCAATTCTGACTAACAATTTTGAGTTTGTATCTCACAATTCTGACTTATTTCTCACAATTGCGAGTTTATATCTCACAATTCTGACTTTTTTCTTGCAATTGCGAGTTTATATCTCACATTTCTGCCTTTATTTTTCACAATTTTGAGTTTATATCTTGCAATTCTGACTTTTTTCTTGTAACTGCGAGGTTATATCTCGCAATTTTGACTTTTTTTTGTAATTGCGAGGTTATATCTCGCAATTCGGACTTTTTTCTTGCAATTTTGAATTTATATCTCACAGTTCTGACTTTTTTCTCGCAATTTCGAGTTTATATCTCGCAATTCTTACTTTTTTCTCGCAATTGCAAATTTATTTTTCGCAATTCTGACTTTTTCTCGCAATTCTGACTAACAATTTCGAGTTTGTATCTCGCAGTTCTGACTTTTTTCTCACAATTGCAAGTTTATATCTTGCAAATCTGACTTTTTACTTGCAATTGCGAGTTTATATCTCACAATTCTGCCTTTATTTCTCGCAATTTTGAGTTTATATCTCGCATTTCTGACTTTTTTCAATGTAAGAGTCATTCTTAAAATCAATAAAAATCTTATCAAGCCTAAATGTTTGAAGTGTTTATCTCTTAAAAACAGAAATTTCATGTAATCTTTCCAGAACACAACCATCCATGCCAAACTTCATTGGAACAGCTTATTCTTGTATCAAGGGAAGTTTGTGTGATAAGTTTCTTTCCAAGGAATTGCCGCAGCCCTTGGTGGGGCTGTCGATCAACAGGGCAGGACAAGAAGAAACTCTTGTGTCTGTCACCATGGCAATACAATCGTGAAAACAGTGTGAAATTAAAGGAGGAAAACAAATATCCTGTTTTAACAATATAATGCTGGATTTTGGAAATCGTTAGACAGTTTATGTAATCCTATATTTGTCCAGCCAGCCCTGTTTGTTGTCAGATCGTCGCAGTCGCAGCGGTTGTGGGTTGCTATGGGAGAGGGTCATGGTAACCGTGTTGTTTGGGAATGGTTGACTGAAGGAGGGGCAGCTGGCTCAGCCTGACTGGGTTTGTTTTACTACACAGGGGTTCCCTCTTGGCACAGGCTGCAGTAGGGAATTATGGGTCATGGTCTGAGCAGGACTGTAAGATGGTCTTTGGGAAGTCTGAGTCAGCACTCTCTCTCCTGGACGTCTCACCACAGTCACCCTACTGTTAACCGGCCCAGTAACCACAGAAACCACACATACAACAAAAAAATCACACAATCACTAAGATTGCATACATGGTTTCCAAGGAAACAGTCAAAATGATTAAATTACTTGAATTCTTCGATGAACAGAACAGACTAAAAACAACATGAAAAACATAATGAGCATTTAGTTTGAATGCTGTACTGTATGTTATTTTAGTTTCCCACGAGATCTCATGCACTGTTTGTAATAAGTTGAACAGGACTGTGAGATCTCTCTCCTGAAGCAGCTCTTCAGATTAGGAACACACAGCGTGTGTGTTTATCTCAAGAGGTTACAAAGCTCCAGTGTGACACTCACTGTGACATTTATATACAAACTAATGAGAGCATGAGACAGGCTCATTTTATCACTGACTGGGAACTGTGACTCCACAGAGCTGTACAAGCAGCTCACATCATGTTTGTATGAGGCTGAGTAACAGCTGTGTCACAAGGGTCCAAGCCCACGCTTTATTTCAATTTCAGATGTCTCAGTGTCTTGTGCTAATTACAAATGTAGTGTCCCTCATATTTAAACTTTCCTAGCAAGACACACAGATACAGTACATACTGAGTGCTGCCCGTTTGACTGTGTGGCTCCTCCAAAGAGACTGCACTGATGTTACACAACACAATTTTATGTTTGTCACAATCTAATCAATTAACTCTTGGTTGATCACATACTTCTAATTCAATAACCTGTCCCTGTACAATTTTATGTCCTCTGAAGACACAGCAAATTTAGTTTAATTATGCTAAGCAATGCCAAGAATTCAGAGTCTTTTTCAGGTCTAGTCAGATTCAGGTCTAACTCAACTCATTCTCTCTCTCTCTATATATATATATATATCTGTGTGTGTGTATTTTATGTATTTATTTATTTATTTATTGCTTGTAAATTCTATTGTATTTTGGGCTCAGTTTGTCCTTCAGTCATTCTTTATTGATGCATAATAGAGTTCAAGTGTTTAGTAAACTGATTCCATAGGAACCACTGTAACCCAAAGAGTAAGCTGCACATCCACAGCTATCTGTAAAATGACACACCAGGCAACACCAGCACAGAATCACATAATGCCAGAGAACCACAAGGCAGGTGAAATCTCTCACCTGTCTTACTCAACTTAACCCTCGTAACCCAGAGTGACCCACAAACAACAACAAATACAAGTAGCGTGGAGACTGTCCCCTCAGAAACACATCAGAACATTTACAAACAGAAATTAAATGAACACTGCAGAGAGTTAAAATGTTGATATTGCATTTAATGAGGTTTGTATGAAGCGAATATGTTAGGACAAAGGGTGCTTAACTAGTTATGATGAACAGATGGGGCCTTGCAGACAGGTGTTGGAATTTGATTATGGGTGTGAAGGACACCTAAAGTAGGGTGTATAATTATACAAGTTAATTTCCCAAGATCTGACTGTGCAAAACTATTTTAATATATCCCCATTACAATTATGGGCTAACCTCAAGAGTATGCGTGTGAGATATGCACACATACATACACCGAAATCTTATATTATATAAATATATATTTAATTAGACATATTTTGGTTTTATCTCTCGGTTTTATGGCAGCATAGCATATCACATACTTTTGACATACTGTACCTGGAAAACAGTCCCTCCCATTCTGCTCAGTCTGTACTGGGAGTACCTACCAATTAGCAGCATATTCATACTCTCATATTCTTCCCAAGTGTGTAAGGAGTGCAGAAGAGGACAGATGTAAAAAAAAGCACAGCATGCTGCCAGGAGAGAAAGGCAAAGAGATCCAAATCCTCAAATCATCTCTGAGATGAGTGCAGAAACCGGAGTGCATAAGAGGCTGCTCATATATCCTGCAGGGTTATGCCTGAGTTTGGGGGGAATTAGGTTCAAGGGCTGAATGAACTGAGAAAATAGATTTTGAAAAGACCAAAGCATCCGAGGTCAGTCAACAAACTGGCCAAGACAGATGAGCTGTTGGAGTGTAAGAGAGGCTGTGTCTGTGTCTATGCTAAATGCATGTAATTGGGCCAATGCTCGACTGGCCTCATTTACAGACACTAGACAATGTCATCAGACTGTGGCCAGGCCTCTGTAGCAAACAGAGTGTCATAGACCTAAATGAACCATTGCAGGAAACGATCACTAGCCAATCACTTAGTCACACACAAACAAACAAACAAAAATAAATAAAATAATGACTTGTATTAATTACTTTTTTCCCCAAAGTTGTTTAAATGAGTTGTTATATTTATTTAAAAAAAAAGAAAAAAAAAAAAAAAAAAAAAAAAAAAATATATATATATATATATATATATATATATATAGTTTGCCACTTGTAGAGCAATGGTGCAAGCAGTACTACTAATATCAAGATTGTGGAGATTACATTTGTTCATACTTTTATCCAAAGTGACTTTTAGTACATGAAAAAAAATTGTTAATGTCGCAATGGTGCGAGCAATATTAATAACACCAAGGTTGGGGGTTCAAATTTGTCATTTTTTTGTCATTTGAGAGTTCAAATCCCAGTGAATGCATGAAAAGAGTATCTTGTATGCACTGCAATTTGCAAAGAAAAAATGAAAAGCACCATTTTCTTGTAGCATATTTGTAGAGCAAGTAATACAACCAACACCAACTTTGTGGGTTCAAATCCCAGTAAAAAGTTTATCTCATATGCACTGCAAATTGCAAAGAAAAAATGTTAGCGTCATTTTCTTGTAGCATATTTGTAGGGCAAGCAATACTACCAACACCAAGGTTGTGGGTTCAAATCCCAGTAAAAAGTTTATCTCGTATGCACTAAAAATTGCAAAGAAAAAAATGTTAGCACCATGTTCTTGTTGCATATTTATAGAGTAAACAATACTACCAACACCAAGATTGTGGGTTCAAATCCCAGTAAAATGTGTATTTGTATGCACTGCAAACTGCAAAAAAAAAAAAAAAAAAAAAAAATTTGCACCCTTTTCTTGCAGAATTTTTATAGAGTAAGCAATACTACCAACACCAAGGCTGTAGATTCAAATCCCAGTAAAAAGTGTATCTCGTATGCACTGAAAATGCGAAGAAAAAAATGTTAGCACCATTTTCTTGTAGCATATTTGTAGAGCAAGCAATATTACCAACACCAATGGTATGGGTTCAAATCCTAGTAAAACGTGTATCTCGTATGAGCTGCAAATTGCAAAGAAAAAATGTCAGCACTATTGTAGCATATTTGTAGAGCAAGCAATATTACCAAAACCAATATTACCAAGTTTGTGGGTTCAAATTCCAGTAAAAATATATCTTGTATGCAGTGCAAACTGCTCTGGATGGAAGTGTATGCAAAATGCATGAATGTAAAACAGAGAATTAACCCAAAAGATAAGCTGCTAGGTAGTTGTAATTTATATAGTATATAGTATATAAATTATTATAGTACATGCAAAGAAAAAGATTCTGTCAGGTGAACTACAAGAGCATTATAAAACAATAGCCATGACAATGTAAACACACAATAGATCTCACTTCAGCTAAAAGTGAATAGCACAGCCGTGTTGGTGACCTTTCTTTTGGGAGTTTTCACAGCAGACTATTATTAGATTTGCCGGTAAGAGAGATTAACTCTCCTGGCCTAAATAACCAGCCAGTTGGCTGCAGAAAACAGCTAAACAAAAGCAGTACTCAGGATCAGTTAAACAAACCATACCTTTATCTAAATTTCTATGAGCAATCCATCAAAACTGGTCTCAGGTAGGCATACAGGGTAAGTGTACCCATTAAGCCTGTGTACCTTTTAAGCCCACTTTCAACTTTTAAGTAAAAATAAATAATCAAATTGTATGCTAGTCATTATTTTAACCAATCCACTGATTTGTTAATTCCCTGACCTCTTTTATTGCATACCAATCACTTATGTGCATGCTGTCTCAGGGTACCTCATGCAAAGACACCCAAAAACTTTGGTGTCCTTCAGAAATCAACAGGTTTTCTGCTATTTTCAGTTAGCAATCGAGAAAAACTGTAATACATTTTCAAATGAGAGATAAATCTTGGATTTTAACAGTTGATTTTTCTTATAAACCATGTCAATATCTATGAAAAACACATAAACTTAGATTTTGGTGGGTTTAATGAGTGCACCTACTCTAACAATTCTTGATTAATCACCTGTCCTCATGAACAAGTATAGCGTGTCTGCAAGGGAAGTTTTATGTTTGGACATGCCTTTCCCACAGAAACCTTTTCCAGGTAAAAGGCCGAGCACTGTGCAAAGGTTCAAAGTATTCCTAGACTGATTCCTAGAAACTGCCCCTATCAAGAGACAGCGTTCATTCACACATATATAAACACGCATGCATCCAAAAAGTACTCACTCGAACAGCTGCAGGACAAGTGTATATCTAAACTTGATCTATGCCCTAAACGAACTCCAGCTCACGGATGTTTGGAGAACTGCCAGCGTTGTGTAAGGAAGCACATGCTTCCATTAGCCTGGAATACTGTCAGTGCACTGCGTTCACCCCTCTGAACTCTGTTTCGGATTAAAGCGAATGTTCATACTTGATCAGGACTGGCTTCGTAATTGTACATGTTGTGCAAACTGTACAGATTATTTTGTACTGCTGTCATTGTTGTCCCTAAATGAACTGCTTGATCTTTGATCATACTTTCCCTCCCACATTTTTTTCAACTCTAAGAACAGGATATCTACTTATTACAGCACTGTTAACAAAAAGAAGGACGTGTGCTGGTATCGGTGCAGACCTGCATGCAGGGAGTGGCGGGGCGGGACAGGAAGACATGCGTGCAGTCTGTCCGCTGGACGTGGCTAGGTTTTGGAAGGTCAGAGGTCACTCAGACCACATACACAATGCAGCCTAATTTTATGCACACTTTATCATGTACACAGACATGGGCAAATGAGTGTGTAAAGAGGGCGGAGAAGGGGGGATAAACCGGGCGAGGACCGTCTGAGGCCCAATTCACAGTGCAGTTGCAGCCACACCTGTTTGCCAGTGGGGTTTAACACGCTTGCACCACCAAATCCTTGTTTCCAGTGAGTCTCCTCATTACCCAGAGGCAGAAAAAGCAAGCATTTGGGATATGGAAAAAACAGTAGGAACCACAGATAAGATAAGACTCCTATTCTCAGTAAAGCTGTACACAGATGTAAAGCTACAGAATAAACATCATGGGTGTTGTATCTGTGTTATTTTAAGGTGGCAAAGAAACACGATTTTGCAATGAAATGTTTACGTTTCCATTCTGTAGAATCTTGTACCATAGTCCTGATGTGGACTTGTGCTAATTTGGGGAAAAAATACACTCTGGAAAAAGTAGGTACATTTGAGAAAAACCCATTTCTGGAATCTCAAAATAAAATAAAAATAAAATTCCATTATTTATGGAAGCCCATTTCTGCCACTGAATGAAAAAATAAAAAAAGGTAATTGCAACTTTATATCTTGCAATTCTGACTTTTTTTTTCTCAGAATTGCATGATACAAACTCACATTTCTTAATTTTTTGTCAGAATTGAGATAAAAACTCAAGTTTTAAGTTATAAGGTCAGAACTGTGAGATATAAACTGGCAATTCTGAGAAATTAAGTCAGAATTTGTGTGACATAAACTCACAGTTTGAGTTATAAATTCAGAATTGTGAGACGAACTCGCAATTCTGCAAAATAATGGCACAATTTTGAGTTTATATCTCGCAATTCTGACTTTTTTTTCGCAATTGTAAGAAAAAATTCAGAATTAAATTCAGAAATAAAAAAAGTCAGAATTGCGAGATATAAATTCACATTTGCAAGAAAAAAGTTTATATCACACAATTCTGACTTTATAACTTGTAATTGTTTATATCTCAGAATTCTGAGAAAAAAAGTCAGCTGCAACTGAGTTTATATCTCGCAATTCTGACTTTTTTTTCGCAATTGTAAGAAAAAATTCAGAATTAAATTCAGAAATAAAAAAAAGTCAGAATTGCGAGATATAAATTCACATTTGCAAGAAAAAAGTTTATATCTCACAATTCTGAAAAAAAAGTCAGCTGCAGCTGTTTATATCATGCAATTCTGAGAAAAAAGTCAGAATTGTGCATTTATATCTTGCAATTGTGACTTCATATCACACAATTCTGACTTTATAACTCCCAATTGCAAGTATATATCTCACAATTCTGACTTAACTTGTAATTGTGTGTTAATATCACGCAATTCTGAGAAAAAGTCAAAATTGTGAGTTTATATCTTGCAATTGTGTTTATATCTCACAGTTCAGACTTTATAACTCATAATTGTGAATTCATATGCAATTCTGAGAGAAAAGTCAGAATTGTGAGTTTATATCTCAAAATTCACATTTTATATCTCACAATTGTGAGTTTATATAACACTCTTCTCACTTTATAACTTACAGATGTGAGTTTATATCTCACAATTCTGAGAAAAAAAGACAGAATTGTGAGAAAAAAAGTCGCAATAACCTTTTTACTTTATATTCAATGGTGGAAATTGGCTTTCATAAGTATTAGACTAGTGGCTAAAAATTATTATTCATAGAATTTAATATTTGCTCCATTTTTAGAATATACCAGTGGAGGTATGACAGCAGTAACCAGAAAAATGTTCAAAAGAAATCTTATAGGCCTAATTTCTAATTTACATTTTCAAGCATCACTGAAGTAGTTCCAATGTGCTGCACATTATAGAAGGAAAGAGAGAAATGTATTTAAGTTTTAAAAATTAAGAAATTCATACATAGATGCAGTTCATATTATTTTACAAAACTAATTTCAAACATTTAGGCAGACTCCTTTAGATCAAAATTCATGTTCCATTAGATTCACTTATAATTTAAAAAAAAAAAATTATATGCACAAACAATCAAACAACAAACGAATGAATAAATAAATAAATAAATAAATAAATAGTGTGCCTCCTGCAATGATATCTTGGCCTCAAGACTGGAAATTGCAACTGTAATTTATTGAAAATAAAGGCAAATTAAAGCAAACTAAAAACAGTGCACAACATGTGTGTGAGATTCTAGTATGTATTCTATTAATGGATAAAATATGATATTTCTAAAGAAAACTGTTAGAAAAACTATAACAATCATCAATGGACATGAAATAAACCCTAAATTATAGAATAAATTATAGTTTTGTAGTATGCAAAGAGTGGCAAGGATGGTAGATTTTCATGAAAACCTTGCTGAATCAGCCTGTGATCATATGGTCGCTCAGTATGACTGAAATTATGATAAGAATTCAAAGTGTACAAGAAATAATTCATCACAACTCTCGTTCTTCTAGAGTCTGAATCAAATTCTGCATAAAACATTCTGAATCTGACTGTGTGGGATCACAGATTTGAATGTCCTGCTGTCATATGTGACTTTCAGATTTAAACCTGTCTTAGAAAATGACACACCAAAGCAGATGATTTACCGTCAGTCTCAGTCTGTACTAGCACATGTTGATTCTGCTTGATTCTAGTGTGTTTTGTAAGTTTATGAAAAGATGTTCCTGGATGTATTCAAATGTATTCGACCAACATCAACAGGTGATCGGTGCGTCCCTACGGAGTAAATTATTCAAGACCGCGCCATGAGCGTGCATGTGATTTGTGACTTGTGATTGTGTCACACACACTCGGGCGCACCGGGCAGACTGACATTACACACATGGTGTTACCGTGACTTGGATTTGCAAAGTCACTATGACCAGCACACCACCTTGTGACACTGGTAGGAAGCAGTGAATGTGGTTCCACATGTCTATCATGGGTAAAAAAGGGAAATCACACTCTCCTAGCACTTGAACATGTTTTCAAAGAAAGAGGATATTTCATCACCAGTTTGCAGCAGATCTGTACTTTCTGCAGTGTAATACATTGAGGCATGACTGCTTAAAGGCGCAGTGTGTGATTTTCACACCACTAGTGGCACTAATCGGAACTGCAAAAATAATAAGCTCATGCAAAACCTCTGCTACAATGCCAAAGCATTGATAGGACATGTTAAACACCAATTTTTAAAACTTGCAGTATAGATAAGACATGCAAAAATACATTGTGATGCATTAATCTAATAATAAAACTTTGAATGTTTACAAGATTTACTAACAGATTATGAAGACTAATAATGTTCTCACCAACATATTGCATATTCTGGAATACACACACACACACACACAGACACACACACACACATATATATATATATATATATATATATATATATATATATATATATATATACAAATATATTATTATTATGATTGTTATTATTATGATTATTATTATTATTATTATTATTATTATGTGTTTTCGTGTTTTTAATGCACCGTGACTTGGAATGATTGTTTATTAAGTGTTATTTGCCATTAAGTTGTAATATATATATATATATATACATATATACAATTTGTTAATTCATTTAATAATTCCTTAATTGATTTCTTAATTATTTTCATTGTTATAATTAAATTAAATTTAAAGATAGTCATTATTATTAAATATTGGTTTCAAACTTTTTTTTATCATATTATATGCATATTCCATCATATTTCACATAGTCAATGTTCTATATTACCATGATATTACATATCATGATATTATCCCTTTTTTATTTAATTAATAATAATTGTGCATTCATTTCTGCAATCAGTTAATAAAGTGAAAAAATGAATTTTTTATACTGTAATTGTAAAGCCTAATGCAAGAGGTTTTTTTAATATATAGAGTAAATTTTCTTTCCCATTACATTTATGTCTTTAGCATATTTTTGGAAATAATTATGCATTGTTACAGAATAATCCAATCAGATCAGATGGAATCATAAAATAAATCGTAATTACAAAGTGAAGAATGCAATTAAAATGAAAATAATCAAAAACAAATATTTACATCTCTATAGTCCAAACGTGTGCAAACGAACTATGATGCGATGCATCGATTAACAAATGGAATACAGATACAGTCAGATGCTGCAGTAATAAAGTTTGCTAGAATCACAGAGCAACATTTAGTGATTAAATCACTGTTAGTGTAAACAGGGCTTTAGCAAGCATTAGAGAGCTCTTTCCTGTAAATTACATCAGAATCAATGTGATGAGCACATCAGCAGGCCCAGCATGTGCCAATAAAAGGTCAAACATCTGCAGAAATACAGTATTCATGTCAGGTGCTTTGTTTTTCATGAGCTCATCTTGACTCAGCATCACATGACAGCAGCTTCTGCCAGATCCTCAGAACTGATGTCTCACTGTGATCACTGTATCTCCAGAGTCTTTGTGTTTGGGGCTGGAAAGCCCCTCTGTTTGGAATGATTTGTAATCTTTTCACAAAGCACTGCGCAACAAATGACCATAAATGGAAAACAAGTGCATGACAATGAGGGTTAATAGCAGCAGTCCAGTGAAGTAGACAATGAAGTCACTTCAGAGGTCCACACATACATACACACCCTCACTCTTTGACTTAGTTGGCTCAGGCCACCAACTTCTCCCGAGTTGAGATCAGCAACACAAATGTAGTCTGACCTCATGGAGGAAAAAGAGGGAATTGAAGCTCTTGCGCACACACTTACACACAAACACTCAGCCTCAATCTCTGTTCCCTCTCTCTTTCCCGGAAGACGCTGTGTTATTGGAAATGGAGACAGCAAAGCAGAAGCAGGAAAGGGAGGAGTAAAAACAGATGAGGGGTTCCTTTTAAATCATGTGATTGGTGAGTCAGTGCATGAGCTCAGGGCAACACAAGATCTCCTGTGATTGGTGGACAGTGATGTGCTGATCCGATCAGGACAGGGATGGAGTGAGCCTATAGGATAAAGCTATATGATATAGCTATAATCTGATATACAGCTATAACAAATAGCTGCATACTGGCAATAATAAGACTTTTATGCTAAGATTTTCACATTTTCTGAAAAACATATGAGTGTGTTTTTATAGTAGCAAATATCTGCACAAATGTGCAAGACAAAGTAATTGGATTTGTATTGTCATTTAGGGAAAATTAAGTTTTATTTCCATTGTGTCATAATGCTTTAATGATTTAAAGATGACCACCATTAATGGTTTTTATAGTTTTTAATTTTATTTTATAGGATTAGTTCACTTTCAGAATAAGAATTTCCTGATAATTTACTCACCTCTATGTCATCAAAGATGTTCATGTCTTTCTTTTTTCAGTTGAAAATAAATTAAGGTTTTTGAGGAAAACATTCCAGGATTTTTCGACGGGAGCAGACGAGTTGAAGGTTAAAATGCAGTTTCAATGCAGCTTCAAAGGGCTCTACACGATTAAGGGTCTTATCAAGTGAAACAAATGATCATTTCTAATGGTCTAAAAAAATCAAAAATACAAATTTATAGAGTTTTTAACCACAAATGCTCATCTTGCACTAGCTTGACTTCACGCATTACGTAGTCATGTTGGAAGTTCCGACCTAGTGTTTACAAAGCAAACGTGCAATGAAAGTCAACATGGGACGATTTTGAAGTTACAGGACAAAATGAGATGGAGTTTTTCACCCTAACCTACCTTTTTGAACCGAAGTACAAAGATGAAGAACTACTGCGTATGAAGACACGTATGAGCATCGCAGAGCTAGTGCTAGATGAGCATTTGTGGTTAAAAAGTATATACATTTTTTTTTTTTTAGAAAATGACTAAATGTTTGTGCCTGTAGTTGCACAATTACACATAAGCATGTATGTTTACATGTATATGATCTGCATAGGCATTTTGAGATAGGAACTTGATTCCCAGTTTCTCCCTGACAGCAAATTTGGGCCCGGTGCACGTCATGTTCAATGCAATGTTTATACAACAGACCCTCAGTACGTTACCCCTTCAACAGACGTCACAAACCAAACACAAACATATCCAGCGGCCTGCGCAAGCACTCTACCGTGGGAGAAGGGTTGAAAACAAAGGTGGTGCAGCACCATCATTAATATTCCATCTCACTCACACAATGATAGTGAGGTCAGTGTATAACAGCTCTCTAAAGCGCTGTGTCATTAGAGGCGCAGCCTGGATGATATTTCAGCTGTGTACGACTACACCATCTCTCCTTAAAAAAATAAACAATAGGGATTCGGCTGGACGCACATGGCAAACTCTTAATTTGTGGAGAAACACTCCACAATTTAATTTGAAGATGTATACAAACCAAATGTAATGGTAAGAGTGTATCAAACACTGCGGACATTGGAAATTAGGTCATCATGTGATGGAAACTGAAGATCAGTCTTGCAGGCACATCTATGTCCTGATATGGATGCATAACTTGGTTGAAATCAGATCAGATTCCCATTAGAAGCCAATCAGATTTTGAATAAATACATAGGCTGTCCTCCTCGGGACTTTAGGAGTCAACTAAGGACATTGCTGCCACATCAAAGCTGTCTATGAGGAGAAATAAAATGAGATATTTCGGCCTGAAACCAAGCTGTGTTGTGAAGCAAGGCTCCTGTGGAGATTATTAGTAACTCGAAAGCAGTGTTGAAGAGATTTGCATTTCTAGCAGGCTAAAAATGGTGGGTCGAGTCAGGATACATGCATTCAGGTGGATGGGGCCACTCTTAAGGTAAACTAGGTCACAGTACACAATACTAACTCTCATCACCTTAACTCAGGTCAGTACTTAAGTGAGATAAAATAGGCTTCTGAGTTACGGTCAAACCTTTGAAGCTGTTTATGGGTCAGACTGTGACTAAGGTCATAAATAGGTTCATATGGATCCTAAATTATCTTTTTGTGGATGAGACATCAGATGTTAAATCCAGGGCTGGAAAGACAATGAAGCTGGTTCAAGGGAAATGTCAAATCAGAGCAGTAGGTTACTCACTCAACACACTCAGATCCTCAGAAGCTAGCAGCTCACTAACCATTTTTCCGTTGCTAATAGCCTGATTTACATAAGTATGTGAAAAATGAAGGGAGTTGGTGCACACAAATGTCTGTCAAACATTCAATACCCAATATCTCAACTCCCTGCTGAGTTGGCTCTACCGACTCTTCATAGCCTCTGGGAACAATGAGTCATTTGGATTTTTCTTGACTTATTAGGCCACCTCTCATGGCCAGCGTTTTTGCATCTTCTTTTCCTCAGCAAACAAGAAGCAAACTCCATAAGACAGTGTTTCCTACCCACATTCCTGGAATGTGCACTGCTGGAGTGGCTCCAGAAACGTGGCTGAGAACAACTGTTATAGGAAGTGTTTCTGAGAAATGTCAGAGGCCATTTCAATGCATGAAGCGGAAAGGATTGACAGTAGGAGTAACTAGCAGGACTAGCAGTAGGCGTAACTTCCCGCAAAGTGTAGCTCCAATCCTAATCAAATGCACCTGAACCAGCTAATCAAGTTGATCAAGATTATTTGAAAAATACCGGTAGGTGTGTTGAAGCCGGCTTGGAATTGAACTCTGCAGAAAGGTAGTCCTCCAGTGCCCTGGTCTGTTATTGAGGTTTGCACCATCAACCTTCACCATGGGCACAACTACGGTCCAACAGGTGGTGATTAGAACTTGTGGAAGCACAGCCATCAGGCCTATGCTTGTTTCCCTACAGCACCTTCTCACAGCTTGAGTCATGTGAATTCTTTTCAGCTCTCACGGCCTTCACACACAGAGTGGCTGATAGCAGTTTCACGCACCAACAGGAAAGGAAAGACCCTAAAAAAACCCAAGATTGTATATTTGTGTAGAGCTCTGGGCTTTGAGTTTTAATTCATTGTTCTCCCACCAACTACAGCAGATGTTTCTGCTTCTGCAGTGTTTTTTGAGGGGCACAAAGTGGGTGGGAGAGTAGAGTGCAAGCGTGAGATTTCCCACCACCTGCAAATGCAGCATGGCCTCACTCAAAACAGGAAACACAGATGAAAGCGAATGATTCAGAAATAAGCAGCGTGGACAGCACCGACCTTAAACCAGAAATGAGTATTTTCATCTGTTTTGGCTATTTTGGACTGAATGTAGAGCTTTGGATTTTCAAAGGGAAACTTTCACAAAGAAAAACAGTTTCTGAATGTTCAGTTTGACTTGCTGTTGATACTTATCCATTTGAAAGTGATACTTACCATGAACCTCCTACTTTAGACAATATGCTCAAATCAGCAAGTTTGAGACATCTTTGATGTGATATGAATAACACTTATGACTTCTTTTGTTTCTGCTTCAGATATGATACATGAAATCATGTAAGGTGATCAATTTACGGTCACATTTACCATTTCTGTGCAAAATTTTGTGGGCGAATTTCCCTCATTTCAATAGGATTTTAGCCGATCAGAAATTTCGTTTGAAGGTAAAAACTTTCCCCATGCACATGGACAAATTTCCCAGAGTACATGCCCCAGTGCAGGCCCCAGACCAACAGGACCAGAGAGGCCAACAGCTGAACAAGCCCGTCTGTGACGGAATTAGAGAGGCCACTGAACAAGGTCACTGAATTCATCTCGGTTCTCTCATCAAGAGCAATGGCAACTCCCTTACTGCTGCCTGCACCCGTGGCATGGCTCTGTAATGCCACTATTTTCAGTGACTGCCAAATGCCCATACCACTCAAAGGCAAGATCTACAAACCCTCATACGCCAGTTCGTGCTGTACAGTTCTGAGTGCTGGCCAGCCACCACCAAGCACAAGCAGACCCAGTACCCTGCAGAGTTTAGCTCCAACCCTAATTAAACATATGAACTAGCTAATTAAGGTCTTACTAGGCATGCCAGAAACTTCCAGGCAGGTGTGCTGAGGCAAGTTGGAGCTAAACTCTGCATAGTCCCGCGTAGCCAGGCCTTCAGACTGATGGCAGAAGGTCTGGGGAACCTTGGCCGCTTTGAAGGTCTGCCCAAGAGGCCATATGACTGACAGGTAAAGCAACCAATCACATTTCATTTTGTGCGATGTCATGTTTAGAGCCGTGGAAATGTCCCCACAATAACAGACTCTTGTAACTCTTGCACATAATTCAAGAATTCAATGCTGCGAACTTTAATTATTTCACACACTTTTGAAAATCCAGCATTTAGTTGATCCTGATAAGTGCTTATTCGTCCATGACGGGGTTTGGCATCACTGCATCTTTGTTTTTCAGTTCAAAATCCTGTTGAATTCAACCAATCCAATGATGACTTCAAAACTTTACAGTTTATGCAATATGCATCAGATGTTCAACCAGCAGTCCGTGGACGTGATGTCAGAGGCTGACACTAAACTCTGCAGGACATCGGCCCTCCAGGACTGAATGTGGAGACCCCTGCTCCACGTTATAGAGACGAACATGCTCCGTGGTGCCTCATGCGAAAGAACAATGATGTCCAAAGGCGCTTCGGTGTGGCGCACATAGTCGACAAAATGCGCGAAGCTCGACTCCACTGGTATTGCCACGTCATCAAGTGGCAATGATTTAGTGGTGAAAATGGCCTACCATCGATCACCACCTGAACGACGACTGCACAGTCGGATGAAGAAGCAGTGATTCGATTGTCTGGCGAAGGACATGTGCAGTCAATATCATCCATGACGATGCCCTGGACCGAGGCAAGTGGAGAAAGACGTGCAAAGAAGTGGACCCTGCACCAACGTGGGACACGTGGAATATTGTCCTAAAGGGTCAATGCCCTTCAGAGTTTAGCTCCAACTTTGATCAAACACACCTGAGCAAGCTAGCAGGAACCCTGAGATAGGATGAAGGTGAACTTGAAAAATTTCCCCATGCAGATTTTGCATTAGGTTACAGATGGTCACATGAATTTGCTGTGCTGACCCACAAACAGCTGCTTGGTCCTTTGTGCATCACTACATTAGATACATTTTTGAGTGATTATCACCTGTCAGACTATAAAAACCCCTTAGAGTTGACATTGAAGATAGGTGGCATATTAAAGGATCAGACTATAATAAGAGACTCAATGGGCTCTTTTGACAAAGATCAGTCGTTTAACAACCAGAGCACCCTAGCATTGTGGTCTCAACTTTTGCATTGGTAAGCAGCACTCACATTTTCCATAAACAACATTCCATAAAAGACTTAAACCACAAGACTGACACATATACAGAAACTGCACCTGAATTGTACATTGTGTGCTGGGAAGAGGCACACATGCCAAGCATATCTGAGCATTGATATCCATTATAAATAATGACAACAGTTTTGTTTAAAGTAGGGTAACAGAACAGGCCTGCTGAGACACGGAAGTCTCTGTCTGTTACAGCAGGAATGAGATTCATTCTTTTTTCCTCTCACTCACACGCACAGGTCCTCAGTTCCTCGTAGGAGTTCTTGCACAGGAACCAGTTCCTCCGGGACTGTAGCAGGAGAAACGGGTCAAGCAGGCCAGGCAGAGAAAGAAAACAGCTCAGGTTGATGAAGAACTCTCGCCCGCAGGCAGAAACTACATATCCCCGCCTAGAAAGAGAATACTGGGATTCAGGGAAAGCTTTGTTCCCTATGGAGAGAGAAAAAAAAAAGAGTGTGTGAAAATGTACTTCCATGAAAGTGTGAGAACAGGGGCTGGAAGAACATGCTGGTGCATGCAATTCCCAGCATGACTTTTAACGAACTGGTTTTATGATGTGTTATGCTGCATTTACCAAAAATGTGGAAGAATCTAGATGGTGGTTTTGCTGAAAATGTACTTACAATTGTTTTCTAATAATGCAGTTTATCTTGAAATTATACATTTGGTCATGATTCAGTTAGATTGTTGAGGGACTTTAGACCATAGTGCAATTTGAAAATTTAACGTGTAGATACATCAGCCATTATAACACATAAAAAATAAGTGGTTGATTCATCAGTGCATATTAAAAACTGGCCTACATTTAATTTGCATTACTAAGACAACAAAATTTCCCACATGTGCACTTGTGAACTCCAAAAGATTCTCTATGCAAATATCCCACATTTTTATGCAAATGCTTATCCTTTGGGATGAACTTTGGTGACTTCTGTTAAGGAAGAAAATGTCCCCTTCAGCAGTGAATTTGCATATGCGCTTCATGCGTGGCTCTGTGTACAAAGACACCCAAACTCTCTCTGTCTCCTTTGCGAAATGCTCTTGAAAGCAAAGCAAATATGTTCAGTGTTAGTGTTTTTAGTTAAATCACATTAAGACTGTTCTAGGCAAATCTTTGCAAAGCATCAAAACCGACCTCAGTTCTCGTGCATGAAGACATCTAATCCTTCAAACAGGCTCATGCAGACAGATCTACCATGCAGCAGTTATCTGAGCTGCACTCTGGGAACACTCTGAGTCTGTAATATTGCAAAGTGTTGACCCGGGCATAGTGCCCAGGGTTGCTGCCAGACTCGAGACGCTCAGCACAGGTGGAATGGGAGGAGGTGAGAGACAGCAAATCTCTAAGTACTAGAGATGTCAACAGGGTATAACTTTGAAACCTCTGAGAAAATAATGTGAACACC
Source organism: Cirrhinus mrigala (assembly GCA_036247105.1). NCBI lineage: Eukaryota > Metazoa > Chordata > Actinopteri > Cypriniformes > Cyprinidae > Cirrhinus > Cirrhinus mrigala. Next base: position 17,652,174 of record CM070017.1, read on the forward strand.
CATAATTGTGGGGTTAATATCATTTGTGAAAAAAACTATTTTGTTGTCTATATTCTCTAAGTTCTTTATCAGTGTAGTATAAGTTGTGTCCAGCAATGTTTCTTGGGTGAAATGAGTGACTTGCCAGACTTCCAAAGAAGACAAATCATGGGAGCCTGTTTAGCAGGAGCATCTGTAACCATAACAGCCTAATTGTTTGGTGTTTTAAGAACAACAGTCTTTACGATTATGACTGCGTACACAAAGCAAGGCAAAACTTCATCAACAAAGAAGATAGTGGGTGAAAACTGGGGATTCACCTTGAAGACCTTGCTTTCACAAAAAACAACCACAGAGAACCTCACAAAGCCAACATCCATGAAAAGAGTGGAGTGGAGCACCAAGATGAACTTCAACATCTGCCCTGGACAAATCAATCACCTGACTTGAAAATTATCAAACCAATGTGTGCAGTATTGAGGAGAAGAGTGAGAAGAGGATTCCATTCTCAGACATCTACAGTTCTACAGCAACTGGCTGATACTTTTATAGTCAATATTCCCCTAAAAAATGTAATAAATATACTTCAATAAGGTTGGAAACTGTATTAAAGGATTAGTTCACTCCAGAATAAAAAAATTCCTGATAATTTACTCACCCCCATGTCATTCAGGATGATCATGTCTGTCTTCCTTCAGTCAAAACTAAATTAAGGTTTTTGAGGAAAACATTTTTAAAAAAAAACTTTCCAAATAGTGGACTTAAACAGGACACAACAGGTTGAAGGTCCACAAGGCAGCTTCAATGCAGGTTCGAAGGGCTCTACATGATCTCAGCCGAGAAATAAGGGTCTTACATAGCGAAATGATCTATTTTCTTTTAAAAAAAAAAAAAATCTCATTTTCTCCTCCAACTTCAAAATTGTCTGACATTGTTGCTTTACTTTTTTTTGTAAAGTGTGTTTGACTTTCTTTGCACATTCGTTTTGTAAACACTGGGTCGGTACTTCTGCCTACATCACGTGTGACCTTTCCACGTGAAGTTGAGCTAGTCCAAGACGAGCATTCATGGTTTAAAAGTATATACTTTTTTTTTTTTTTTTTTTGAAAACAACCAGTCGTTTTACTAGATAAGACCCTTATATCTTGGCTGGGATCTGGAACTGCAATTTGGTCCTTCAACCCATTGATCCCCACTGAAGTCCACTATATGGAGAAAAATTCTGGAATGTTTTCCTCAAAAACCTTAATTTCTTTTTGACTGAGGAAAGAAAGACATGAACATCTTGGAAGACATGGGGGAAGTCAATTATCAGGAAATTTTTATTCTGGAAGTAAACTAATCCTTGAAGAGACTGAACTTCCAAAGTTCTCAACACAAGCATCAAAATCCATTGACCTCCACATGAAAAGCTTTGCAGATATCTTCATAGAAGGGCATTTTAGTATTTGCAGCTATAATTTGATGATTATTTTCTCAATGTCATGATATGATACTGATGTTGCCGTACTCAGGGTACTCAGTGTTTCCAGGTACACACAGGATCAGTCTCTCTTGTTTTAATTTTCATGTTGGCACAGATAAGACGTCATGTGAACTGTTGGGTAATTGTTGGCTGCACTTTGAAAGGTCATTAAATGGAGTAAAAGATGACATTGTGTGAACACTGAACATTGCGTTGCTTAACTTGTGCGCAATGCAGCAGCAGGGGTAACAAAAGTAGCTTGACGCTTCCCATAGAGTTCAATGCACTAGGGGCTGTTATTTCAAAGTCATTTCAAAGCATACACATGCTCACTGCAGGCTGCAGGCTGCAGGCTGCAATTGTAAGTCAGAGGTAAATACAGAGTTAACAGACCAAAACAACCTCATTCACCATAAAAGCCTCTTCCTCCTGTATCTCATTTTCATATTTGTCCAGGCAATCCCTTGTATCTCATTTGAATAAAAAAGCAAATAAGATAACAACGTTTGTGCATGTGTGTTTGTATACACGTGGGCTTTCAAAGGTCTCTCATACCAGAACCACAAGAGCCATCCTAGAGACCCACTCAGTAAGTGGGCGATGCTGACCGGCAGTGTAGGTGAAGAGTGTTTACAAGCAGGTTACACACAAAAACAGTAATGGAGCTCCGTAAGATGACTGTGACGTGGCAGCCTGGCTTATAACAAAAGTGCAAAGTTCTCTGATACAGTTACAAGCATAAATTTTAAGATCAGTACATTTGCGGTTTTCTAAATAACTCTCACCCTAAAGAGAAAGCTGCTGCTGGAAAACACCAGAGACACATTACAGAAAACAGATTATCGACTAATCTTTGTATTTGACTTTATTACTCATCTCACCTTCTCTTATTTGCTCATTTATCTGCTGTTGAAGGTCATTACACGTGTCAGTAATGCAACACAAAATTAAAAATATACTATAATAGGCAAATCTGTAATAAATGCATTGAAATTTCATTGCTACGTATCAATGCATTTGTTAATTTCTCAAAACTAATTACTCAAAAAAATTAAATATTATTTTACAATATCAACTAAATCTGCAAATATTAATATTATTTATGAATATTTGCTCATATTATCATATAACTACAGTTAGGATCAATGCTATACAATTTCCATAAATGATGCAATGCATTTTCAGTCAAATTTGCACTACAAAACATCAGTGCTTTAATTTGCATTACTCAGACAAGAAATTCCCCAGTGCAACAAGATGCAAATATGGATCTTGCATTTTTATGCTAATTCAAAAACAGTCCTTTGGGATGAACTTTGGTGACTTGTAATAAGAAAGAAAACATCCTCTTCATGCTGCTGCAGTATATTATTCTACATGCAAGAGGTTTTCTTTGTTTTGTGTTACAGCAGATAAAAGTTCAATATTTGATTTCTCCTAACAATAGCACTTTTCAAATGTGTTAAGTAATATGCAAGGGCAGGACGGCCTGTACTAAAGAACAAGCAGTCGCTTGTAAAGGCAGTACATAAGAGGACAGCCAAACGCACAGAGAACAAAAACACTGTGGACAGGAGACGGGGAGGGGGTGAGAAAGAAGGAGCTGCATAATTTCAGCTGTGACGCAACATTCATGCTACTCTCAAAAGTGACCATATTAGGGCAGGGGCGGGGCTTCGGCAGAAACCAGGAAGTAGGGGGTCCTCTAGTGGAAATACCACATGACTTCCAGTAGAGTCTCGAAATATCTTTCTTCCACTCCCCCCTCCCATCTGCTCTGTTTTTCTCTCTAACAAAATGTGCTCTCTTCTGTGTCATTAGAGCATTTATTGATCAGTTAAAATGTGAAGCGAGCAAGAGTAACAGGAGGTGCACTTCTAATCGCTATGCTAACAAACACTGTAATCTGATTACTGGCATTTACAGCAACAACATTGTGCAAGCAAGTGCAATCGCACACAGGTTCATAATACACCTTCTGGTAAATGAGAGTGATGCAAAAATGGAAAACACAGCATCTCCTATTAAATTTAATTTATAGTAAAAAGCTGTTAATCTTTTCTAAAACAGGTTTTTCTGTGATCACTGTGGTTATTTAACATGTATGCAATCTGTCAACAAATGCTATAGTAATTCTGCACTAAAAGTAGAGAAATTTACTGCCAGATTCAGGCCCTTATAGAGAGCTTGCAACTACATAACAACATTGAATGTCAGTTGCACGTTTCAAAATCATCCAAACATATTTATTCAGAATAGTACTGGTGCAAAATTAAACATGCACTGTGAATTTAAGTAAACTGACTAAAATTCACTCTATACCACATTGTTGAGAATCTACCTAATGATTGGGCCCAAAACATACTTTTCACACATGCAAGCTCAATTTCATGCATTGTTTAAATTATGAATGTTTCAGAAGATTCAACCTGCGAATCGTATTCTTTTATAATAATTCAGCAATCAAGTCATGTGCATTTTCTATCAGCTATTTAGATTCGTATCAAGCAATGTCAGATGTTTTGATCTGTTCGCTTAAATGAGTTTACAGAAAGGTCTGAAATTGTTCGCAATATGATTAATTTATGATTCATAAGTGCAGCTTGTGAAAACTATACTGCAAGTAAAAATATTTTAAAAAAGAATATGAAAATACAATGACACATTTTGCTACATTTGGCTGACACTTTTACATTAATGATAAATGGTTAGAAATGTCATGTTCAGAATGCAATTTTATTGTACACAACTATACTTTATATTCTTAGTACTGAAGCAAAAGAATTAGCAGAAATTTCTTAAAACAACATTTGAAAGAAAATCTTACTAAGCATGTCAAGGTTGGAATACACTACATTTGCCAAGATTTTTTAACCAATTTACAGTCTGGAAAAGTTGACGCTATAGTTGCCGAATGTCAGATTTTTTTTTATTATTTTTTTTTAGCTTCAGACTATGATTTCATCCAGCTAGAGAATATCAGACATGTTTGATATTATGACCTGATTTCAGAACACATATTGTTTTCATTTTCATACATGTCCTTGCAAAAGGCATGTGTTTCTGAGTCAGTTTGTTGTTTGGAACGTGTTGAAAGTCTGGTAGTGTGTGATCCTAAGTCGTTTATGTTCAGTCGATGCCTAGTGTTTCCTCTGTAAGTATTTACAAAGTTGATATGGTGCCCAGTATTTTAAAATCTGTTCAGATTTTAAAAGCTGTGTAGTGTATTCCCGCCCTTAGAGTTTAAAGCAAGCTGAATGATAACACCTGTTTTAATGGCACAGACATCTGAAGGAAATTATTTTGCTCCCAAGTTGCACTATTTGTGTCTTTATAGACAGTTACAGTATTGGAATGGCAAAACGTTTCTTTTACACACAGAATTAAAAATGGAATTCAATTAAGAGGGATCCACTGGACCATCATAACTGAAAGCATCACTCTCAAGGAAAGTCCTCAAACCCTATCGCCATGTATCAGGTAATCTACATGTCATGAAGACAGCACACCCGTAATCGTAAAGATCATAGACTTATCCTCCCTTAAACCGCATCTAGTGCCCTCGCACCCACAACAGAGACATACACAAACCTCTGGAGTCGCTCCATTGACCTCAAACAAATACCAACCCAGAGGTCAGAACAACGCGACAGGGCGGTATTCACCCACTCTCAGCGTCATGGTAACCGCACGAGAACGTTCCGCTACAGTGCGCGCTTCGCTGCTTGCTTCTTCGCGGTCTCAGTTTCCCGCCCACTCGCGAGGCAATCCCCCTCAGCAGCTAAGCGTCACTGTCACATCTACTGTACGCCCACACCACAACTGAACGCAGCGAGATTCTCCGCTACGTAACGTAGTGGGCTGAACAGGGAACCTGAACCACAGACACACTGCTCACCTCAGTCTTTACGACAGTGATAAGCTGACCATAGCGACGTCAGTGTTCCATAGACACTGAGTAGCTGATAACTGTTGAAGTTCACTTCGATTAAAACATTCGTCATCACATCACAGACTTAGATTAGGGGGTGTCCATTTTGATATAATAGATTAACAGAAATAAATATAAATGTAATATAAATTCCCACAGGTTCGCATATATAAAGGCATGTAGTGCGCTCCAGCCTTGACGTCAACACCCGAATGACTAATTCCCCCAGGAATGTTTTCGGTAATGGTGAATATGCACATACTCATAGTGAAAACATGAATTTTGAAGCAACTATGTTTATATTTTACAAATATATATTTGTAATAAGCAACTAAGGAGTGAGTGGGTCTGAGTGGGTGCAGAAACGTCAAGTATAGTATAAGTTTTGTTTACAACAGACCTTATTTTACTAGTTAATTGACATTAAGTGACCTTTAGGCCTATTTAAATGCCACTTTATACAATACACATAGTTTTAAAGAAGCTTTGCAGTAATAAACAAGAAAATAGTGATTCATTGAACAAAATTCAGTTCTGCTGTAATGACGTTGAAAAACGTCATTATAAAATCCCATACAAAAACCTTGAGGGAAGGCATGGCAATCTTCCAGGCTTTGACATCATGACTGCAGAAGTATATATTCTTGTATATTTAAATTCAACTGGGATATGGATGTCTGCTTTAAGTATCATTTCCAATAAAAAAAAATTAAAACTATTCAAACAAGGAATTTCCTTAGAATTGCATTAGAGAAAATATGCCTGTCAAATAATGGGTGAATGGTAACAGCTGCTTAGAGATTGACTGAAGTGTATGTGGAGGTGTATGTGAGTGTGCACACATATGTGACTGCATATGCAACTGAGCTATCATGTATGTGATGTGTGCCTATAGAATGTACATATTTATCATTGGAGAATGCATATTTATATATGTGTGTCTGCATATGTGCAGCTGTGTGAATAGCTACTGTTATCCCTGCAATGGCCTATGCGCAACATTAATAAAGCACAAGCAGGGCTGTCGCTATGGTAACCACTCCAGGTTTGTTCTGTTTTATTGTCAGGGTTGCAGAGAGAATTTAACCTTAGTCTGTTATCACAGTTCAGTCAGCTGTGCCATTAACATGCTGATTAAAGCTCATCTACTACCAGCATGGCAAATCAAAGGAGTTACTTGGCTGAATTGGAGGGCTGAGGCCCATATGCCAATGAAACCTAAATGTCCCAGTCATTAAAGCACTCTCTGGTGCAATTTGCATAATTGTCAGAAGAATGACTTTGTGATACAAGACTGCAATTAGCCAGGCACCAGGGTTCTGCTAGCTACATTTACACGCTGAGATTTAAATAGGATTTATATCTACAGCATATCAACAATTCGTCTTTTTGAGTATATGGAAACCCATCGTACTCCAGAGCAGCTGTCCATAACCTCTGAATCCTGTAAGACCCTCTGGATAGGGAAGCATGGGGGAGTGGAAGGGGGTGTCATCCACCCTCTTACTCCATCTTATAGCCTGACACACACACACACTCACCCACCTCTCATGAGACCTGCAGTGATGAGGTCAGCAGGCCCGCTCTGATGTCATCACTGCATGTGTGACTGTGTTTAAGTGTTGTTTTATTGTTCGCCTGCAGTCAGTATGACTCACATCTTGCACTGCCAGAAACAAACGTAAATTTAGACAGTAAAATAGCAAAAGAAAACTGAGGAGTTGAATCCTTATAAAGTAGTGTGCAGCACTTTTAAATTCAATATATTAAAAAAAATGTAGGGAGGGACTTGGGACAGGATATGGTAGCAGAGAAAAGCCAGGAGCCTGAAGGGGAGGGGCTTAAAAATAAGAGCTTGGTGATGTCAGCAGAAATATACATTTGTTTCAGAGGTAGAGCAAGTTACTACAATTTGATGAAAGATTATAAAGACATTTTTTTCTTTGAAATGAATTAGAAACAGTGAATTAGGGAAAAGTTAGTACATACTTGCCACATACACACTGTAAATTTTAAGGAGTGACAACTGCAGTTAAATACAGCAGTTAAACCACTTTCGTACTGTGTGTACGGAACAGAATTCACTCTCTAAACCGTGATAATTGACAACATGGCAACAATATTTTGTAAAATGGCATCTCGCATGTTGGATATCCACTATTTTTGACCAAAGTAATATTACAGCAACCAAAGACTAAACCTCTGTTGACAGAGCCATCATGTTTTGTTTATGTTTGGAAGGCTACTTTGCCGAGCACACTCCTGAAGGGTTGCCATGTCCACTAATTATATGCAACGCTTATTACGCATCTTCGGGCTTGTTGTTTGGGCTCAGTTCATAAAGCGATCCAGTTTACTGAGTTAATAAAATAGGCAGGTGCAAGTCACTATATTTTGGTATGTGGCTTATTTTCAAGATAACATGTCTGGATTTGAGTTTGTTTTTGCTAGCAAGATCTGGCAACACTAATGTGTCAAAACGTACCCTGTAATTTCTTGCACCACACATAATAGACACAACTCTGATACGCCTTTGAATGCATTATTAACAACAAGTTGTTTAGTTAAGTTCTGTACACAATGTGTAGAATTTCTGTGAATGCAGTTATCTCTGCACTGTAAAAAATTTGTGGAGTCAACTTAAAATATTTTTTTTACCTGGCTGCCTTAAAATTTTAAGTTTAGTCAACTCAAAATAGTTCAGTGAACTTGAAATGTTAGGTTGTACTACGTAAAAACTTAGATATTTGAGTTCATTCAACTTAAAATTTTAAGGCAGCTGGGTAACAAGCCCAGCTTTTAAGTTTAACAAACCAAATTTGTTGTTTAGTCAATTCAAATAATTAAGTTTTCACTTAGTACAACTTAACATTTCAAGTTGACTAAACTTATTTGAGTTGACTGAACGTAAACTTTTAAGGCTGCAGGATAACAAATTATTTTAAGTTGACTCAACAAAATGTTTTTTTGTTTTTTTACAGTGTACCTTAATTTTTTGGGGGTCAAGAATGCAGTTTTCACTCCTGTAAATGACTGAACTGTGTGTGTACAGAACAGGTTTAAGCACTAAAGGTAAACTGACAACGTATTTAGCTACAGTGTGTATGTGGAGACCGTCAGACTACTGTGTATTTTTCAAAGGTCATAAATATGGCACTTTGAATCACGCCATAACCATTTGAGAGAAAACACATAATGTGAACTTTGTGTCATGATTTTAAAACAGACTATAACCTAATTCCTTAAAATGTATGACAACTTGCTCACAGGAAGCTATTTCAGCTTCATTATTATAAATATGCAAATGTTAGTCAAATTGAAATGATCACTCAGATGAATTGTTCCATAAATTACAAACACGGGAAAAATAATTGCACATTAAGGCAATACTTCAGAGATAAACTTCATTAATTCCTACATCGAGTGGCAGTCTGAACTGCTCTTCGATGCTGAATCACCACCAACTGCACTCTGAAAAGACGTCACTGAGGGGCAGAAAATTCCCAATTAAAAGTTCTAGTTAGGCAATAATATAAGCGTGAATCATCAGTGATACTGTTCTGCTGAGCGCACCTGCTGTGATAAATTGAGTTTGCTGTTATAAAGGTCTGAATGATATTTTCCAATCTGATAAATCGCTCCAAAGGAAACAACCTGGTAGATCAAGAAAAAGATGTTTAACTCAGTAACCTGAACTGTGTCTTGGAGGGAAAAGGAGAAAAATAGAGGGAAACAGATGGAAGGAAGGAGGGGTGATCTTACTCGATTAGCCTTAAACCATTATGAGTTGGCAGGTGGTGGGAAAGAGTGAGGGAAAATAACAATAAGGAAGAAAGTGAAAATTACCAGTTAGCCTGCGAGGCAAACACAAGAGATTATCTGTCTGTATAAATGACGAAATTTGGCCCCTTTTGCTGCACTTAGCAACCGGCAATAGAAAACTGTAAACACTTATAAGTGCAGCAAACATGCCAACTGTTAAGTGTTTAGATGCACAGCTGCAGATATGGGACACTAGGTCAGTGGGTTTGTACTGTATAAACAGGTGCCTGTTTTGAATTCTTGGTATTTTTTGCATTTTATTTTCACTTCCAAGTATGATAATATCTTACCACTGAAGTATTCACCCTAAAGTCATTTGTGGACTGTGGAATGAACTGATGTCCAATAAGATGAAGAGCTATCAATCATGGCACCAGTGTGTTTTGCATTCGTGTCTTTGTGAGCTTAAATGTTTCAAAATAAAGGACTCAAAAATGACCAATCTTTTAAGAATTACTTGACATCATGCTATATTATTATCATCAAATCTTGGATTCAATCTCTTTGTCAACTTAAGTTTGCACAGGTTTTGTATTTCTCTGTATTTCTCATTGATCTGAACTTATGCACCTTGGTTACTGAGTGAAAAAGAAGCTTTATTTGTTATCATTTCACTCAAAAACTGAGATGCATAAGCTCAAATCAGTGAGGCCTAGAGTTAACCTGCTCCAAAAACAAAACCTGTGCTAATTGAAAGAAAACAAGTTGACAAAAATCCAATATTTGATAAAAAAATAAATAAATAAAATACAGTATAGCGAGAAATTTCTAAGCAATTTTTGTAGGTCAGTAATTTTTGCCTGGCAAAAAGGTGAGGGGAAAAAATAAAAAAGTACAAAAATGATCAACAAATATTATGTGAGATAGAAAGAGAGTGAAGAATTGTGTGAGACAAATCAGTATAGTCCAAATTAAGTCCAGATTAACTAGCATGTGGATTAAATAGACAAATAATAAGGGATATTTTATCAAAATCATCCAGTGATTTAGTAAATGTCATGCACTGAATATGCAGCACAGGTAAAATACAAGAAAGCCCTTTAAAGTTGACTCTCTCCCCCTGAATGGAAGTTCCCTTTACAAATCTAATGAGTGATGTTGACACTTCAAATAATAGTTTTCCAAGATAAAGAAAAGCCCCTGAGCACTGCACAGAATGGCCATTTTTCTGTCATCAGGTTTTTCGATGTGTAAAACTGAAAATTCAGTGACTCTCGTTTTTTTGAAGGCTGTGATATTCTGTCTAAATGATACATTCAGATTTACTCTTGATATGAGCTGTATCAATTGGCCGGGCCTCGAAGTTCCTGTAATAATGTCATCTCTGATGTTGTGTCAGTGAATGTCAGGGAAAAACAAGGTACTTAACCGAACATAACTTCAGTAGTATGAACCACAGGTTAGGCAAACTGAAAACAGTACAGCGTGATTCAAAAATATTTTAAAGCAATATGACCTGTATTTATTTTTTTAAACAACATCTGTGGCATGCTGCCACTTACCACAGAAAACAACTATGACTTGCACTGTGATGAACTTACACTAAAGTCAATGGGACAAGACATTCCAGAGGGTGTAAAAGTTAGACTGTTGTTTGTTTTTTGTATTTGTATGAAAGCAGTTACATGAATTATTCATTAGTTCTTTGAATTTTCTTTTTGATATGGAACTACTTTTCTAGGCTGATTAACTCTTGGTAAGCAATTTTTATGTGTGGGGTTTGTACTGTAATTATGTTAAAGCATAAAGCATATAAAAACTGCTTTATGGATATATAAATAATGTCAGTTTCTTATGTAAGCTCACAAGAAAGCTGTTTCATTAAAATAAAAATTAAAAAGGTAAAATAAGACAAAGTTTAATATAAGAAAACAAGTCATATTTTCAAATATAAAGTTGCACTGTGATATATAAAGTCGTAATTACAAGCAAGTATGTTATATTTTATATTACACTAAGTTGAAGTTAAAATAGCAAGAAATAAAATCTGAATTGAGGTTTAAAATCAGTACATTTTTAAAAAATAAATAATTAAATGAAGTCTATTTATTTATTTAAAAAATAAAATGTAATGTAATTTTACATTGTGTTTTTAAAATCACAACTGTGAGATGTAAAATTGCAAAAATGGACTAAAATGGACTTTCAAATTTTTTTAAAATAAATAAATAAGCAATATATATTTATTTAAAATTGCAGTTGTGTGATGTAAAATAGCAATTATATCTTTATTTAATTTTTTAAATAAATAAAAGTTTTTTTTTTTATTACATGCATAACAATATGTATCACGAAAAACACTGCAAATGAACACAAAGTGAATTTATTTTTAATATCTCACAACTATGACTTTAAATCTCACATTGCAACTTAATATCTGATAATGTGATTTAATTTTTTATTTTTTACTCTGAGCAAATGGGATTTCATATTTCCTAGTACACTAACATATCGTGAAGGTTCATAAAGTTTATATTGTCATGACATTGCATTGAAAGACTGGATAATTTGCAAAGACAAGTTTGGTAAATGATTCTATCAGTCATGTTATATGGCTATGGCTTTTAAAAACAGTGTGACTTTTGCATATCAGTTACTTTCCAGTGCTCTACGTTTGCTGCATACAAATAAAATTCCAGATGTGCAGACAGGCCGCCACAGTGGTCTTGTTTATCAGAAATGGAGGGCAAACAGTGAGTGAAAGTGAGAGAGGGGGATAGAGGAGAGAGCTGGTGGTTTTGTAGCATCCTGTACCCGTGTGGGCGCAGACAGGAGGGCTTTGAATGCAGGGTTAGTGCATGCTAGCAGTTTCGTGTGAGTGTGTCACTCGGGCTAGTGGAGTGAAAACATGGCTGAGTCACCGTGGAGACCACAGCTATGGAGATGAGTGTACAAGCAGATCGGTGTATTGTTTTCACCTCGCTACTGTATGCATACGGCCTGCCCACTGACGCCCCTGCTCACATTCACACACACACACATCTGCCCACATGCCCTCTGTCCATCCCGCTCCACCCAAGGGTCTGACCTGTTCTGCAGGTTCAGTGCAGTTGAGGTTTCCAGTGGAACAGCATATGTGATGCCTAATGCCTTTTAAACCAGTGATAAAATGTCATCCAGTAAAAAAAGACATTACACATTAGTACTTAAACAACCTTATTAACTATTAGTAAGCAGAAAATTAGGAGTCTATTGAGGCAAAAGTCATAGTGGTTTGTTAGAATTTTTTTTTTAATTTTTTTTTTTAAATATAAATAGTGACCTTACACATTTTACTTAAATCTTAAATGCATGCAGATGTGCAGATGTATCTTAATCAGAAATTATTTATAATTAAGTTTTTAAATTTTCAAATGATAATAATTAAATATCTTAAATATTCTCAAATATCTTAATATTCTTATTATACAATATAACTCTATGCATTGAGAGATGAGGTGAAAACTTTTTGTATTTGAAGATCAGGGTAAATTTAACTTATTTAGTCTTCTGAGAAACATGCAAGTATCTTCTCTAGCTTCTGAAGGGCAGTAAATGAAAAGAAATATGATATTTAGGTAAAATAAGAAAAATGTACACATCTTCATTCTGTTCAAAAGTTTTCACCCCCCTGCTCTAAATGCATCGTTTTCCCTTCTGGAGCATCAGTGAGTGTTTGAACTTTCTGTAATAGTTGCATATGAGTCCCTCAGTTGTACTCAGTGTCAAAAGATGGATCTCAAAATCATACAGTCATTGTTGGAAAGGGTTCAAATACACAAAAATGCTGTAAAACCAAAGAATTTGTGGGACCTGAGAGATTTTCCTGAAGAACAGCAGGCAGTTTAACCGATCAGGACAAACAAGGGACTCATGAACAACTATCACTAAATTAAAAAAAAAAAAAAAAAACAGCTGTGGATCATTCAAGTAACAACAGAGTATTAAGAATCAAGTGTATGTAAACTTTTGAACCAGTTCATTTTTATAAATGCAACTATTATTTTCTCTTGTGGACTATATGTAAACATGTTTAATATGAAATATCTTATTCAGGTCAGTACTAAATTAAAAATTAAATGCATTTTGTAAGATCCCTCCTATTTTGGTAAATTAATTAACATTTTGCAGATTCTACAAGGTGTATGTAAACTTTTGACCCCAATTGTATATCTTTTTTTTCGTTGCACCACATGGCTTTAATTACATTTTTTTTAATTAATATTTAATTTTCTATTTTTATTATATATATATATATATATATATATATATTTTTTTTTTTTTTTTTTCCTCATCATAGAAGACATGCTATTCAAGTCACTGTATAAATCAAGTGCATTTTATTGTACTTTATTGTACGTTTGCATAAATTATTATTTATTTATTTTTCAGAAGTTACCCAGACGTTAGTTTTTAGTTACCCAAAAATAAAAATTCTGTCATCATTTACTTAAAGTCTTACAATTCATTTCAATTCAATTATTTATTTTTTCCCCCGATATAATGAAAGTCATTGGTCTTCAAAATATATTCTTATTATAATGCCGGGGCAGTGAAACTGAGATGATGCAGCAAAGGTTTATTGGCAAAATAGAACAAACACAGGTTAAAAGGAAACCAGGGGCCAGTTGCATAAACGATTTAGACTAGTCTTAAAAGTTAGTCCTCTAATTTTCCTTTAAGACTGACCATAATTTTTTTTTTTTATTCAGTTACATAAAAATATAGATTAATCTAAGTTGAAACCAACAAATAAGACTAATTACCCCTTGGGTAACTGCTAGTTGTTCAGACTAGTTCTTAAGACACTGTCTTAACATAGAGGCTACATTTATGCAACTGGTCCCAGAGAAGCAAGAGCAGGAAACGAAGAACACAAGCATCTACATGAGGCAACAGCTCCGTCCGAATTCACATACCCTCTTGAGTAGGTTATTTTCTGACGAATACATAAAACAGTATATTTTAAATTTCAGATGCAACTGAAGACTGACAAATGAACAAAGGAAACACAAGGTATGCACAAGTTAACCAGGGCTAACAAGGGACAGGTATAGGTGATTAGTTGGCATGGAATCCAACTAGGGTAGCTATGGAGACAGATGGGCAACAAGAGGCAAACCAGGATGCAAACACAGTAAGACAGAACAGAAATCATATCAAAATAAGATTCTAACACAACACAGGGAAGAACAAGACTGGGATGCTGATGTGTTTCACAGAAGAAAAACGTCAGATTTGGGTGAGTGAATTTTGGGGGTGAACAATCCCTTTAGTTAACCCATAGTAATTCATATAAAAATGAGAGTCATGTAACTGACCCTTGAGAAATAGTAGCACTAAATCTACTATGCTCAGGTCAGTTCTCAGGGGCTCTTGATTAAAGGAACTCTCCCAGCGACAGACGTTTATTTGACTGTCACTGGAGCAGCTCTTGACCTCTCGCCCCCCTTCGGTCACTCAGCTGCAGGAGTGTGAAATCTCCTCTCATACCAGCCTGGGAGAAAACACACCCTCATTCACACCTCTCCTCTCCCCCAATAGAAAAAAAAAAATTACAAGTCAAATCATTATTTTGACCACAGGAATGTGGAATTATATAGTAGCCGGAATTGTATTGCCTCAATTCATTATGTTTTGTATGCAGTTAAACATTAGTTTCCTGCATTTCCTGATTCTTATTGGTCAAATGTAGCATTCTGCGTTCAAATGTAGTATTTTGATATTTTCTTTTTTTTTTTTTTTTTCTCATGACACGCTACAGTGCATTTTACTTAGTATTTGATTTTTTGTTTTATTTTATTTTATTTTATTTGATACTTTTTGGGTCCATGTAATTCATCAAAACAGCTTTTATTTGAGATATTTATATATATCTCAACATTCTAACATTCTTTAAAATAACTTTTCGAAGAGTGGAGTTACATGGAATTATGTTGTAGCAGACTGTAAAAATGCTACGGTAAAAACCTGTTTGATCTACATAAGTTTCTTTTCCATATACATTGAAAAACTAATAAATCTAATGAGACATTTCATTTATTTTACAATAAAATACTGCTAAATTTCCAGTTTTTGAAAGCATTTCCACAATTCCTGGTGTGGCACTTCACATTTGATGGGTTTTCATTGAAATTACTGTTTCTTCCTAGTTTTTTTTTTTTTTTTTTGGCATCAGTTATGTATATTAGGGTTTTATGTTACATCTTATGTTGATAAATTAATGGAAATTGCATTATTATTTTTAGATTATTATTATTTACCGCAGTGTGTGAAAAAGCTACGTTTAATGCACTTATTTGGTGGTTGTCAGTGTATAAAGGTACACTGGGTTTAGTAGTTTAGTAATTTGTTAGTAGTAGTTTTGTGGGTACATTGCATGTCCGTTAAGTATATTTTTAAAATATTTTAATCAATATAAAGCCCTGATGCTTAATTTTCTAGTACACAATTATATTTTTCCCAATCACACTACTTTATGTTGACAAACCCACAAATGATGCTCATATCTCATACAACCCTGGTATTTAGCTGTCTGATTGCTTATTCTACTCTGCATTTAAGCATGAAAATTACCTCAAATATAAATTAATTTCATAGTTTTGCCTTCAGTTATATTAGTGTTAAGGAAGCGGACAGACAATGGAGTAAAGGAATATAACTGGGTTTTATTAAACAAAGGTTCTTCGCAAACTGCGGAAAAAAGGTAACTCAAAAGTACGTGGGTCCAATTCAAAACAAAGAGGATAAACAAACTGAAAGTCTTTCTTGATCTAGTGAGGAATCGTTGGAGCACACCACACCGATGGAGACCACCCCACATCACCGAGATGGAGGAGCAATGGAGAAGATCCACGAGGAGGTCACACTTGAGGCGAAGGAATACTCTGGAGGAATCACAGGAAAGTATACGGTAAGTATTTCCACAGGGAAAGAGCATAAGCAAGAGTCCACTTACGAGCAACGAGATCGGACAGAGAGTGAACTGGTGAGTGAGCTTTTATGTGGTGTGGTAATGGGTGTCAGGTGTGCTGAGCAGGTGTGGCTGGTTAATACTCCGGAGAGGGTGCTCGCTGCGTGTCTGTGAGGGTGGAGCCTGGTGTGGACGTAACACTACCCCCCCCTCCAGGCCCCCCTCCCGAGGCTGGACCTCTCCGACGTCGTGGTGGTCGACCTCTGCTTCTGGGTGCAGGACGATCTGGGTGGGTTTCATGGAATTCTCTGAGTAACGTTTCATCTAGGACATCCTCTCTAGGAACCCACGACCTTTCCTCAGGTCCGTATCCCTCCCAGTCAATAAGATATTCCAACCGCCCACCACGACGTCGGGAATTCAATATCTCCTTCACTTGATAAATGGTTCCTTCTTCGACAACCATAGGAGGAGGGGGTTCTTCAACACCAGGCTCTGTGGGAGGAAGAAGAGAGTCGTGATGAGGTTTGAGGAGGGATACGTGAAATGTTGGGTGGATTTTGTAGTGAGGTGGTAAGTGTAACTTGTAAGTAACCTGGTTGACCTGCTCCGTGATGGTGAAGGGACCAACATATCTGGGACTAAGTTTTTTGCAGGGCAGGCGTAGGCGAATGTCCCTGGTAGAGAGCCAAACCTTTTGGCCCACCTGGTAAGCAGGGGCATCAGAGCGACGACGGTCTGCGGTAGTCTTTTGCCTACGCACTGCCCTCTGAAGATGTTGGTGAGCTCTGTCCCAGACCCTCTCGCTCTCCCGGAACCAGTGGTCGACGGCAGGTACTTCGGATGGTTCACCTGACCAGGGAAAAAGTGGGGGCTGAAAGCCGAGTACGCATTGAAACGGGGTGAGGCCGGTAGTGTCTTGGCGTAGGGAGTTTTGAGCGTACTCGGCCCAGCCCAGGAACTGGTTCCAGGTGTCCTGGTGGTCATGGCAGAAGGTACGGAGGAACCGCCCCACCTCCTGGATCTTACGTTCGGTCTGTCCGTTAGTTTGCGGATGGTAGCCAGAGGAGAGGCTTACGGCCACACCTAGGAGTCGGAAAAATGCCCGCCAAACTCTGGAGATGAATTGGGGTCCTCTGTCAGATACAATGTTCTCAGGTAATCCGTAGGGACGAAACACGTGATGGAACAGGTTCTGTGCCGTCTCCCAGGCAGTTGGTAGCCCCTTTAGAGAAATGAGACGACAGAACTTGGAGAAACGATCAACTATTATGAGGATGCATGTCTTACCTTCCGAGGCGGGCAAGTCCGTAATAAAGTCGACCCCTAGGTGTGACCAGGGGCGGTTAGGTGTGGGAAGAGGTACTAGCTTTCCTGCAGGTAGATGTCTTGGTGTCTTGGCCATAGCACATTCCCGACACCCTCTCACGTACCTCTGCACATCGGCTTCCATCCTGGGCCACCAGAACTGTTGTTTGAGGAGCGAGAGGGTTCTGTTGGTCCCTGGATGCCCAGTGCCCAGGGAAGTATGTGTAGTATGGATGAGGGGAATGCGTTCGTCGTCAGGGACGAATCGGAGGTTCGGCGGGCACCCCGGCGGAGGCGTTGGAGCAGGATCTGATGCGGCTGGAGGGGTCATCCATTGGATAGGGCAGGAGAACAAACTTTCAGGTAGGATGGGTTCGACTGGTTCTGGTTCTTCTTCTGGTGCATGGAGACGAGAGAGAGCATCGGCACGTACATTCTTCGCACCAGGTCTGTATGAGATTGAGAACCGGAATCGGTTAAAGAACAAGGCCCATCGGGCCTGTCTCGGGTTAAGTCTTTTAGCTTCTCGTAGATAGAGCAGGTTCTTGTGGTCGGTCAATACCTGAAATGGTAAATTAGACCCTTCCAACCAATGTCTCCACTCTTCCAACGCAAGTTTGATGGCCAGGAGTTCTCTGTTACCAATGTCGTAATTCCTCTCCGCCGGGGTAAGCTTTCTGGAGAAGTATGCACACGGCTTGAGTTGAGGTGGGTTCCCCTGCTGCTGCGATAGAATAGCCCCGACTCCTGTGGTTGAGGCGTCGACTTCCACGACGAACTGCTTTGTAGGATCTGGATGACAGAGAATGGGAGCAGAAGTGAAGGCAGTCTTCAAGTGTTCGAACGCTTGGTCAGCGTCAGGCGACCAGGTAAGAGTTTTGGGTCTTCCCTTAAGCATGGAGGTGAGTGGATTAGCAAGTATACTAAACCCCTCGATGAATCGCCGGTAAAAGTTAGCGAAACCTAAGAATTTCTGCAGTTCTTTAACCGTCCTGGGTTTGGGCCATTTGGTGATCGCCTCTACCTTTCCTTGATCCATACTCACTCCAGCGGGGTCAATGTTGTATCCGAGGTACTGGGTGGATCTCTGATGGAATGAGCATTTCTCTGCTTTCAGGAATAATTGGTGTTCACGAAGTTTGGTGAGGACCTGTTTGACATGTTGGTGATGTTCTTGAATAGAGGAAGAGAAGATCAGAATGTCGTCAATGTAAATGAGTACGAACTTATCCAGAAATTCTCGGAAGATGTCATGCATACAGTCCTGGAAGATAGAGGGGGCGTTTACTAAACCATACGGCATCACAAGATATTCGTAGTGGCCAGTAGGGGTACTAAAAGCAGTCTTCCATTCATCCCCGTGCCTTATTCTGATCAAATTATAAGCACTGCGAAGGTCCAACTTGGTAAATACCTTAGCCCCTCGTAACTTCTCCAGAGCAGCGGGAACGAGGGGTAGTGGATACTTGAATGGAATGGTTACCTTATTGAGAGTTCGGTAATCAATGCATGGTCTGAGTCCTCCGTCCTTTTTTGCCACAAAGAAGAAGCTTGACGCAGCAGGGGACGTAGATGGTCGAATATAGCCGTGTGCAAGAGCTTCTTGGATATACTCCTCCATAGCCTTGGTTTCAGGGATGGAGAGAGGGTAGATCCTACCCCTGGGCAACTGAGCATCTGGGAGCAGGTTTATAGCGCAGTCCCATGGGCGGTGAGGTGGCAGACGAGCGGCTCTCCTGGGGCAGAAAACATCCTGAAAGGAATGATATTCGGGGGGAATGTCAGTAGATTGTTTCTCAACAGGACTTTCAATAGAGGTAGTACAAATCGTCAGAGAGGTTGGCGCACATAGTGGGAGTTTGGGGAAACAGGTAGGCCAACACTGGGAACCCCATTTCATAATCTCACCCGTGCCCCAGGAGAGGATGGGTTCATGTCTCGCTAGCCACGGACGTCCCAGCACGATGTCGATCGCAGATCCTTCTAGCACCAACAGTGAGATCTCCTCGTGATGGCACACCCCAAATTCGAGACTGATAGGTAGGGTGCGACGACGCACTTCCCGAGTAGAGAGGGGTTTCCCATCAATGGACTGGACCTGATATCTCTTCTCCGTAGGTTCCGTCCGTAGGCGAAGTTGGCGTACCAGGTGTCCCGCAATGAAATTGCCCGCGGATCCAGAGTCTATAAGGGCAGCCACAGAAAGGGAAACTCCCTTAGCAGTAAGAGTTACAGGGTAAGTGCAGGGGTGCATATTTTCAGTGATGTGCAGAACTTGACTCACCATCACACGAGGAAGTCGAAGGGGGCAGTTCTTGATCACATGATTGGGCTGTCCACAGTATAAGCAAAGTCCAGAGGACAGTCGCCGTTGACGTTCTATCGGTGTGAGCCGACGTCTACTAATATCCATAGGCTCCAAGGAAGGTCCGGCCTGGCCGGTGAATTTGGGTGCACAGGAGTTTTCAGTTCTTACGTGGGAGGTCGTTTGTGAATAGGCAGTAACCCGGGCAGAACATCGGAGACTGAGCTGTATGAATCTTTCCAGTCCTATAGCGTCATCATAAGGAGCCAGCATCATCCGAAGATTCGGTTCTAAACCTTGCCGGTAGGTAGTAACCAGCGCCCGCTCGTTCCATCCACTGACTGCTGCTAGAGTGCGGAATCTGATGGAATAGTCCTGTACTGTGAGGTTGTTCTGACGGAAGTGGTATAAATCCTCACCAGCAGAAGCATCAGAATCAGTCCTTCCAAACACCTCTTGGAAGTGGGCAGCGAAGGCATTGTAGGAACTGACAGCGGGTCCAGCTTGGCTCCAGATCGACTCGGCCCAACGTAGAGCTTTTCCTGACAAACAAGAGACCACATATCCAATCTTTGAATTATCCGAGTGGTATACATGAGGGTAAGTTGTGAATGTGATCGAACATTGGAGTAGGAACCCCTTGCAATCCCCCGCCTCGCCAGAGTAGGGCGTAGGTCGCACCATTGGGCATACTACCGGCGCAGGCGAAGGAGGGTTGTTTACTTCCGGGTTGCTACGTGGGGTTTGGGATAGCGAGGACGCCGTTGGAGGTAGTGTGGAAAGGATCGATTGACGGAGAGCTTCAACGATCTCCTGGAAGGGATCGGCGGTGCTCATGTTGCTCTCGTTTGTCTTTTTAAGGTCCGATCTTCTGTTAAGGAAGCGGACAGACAACGGAGTAAAGGAATATAACTGGGTTTTATTAAACAAAGGTTCTTCGCAAACTGCGGAAAAAAGGTAACTCAAAAGTACGTGGGTCCAATTCAAAACAAAGAGGATAAACAAACTGAAAGTCTTTCTTGATCTAGTGAGGAATCGTTGGAGCACACCACACCGATGGAGACCACCCCACATCACCGAGATGGAGGAGCAATGGAGAAGATCCACGAGGAGGTCACACTTGAGGCGAAGGAATACTCTGGAGGAATCACAGGAAAGTATACGGTAAGTATTTCCACAGGGAAAGAGCATAAGCAAGAGTCCACTTACGAGCAACGAGATCGGACAGAGAGTGAACTGGTGAGTGAGCTTTTATGTGGTGTGGTAATGGGTGTCAGGTGTGCTGAGCAGGTGTGGCTGGTTAATACTCCGGAGAGGGTGCTCGCTGCGTGTCTGTGAGGGTGGAGCCTGGTGTGGACGTAACAATTAGGTTATCAAAACATTTGGGTGTGCACTTCAAGAATAATAAGTGTTTATTGTGATATATCTTGTTTATTTGTGTCCGAAAAACCACTGTCAACTAAGTCCCATTCTTGCATAATTTGCACAGTGTGATGATATTTTTTCTAGAAGCACATGGTTGAAACACTAGAAGTTCTAGGCTTCCATGTTGAGTGTAGGCCCAAAACACTAAAAATGTCAACTAAGTTACCTGTCAACTGTGTTACCCGATAAAGGTAACATGGTGGACAGTAGAAAACATACATGGTATTTTTTGCACATATTTCTACAGATCACCTTTATTTATATAGCACTTTATACAATATACACTACCGTTCAAAAGTTTGGGGTCAGTACATTTTTATTGTTTCTTTTTTTTTTTTTTTTTTTTAAGAAATTAATACTTTTATTTACCAAGGATGTATTAAGTTAATAATTAAAAGTTTATTAAAAGTTAATAATAAATAATTTACATTGTTATAAAATATTTTGAATAAACACTGTACTTTTTAAACTTGTTATTCATGAAAGAATCCTGAAAAAAAAAATTACAGGTTCCAAAAAATATTTGGCAGCACAACTGTTGATATTATCCAACATTGATCATTCTAATAATAAATCCGCATATTAGAATGATTTCTGAAGGATCATGTGACACTTAAGACTGGAGTAACAGCTGATAAAAATTCAGCTTTTCATCACAGGAATAAATTCTATTTTAAAGTATGTTAAAATAAAAAAACATTATTTTATATTGTAAAAATATTTTGCAATATTACTGTTTCTTTTTCTATATTTTTAATCAAATAAATGCAGCCTTGATGAGCATAAGAGACTACTTTAAAGACTATTACAAGTCTTACTGACCCCAAACCTTTGAACAGTAGTGTAGATTGTTTCAAAGAGCTATATAAGGTCACGTTTGGGTTTTTGGGAAACAGGAAAACTTTTTTCTTCACATTCTCAAATTCTAAATGTACCCCTAAATATAGAAAAATAAATATAGACACTCCCACAGTGTCTGTCTTCTCAAGAACATTTTTATTGCTTTATTTATTTGGTCATGTAGCCATGTAATGAGCAGGATGTTTACTCTCATTGCCAATTAATCCGCATCATGGTCCTTATAACCCTGTCAAATGGGATTCGTTGCATTCTGTAACACACTAAATGTGTTGTTAAATTCTATTTCTTTCCTTTAAGATCCACAGGAAGAAAGGAAGAAGGAAATATACCATTAGCATCTTATTAGGGGGATCAAAACATGAAATACTCACACCTCTAAACTGCATTTACCACCCTAAAGATTTCAGTCAATGTGATTCCAGGTGAGACGTCAGTAAAATAATCAGCGGCTTTGCTGTGAATGCTCTCACCTCTGACTTCTGTATAGGAGAGCCGTTTCTCTCACCTCTCACATTAAGAGATTAACTGAAAAGGTCAGATGGTGTACATTTCAGCACAGCTACACATAGACTGTGGCACATGACACGTCTGCCCATTAAAATTTGCCTTTAGGATGAAATATTGCTGTGAGACACCTGGATTCCACCCGTCAAGGCTGTTAATTTAGTCCCTAAGTACATGATCTTAGATTTCACTTGGTTTCTGAGTTGTTAAATGTGTGGACTAATGATTGCAGGGTGGCTGGATGGATTCATCAAGAGTGTCCAAGTTGTTATGTAAGTATATTTTCCATTGAACAGCACTGAGGGAGAGTTTCTGTTTGCTCTGCAAGTACTGTAAAGCCTTTTTAATATAATCATTCTCAGACAGAATTATGTGATACGATAACACTATTCAAAAGTTTAAGGTTGGTAAAAAAAGAATTTCTCTCTTCTGCTCACCAATAAATAAATGCAATTTATTTCTGTGATGCAAAGCTGAATTTTCAGCATCATTACTCCAGCCTTCAGTGTCACATGATCCTTCAAAAATCGGTCTAATATGCTGCTCAAAAGACATATTTCATTATTATTAATGTATTATTAATGTTGAAAACAGTTGCACTTCTTAATATTAGCATGACTAATGGACGCATCATAATACATATATAGAAAACCGAGGGGGGAAAAGTCATTTTTACCACGCAGAGTATCATAGAAACTCAGAGGTGTGCTCTATTCTGAAAAAGGAAAACCCTAACATCCTGACCATGGCTTTTGAAAGGGAAAGCACCATGTTTTCTTCAGAACATGTAAAATTCTGGTTCACTCTTGGCTCCCGGACAGAAGCTTCACATTCACTGGGTTTCTTCACAAGTCATGCAAATGAGTTTATGTAAGAGTGTCCATATCCAAAAGTTATGCTGCCAAATGTGAGCATTTGAGCTGTTTTGCAACACGTTCCAGTCACTGTCCATCTCTGAAATGCTGCATGTTGCCTTTTTATTTATTATTTTTAGTGAACAACTGGCAAATGCACTTTTTTGCACTGTGGCAAAGCACCAGGACACGTCCCTGCAGAAATGAGTGCATGTGTGAGTTACTGGAAGGGGAGATATGTGAAATATGCTGTTAGTTTTAAAGTTGTGCAAGCAGCAACAAAATGTTTGTTTTCATTGCTGAATAAAACAGTATGACTGCAGAAACCAATGAGAGATGAAACTGGCCAAGAGATGAACTAATGTAATGATCTTTTGTATAAAAATAAAAAATAAAAATAAAAAAAAAGTGATGTTTTAGGTAACAGTTCACCTCAAAATAAAATTCATTATTTTATTATTAGTCATTATTTCCCAGGGTTATTATAGCTGCTAAAACTAAACTTGAAACTAAAATTAAAACTATTTTATTTTATTTTATTTTATTTTATTTTATTTTATTTTATTTTATACTTTTTGGGTCCATGTAAGTCTCTAAAACTGCTTGGTTGCCAACTTTCTTAAAAATATATTTTTTGAAGAGTGGAGTACAGAAAAAAAAAACCTGTTTGATTTACTTACATTTAATTTACCATATACATTGAAAAACTAATAAATCTCATGGGATATTTCATTTAATTTTACAGTAAAATACGGCTGCATTTACAGTTTTTGAAAGCATTCCCACAATTCCTAGTGTAGCACTTCACATTTGATGGGTTTTCATTGAAATGACTATGTTTCTTCCTAGTTTTTTTTCTAATCAGTTATGTACATTAGAGTTTTATGTTACATCTTATGTTGATAAATTAATGGTAATTGCATTATTATTTTTATATTATTATTATTTACTTCAGTTTTTGAAAAAGCTACTTTTAATGCAAATTTTTGGTGATTGTCAGTGTATAAATAAAATAAATATTACATGAAACAATTGTTTTTATTAATATTTATGTTTTTATTATTGTTTATTGTTCTATTTTTATTTATTATTTATTATTTATTATTTTATTTTATTTTATTTTATTTTATTTTATTTTATTTTATTTTATTTTATTTTTTGCAACTAATTGCTAAAGAAACATTTATCATTTTCATAGTTTAACTTAAGGAACTAAAATAAAATAAAATTGAACAAAAATTATATAGACATATGTTTTTTTTTTTTTTTTTTTTTTTAATAAATAAATAAATAAAATAAAAATAAAAAAGGATTCTCAGTTAAAGAATCACTACATACACATTTTTTCATATAATGACAATTTTACATGACCTAAGGTTGTTAAGTTTAAAAAGTGACATAAAGTGCGATAAAAGTGGTCCAAACTCTTACTGTAGAATATTTGAAATCGTGTGAAGTCATACTATCTTTGAATGAAAAAATGAAAAATAAGGTTAAGGTTAGCAAATTAAGGTACATACAACAATACATATTTGAAAACTTAATGAATGTCAAAAACGTTACAAATCAAGTAACCTCAAAGCGAAAATAAGAATGTAGTATGAACAATCTAAATGCTATGTGGGAAGTAGTAGAGTATGTTTTGTTTCGTTATCTCTCTCCACAGGGACTCTCATCGTTAAGAGGGAGGCTTCAAGTCATTACGGAGTTCACACCTCAGCTAGCGCGTCTTGTCACTCTTACTGGCAGCCAGGGATCAGATGAAGTGTATTGGTTGGAGCTAAAGGTGGCGGTGGGCGTGTGTGGATGGGTGTTAGATCTATCAGTCTGTCTGAGGGGGAAGAAGCCTCCTCACTGGGGGTCCAGATCCCGAGGTGTTGACACCTCCACCACAGGTCATGGGAGAGTCTCTCTGAGAGTTTGATTAGTGATGCTGCAAGCGATGTGGACTGAGAAAGTCTGCATTTTATAATTAGCCAGGTTTTCATGTGATTTCAGGAAAACATTCCAGGATTTTTCTCCATATAGTGGACTTCAGTGGGAGCTAATGGGTTGAAGGTCCAAACTGCAGTTTCAATGCAGCTCCAAAGGGCTCTACATGATCACAGCAGAGGAATAAGGGTTTTATCTAGTGAAACGATCGGTCATTTAATAAAAAAAATAAAATGTATATACTTTTTAACCACAAACGCTTGTCTCGCACTAGCTCGACTTCATACATTAAGTAGTCACATTGAAAAGGTTACACATGGCGTAGGCGAAAGTACCGACCCAGTGTTTACAAAGCGAACATGCAAAGAAAGTCAAACGCCCTTGACAAAAAAAAAGTAAAACAACGATGATGATTTTGAAGTTGGAGGAGAAAATGAAATTTTCGCCATACTGAAACTGAGACACAGCGGGAGGAAGAGGTTGAGAGTTTGTAGAGGTGACAGAGGCTCAGTGAGAAGTGTGGGAATGTTTGCTCTGGCTGTGGCCTGGGAACAGACACAGCTGAAGTTTATGAGGCTGTTTCTGGTGTCCGTGATGATCAAACCAGAGCCAGTGACCCGGAGACACTAAGTGAGCCTTCTCTGAAAAGAACGGATGCCCGGGAATTTGTTCTGTTTAGATTTACATATGATTTACATGCCTGCTGTTGATAAGGTGGAGGAGGATGAAAATTCTGCTAGTCATGACACATCTCATTGTTAGTCACTGTAAAATGCAGTGGAGTAATGTTTTGCAAAACTTGAGTTCAATGCTTTAGCTGACCGGAAGTGTCCACATGACCACTGTATGCAAGATACAGGCTGGCACAATTGTCATCAGTTTACAAAAAAAAGAAGAATTGCTATACAAAAAGTAAGTACTTGTAATTAAAAGATTACATATTCTTCACACAGTGTCTGTAAATGACTTATACCTTATGGATTCGCCTGAAAAAAAACTACCTCTTATGCACATTTGAAAAGTCAAGACCACAAATACACAGAAAATGGAGTTGTCACATGGCATTTCACATTTTTATGTTTTTAACATCACATTCACATGTTCACAGTGTACTGATGTTTGTTAATGGTCACATGACATGCAAGTAAACAATTAAAATATTTCAGTTTTTACTGTTCAGTTATTTTATTAGAGCCCGAGCACAGATGGTGTGAGGACCCTATTGGAATTGCTCTGTTTATAATTATTATTATCCAAAATGAATCATATTTGAGGGCCTAAACATGTTTGAAAACTCACGAAACTGCACACATGCCAGAAGTGGCGAAATGTACATATGCTGTAGGTTTCAGAAGTGGGTGTGGCAAAACGGTTTGATAGCGCCACCTATTCACTTTCACTGCCCCTCCTGCTACATTTCACATACATGTACGAAAATCAGGACACACATATAACACACCAAAACCTACGAAAAAGTCTTTTTTTGTGCTATTTTTGCCATTTTTAGGCGTTGTATTTTAAAGGGCTCATCAGATGGCCATTTTCCACAATTTGATATGATTCTTTAGGGTCTTAATGAAAAGTCTGTAATATACTTTGGTTAAAAATTCTCAATGGTAGTATAAAACAACACCCTTTTTACCTTGACAAAATGAGCTCTGCAAAAATCAACCCATTCTGATGGATTGCTCCTTTAAATGCAAATTAGCTCTGCTCGCCCCGCCCCTCTCTTCTCTCTGTGGAGTGACGAGTTGTGCTCTGAGAGATTGTTTACTTTAGCTGCATTTAACTAGCACGTTATTAGGAAAGGTGATTGCAGAGATTCATAAAAAACCATTATACTCGCTTCTGCTGTAGGTGAAGCTGGATCAAGAATGATTTGTGTGAACATAGACACATTTATATAGATCAGTAGGCGCATTCCCTTCACAAACAAATGTAATTCACTGCATCTTCAGCAGCTCAGATGTCGGGAGTAAATGGTGACCACTATGATGTTCATTATTACATCCAGCAACACAACACCTCAATTGCTCAATCTGAGATATTCTTGTCTAATTTACATCCCTGTTCCGGCATCAAAAAAAAAAAAAAAAAAGCTGATTTGGGGCGGGCCTGAGGTAAGACGCTCATGTCAATCAACTATCGTGGGAGTGGCCTCTGTCTGTGTGACACCACACCTACAGGCATCTGAGAATGGCTCGATTTGAAAAAGAGGATACTATTTTTACAGATTAATTAAAAACCACTGCATGGATTTTAATCATTACAGGGTAGATTTGTACATACACTGCCAACACACATTAATGTTCAAACAACATGTAAAAGTGAACTTTGCATCCGATGACCCCTTTAACGAACTCCTCCTAGAGATTTAGTCAGATCAACACCAGATTTGGTCAGTGTAATGCTATGTTCAATCTGCACCAAACCTTAAATGTTTGATAAAAGTCCTGGCCTGAAGACATCTACATGCCAATATGCAGTTATAGTCTTAGCGCCACGAGCCGGCAGTAGGAAGTTTGGCACATTTAACTGACTATGTTATACCCCTCCTATATTTACTTGTTTTAAAAACATGATGCTCACTGTTTGCTGTTTTCCTAAAGCCTCCGGGTAGCGATGAGCCCGGGTGCGAGGGCCCTTTCAGTGCTGCTTACAGCTTTAATTTAGATTATTTTATTTAAAATGAGTTATTTGTTTAATTTGTCATTTTTGTTATTTAATTAATTATTTGCTTTTTAGCAGCTCACAAACACACTACAGTCAATACACAAACCCCAGTCCGTGGAACTCCGGCATAGTGTAATGTTTAATATAGAAAAAAAAAAATTTTTCTCATGTGTTAAGTCAAAAGTAATCAAAAAGCCATCAAAAATGTACTCAGAATGTACCTAATATGTGTAATCCAGTAGATTACTTTACTAACTACATGTAATTTGTAATAAGTAATAGACTACACTTTGTCCACTTGTTAAACCTTTTTTTAACATAATTGCATGTATAGTTACAGAATTTATTGGCTATGCAACTGAAGGATAAGTCTAAATTATTTTCCATGGAAAGTAACTGTGTCATAAATTAACTTGTACACTTAACATGTACTTTACCCGGAATTTTCCTTTAATAAGTGACAGTCCACCTGCATTCAGACTAATCTGGAATTCATCAGCGTTCAGAAAAATCTCGCCGCCAGGTGGAGAAGCCAAACAGTTTCATAAACATCCTGTCCTGCTGTGTTTGATTCTTAGTAATGAGAGAACAGGGGAATCTTACAGGGGAATCGTTAAGATGTATCTTCAATAACACTTCATTTCGTGGTATCCTTGTTACATATTTCATGTATGTACTATAGTGGTGATAACAAGAAATTATGCATAAGGTCATGCACATGTACAATCACGCAGTAGCAAGTACACCATAAAATAAAGTATAATCTTCTTTTGTGAATAACATTTATTGAAGGATCTTCTGTGAAATGCACAGAAGAATTTTTGTTCATGTATTCCAAAATACAACTATTAATTTCTTAATTAAAATTAATCTTTGAAAATTCATTTCTATTAGATTTGTTTGTGGTGCATAAAGTATTCATTAATTAATTATTTAAACAAACTGATACACACTCATGAAGGCCTGCAGTGGTATTCAAACATAACATTTCCTGTTTAATTTCCATAATTTCCTGTTTTTAGGATTTAATCTATTCAAAATGTGTCTGACTGAACTACATGACATTATGTTTTCAATCATGTTCTTTTTGGAAAAACCAAAATCCAAGTATCAGATGCAAGTGCTTTAATTCTGACGGACATGCATAACTTTTTTAAAATATATTAACGGTTCTATGTTTACAATAAAAAAATAAAAAATAGGTCCCATTAGTTGGCTTTAACTACTATGTACTTACATTTAAATTACTTATTTGATACAATGCACTTATTGTGTACATACATGTTTTTACATTGTACTTATACTTTAAAAATACCTGCTTGTATTTGCGTCTGTAATTAGCAATTTCTGTAATTACATTTAGAATTACACTGTTAGCCACCTTTACTCACCCTTAAACCTACCCATACCACCAAACCTGTCACTAACCTTACCCCTATCCCACTTCAATAGCAGCAAAAGTGTTTTACAATACAACATGAACACATTAGGTACATTAGACTTTTTTTTTATGTAAATACATAGTAGTTAAGGCCACCTAATATAAAGTGTGACCAAATAATAAAATACTCTTTTTAAAATTTAAAAATGCCATTAAATAGGCCTATTTTAGGCCTATGCACCTTATTCTTCAATGCGGACGTAAGTGCATGGGTAAGACATCTGCTTCAACAGCCTCTATAAGATAATTAAGATAATACATTAAAATAATATGGTAAGACACACCAATTTGCAATATCAAGCAGCAAAACAAGTTGTTTTATACTGCTCAAAATAGCTGGACGCAGATGAGAACAGAAGCCAGACCCATAAAATGTACAAATTGCTGCACCCACTTTTACGGGAACAATGAGGTGGATTTAATGATACATTTTTTATTATTATGTTGGTTTTATGCATCATAATTTAAAGAATTAGTATCACTTCTTCACCGGTAATACGTTAAAAAATAAATAAATAAAAAAAAACCTTTTTCTGCAAAATCATGTGGTACAAAGTCATGTGGTCAAACCGAGCAGCATGAACAAAAATGGAAATGATATCAAGATCAAGACCATATCAAGTTCACTTGAATTTGTACAGTTATAAAGAACTATAAAGTAGCTCAGATCTGTTCCAGTATCGGTTTCTATTCTTTAAACAACACAAACATTCTTGAATTCTAAAGACTTTTTTATTCCCTTGTTTCTGCTTAGGTCATCATTCACGGGAAGCAGCATATTCATGAGAAACAGGAAGGACTGAAGGGTGGACAGCCAGAACCAAGCCTTTTCTGGTTAGAGTACGGCATAGACACACACTAACACAAGGGCAGATGTGAGTGGATCCCACCCAGCGAGCGTGCATGAATGTACGGACAATGCGTCTCCGTGTCGCTCCCCATTCAGCTTGTTACATTCCCAGTCCAGACAGAAATCTTTACAAATCCTAAAAATTCCAATCTCTCCTCAATTTTATTAGCTTAATTTCCAACATTCAACTCTCTTCAGCCCTCAAACCTGTTGTTCATTTTTTCCATAAATATTTCACAGAAATACCCTCCTGCATTCCACATTCCCCACATTTTTATTTAGGGAGTAAGCTGCATTCCCTGACTATTAGTCTACATTTCCACAGCTAACAATAACCAAGTATGTACAGTACGCCGGAGGGAGAGAGCAGAGTGTTCAGTAACATGTCGGAAGGTGGGACGCTTAGGGAGCAAACAGAGCGGAGTGTTCTGTAACTGAAATGTATTATGAAAAAGAACGTCAATAATGTGCTCTACCTTCCTGAGCCTTTGTTTTACATACGCCTCCCTGCATGGACAACATGACATATCATATGAAGCATGCAAAGCAGCTTGTTGATGTTTGAGGATGAAAATCAATAACAGGCCTTGTTTGTTTAAAGCTGGATTAAAGGTTTAAAGATTATGATATTGGTTTCTTATGAGATGCTCATGTGGCATTTTGACATGATGATAAATCTGATTTCTGCAATATGATCATTCCAGATCAGAGCAACTCCGGAGCAACTTATCAAGATGATGACTCACGTGCTGTCAGTACTCAAAGGTCAAACGAGTAAGCTCCCTTTCTTTCCTCATAGAAGCAAGGACCTCACTAAAGGTTATAGACCACAAACATCCATCACACACACACGCGCATAGATGCACGTGGGTCGCAGTGTGGGAGGGGGAGCACATGGGTACGAGACACTGTGATGCAGACATGTGAAAATGAAAGTGCGAGGACAGATCATTCCTCCCTCAGACGAGAAAGATCACAAGAAAACCTGCAAAATGAAAAGCGCTGTTTCAAGTTAACATGAAATTAAAATGGACACTGTTTACTTTGTTAATACACTTTCCAGAACTTTTTGTGCACAGTTCAACAGATCCTGAAAAATGCAGCATTTAATGCATTAGTGTTGTTCTTGTTAATAATTGAGTGCAAAATACATTATTTATTTCTTTTGATTAATTAATTGTTCCATTGTGTTTAGAACAATTTATTCTGTGATGAGCATGCTTTTCATTTTACGTGCAAAAATAAAATAAAAATAAAGTATTCAATTATAAAATAAAATAAAATCACAGGACTGTGTGTCTAGGTCAGTAACAATTTACATTATCAGATTTTTGGCCTTTTAATGGCATGGCAAGGATATTTGCAAAAATGCAATTACCTTTTTCAGTTAAAATATTTTTACTTTAATATTTTTTTGCAATTAAGGATAAATATGTAAGGAAAATATATTTTTGCTTTTTACTGGGTGGTTACACCACATGACATTTTTTTCCTCCAGAACCATACATGAATACAAAAATAACATTTCTAAGAATTCGGCACTTGTGTTTTAAACTATATATTTCTCTTCATTGTGGTCGCTCATTGACTTTAAAGTGATAGTTCACTCAAAAATGAACATTTCTTATCCTCAAGTTGTTCCAAACCTGTATGAATTTGTTTCTTCAGGAACATATTTTTTTATTTTATTTTATTTTTTTAAGTATGTGGGTAATCAAACAATGGATGATGCCCATTGATTTCCACAGTATGAAAAAAAAAAAATACTACAAAAGTCAATAGCAACCATCAACTCTTCGATTACCAACATTTTTCAAAATGTCTTCTTTTATATTTACCTGAGGAATGAAAGACATACAGGTTTGGAACAACCTGAGGGTGAGAAAATGGATGACAGAATTTTTAGGTAGATTATTATTTTGTGCTAATGCAGAAACAATAAAAAGGTGCACTAGAAGTGGGATAAGCTGAAATGTACAACAGGACTTCTGTTGATCCTCAGACTCCACGTCCTCAAAAGTGTGTGATATTCACAAGGTGCCCTGTTTTCTCCACCGAAAATGTGGAAAAATGTGCTCAAAAGATCAGTATTCTGTCACAAACCACTTCATACTTGCATTCACATCTCCATTCAGCCCAATCCAGTCAATTCTTAGTGGATAAAACCAAGTTCTGCCCTTCATATTTTTTTTCTTGACTATCCTGTTTCACCAGGAAATGTCACATTGGGGCTGTAAAATGCCAACCTCATTCTGGGTTTTTTTGTCCTGCTCAGAAACAAACAAAATCATACATAGTTATGCTGCTGTGTTTATTGTGGCTTGTGGTCTCTGGTCAGGCTGAACTAGAGCAATACACAGCACTGAGCAGGTGACAGGTGACAGATTGTGAGTTTTTGTGGGGAAAGCACCACATGAGGCAACCATTCTGCAATCCTCCATGCGCACAGAAAAACATCTCCCCAACAAATCGTCCCTGGCATTTTTCCAAATTTCATCCTCTATTACACAAGTCACCTCCCTTCCCTTTTGCCGCCACTGGACGGTTTGTTTTTGAGAAGCCCACACGTGATGGGGTGGGAGGGGGTCTCTCCGTATGCCTGATGAAAACAGGAATGACTTCCCAGCTCAGCTGCAAGTCCATCAAAACAAGCTCAGCATCAAAACATGATCTCATTTTGTTTCACCTTTCGAAGAAAGGGTGAGGGGAGGCAGCGGGGTAATGTGGTTGTTGTTTTAGAGTGTGTTTTTGTCCTTGCTATGTTTTTTGTTGGAGGGTTGTTTCTCAACACAGGCTAGAAAATGCCATTCAGTCTCAGCGTAAGTAAAACGAAAGGAGGAATGCTGAGTCATGGAGAAATGAGAGAAACAATGACAAAGCAAACACCCTCACTCTTCCAGCGTGGAGCTAAATGGCTGGAACAGTTTAAAAAGGCAATCAATGGCCGCAAATCAAGAATCAACAAGAGTTCAATGACATATAGGAGTCCTCTCTGTCCTATAAAATCAGCAAAATGTTTTTCTTTCAGCATGTGGACAAAAAGTGCAATAAGCAGTGAAGTATAAATACAAAAGTGCTTTATTATTTCATATAGTATGTCCCTAAAATGATTTTAAGTCCCTTATTGTAACTAATAATAACAGCAGTAACTATTCATTGCATTTCAAATTTTATATGTATTTTTGAATAATTTCTTTGAAAAAAACAGTATGAAAGCACATTTGTTAAACAAACCAAGTCTGTCCCCGGTTATTTTTGCCTGTAAAATAAATAGCCTCCTGCTAAAATTCCTCTACGAAAATGAATGTTTTATCAGATTTTGGGGTTGGCCAGATGCATCTGGGAATCTGGGAATCTAGACAATATGCTGGGAATCTAGACAGTAATCAGACGTCTGGCTGCCCAAGCCCGCCAGTTTCCTGCAGAAGCTCCAAAACGAGACCCTGAAAATCTTAGACCGCTTTGATGAGTCAAAGTCTACTGGCGACCTGATGTAACAGCAGAAGAATTTACCTCAGCCACCCCTGGCCGTCTGCCCTGCACAGCAGACTAAACAACAGAGAGAGGACAGACGCAGGAACAGCCGTAAAAGCTGGTCTTGTATCGCCACCTGCTGGACGGTAAAGATAATACATTGTGTAGGATTCATGCTTGACCCATAATGATTTTTCCTCAAGATGCTCTTAACGGGAAATGGTCTAATAAACCAGTTTGTGTTAAAAGAATGTCCAAAGGTCCACATTTAATACAAACGCCGTTCTGAACGAGCTTTTCCATTCCAATGTACTACTTTTAAATCGTTTTTTTTCTTGTAAACATGTTCTAGACGGACATGTTTAGAAGTTGCGCTCAGTTTGACACTGCATTCGAAAAACGCAGCACGTTTACACTAGTGCGTTTTCGTTTTAAAACGCATAACTTTTGTTACGGTTATGCCTGTCGTTCACACTACTCCGGCGTTTTTTGACCGTCGAAAACGGTCGAGACTTTTGAAAACGCTGCAGACCCCGTTTTAGTTTTAAAACTCTGGGGTTGCGTTTCAGTGTAAACGGACCAAAACTGTTACTTTTGAAAACGATAGCGTGGCCATAGATTTGTATAGGTAGATTCCTCATTCGACCATTCCAAGTGTCCTCCATCTAAAATAATAGGGCATATCTATGGTTGTAGCTGCATGAATATGTGTCATGCGTTTTCGGTCGTGTAGTGTAGACAGAGATCGTTTTTAAAACGCAGTGAAAACGCCAGTGTAGACGAGGAGTGTTTTCATTTTAACACGCCATTTTAAAACAAAAGCGCGCTAGTGTAAACCGGGCCTCAGGTTTTAATTAATTTAACTTTTCAAAACGAGTCTTAAGAATATTTTCCATCTATTCCGCGTATTGCGTTTTTGCGTTTAAAAACGCTAAAAGCAGGGTTGTTAGATTGAAAAAGTTCTATCCACATGTTTTTTTTTCTTTAAGTTAAACTTCTTTTAAAATTAAGTGCCTGGTATTGGAATGCCAAGTCATGCAAAACGTGAGCACAACGGTCAAACACATCAGCATGTTTACACTTAAGAACATTCAAAAACGCCTTCTGTGCAAACAGTGCCTTAGTTTTACACACACAAAAAGTTAATTCTATCACAATTTACTCACCCTCATGTCATTACAACCATTTGACAATTCTGGTCTTACAGTTATTTGGCCAGCATCTGTTGTATGCTATCAACAGGATTATGTCAATTTACCCCACAGTTTAAAACAACCAGAAATCATGTTTAATACATCAGTGATACATTTGCAATATAAGAATATATTAAAAAAAAAAAAAAAATGGCTTTATTTAGTAATTTCTTCTCTTCCGTCCTCCGTCTTCACGTTCACAAGAGTACCACAATGCATGTGTGTGATGCTGCTGACGCAGGAACCAGCATTCTGACGTAGAACGTCCATCTCTCTTAGTTCATCGTCTGTATATTCTGGTTCAAATAATTAGGGCTGGGCAAAAAATTGCAAGCTGTCTCTGTCGAAATCTTCAGACATGTTTACAAAGACTGTTTATGTAAGCGTGTCTTCTTCTGCTTGTAAACAAGCTGCAGCACATCTGGTTTCTACATCAGAATGCCAGCTCCTGCACCTTGCGAAGACTGACATGGAAGAGATTAAATTGTTAAATAAAGCCGTTATTTTTGTTTTCTTTGTGCACAAAAAGTACTTATTAACTTTCGGGGTCTTGAAAGTGGTAGTTGCATTGCTGCCTATGCAGGGTCAGAAAGCACCGAAGATGAGCGAAGGTCTTACGGGTTTGGAACAACATTAGGGTGAGTAATTAATGACATAATTTTAATTTTTTGGGTGAACTATCCCTTTTAAGCACATTATTTTTTTCTTACAAAAATTAGTTTTGTTTGAGGTGTAAAGTCTGCACTACTGAGAATGGACTACTTATCACTTACAAAAATTATACTTATTAATTAATGTTATTATGCTGGGCTCAAGCTACCATGTGTAATGTTTAAGTCTTGTAGCTATAATTTCAAAACAGAGTGTTTTAATGTTTGTACTCCTGTCTTCTATTGTAAGTGCTGAGACTTTTGCCCATGGAAAATTAACAGCATTGTACAGACGCTGTCCATAAAGCTGAACATATAGTGAACCTGGAATATTCCTTTAAATCTGGTTTGAGTGAGTCTCACACTGCAGAGAAAGCTAAGCTGGTGCAGACTGGTACACTGAGTCTATATAGTAATTCTTGTTTTTTTTTTCTGCCTGTCCTAAAAACAGTCCAGGAATATGTTTCAGTTACAAAGTGTGGGAGGTGGTACAAAGTTCAAATCGTCGTGCAATGCCATTCTGGAATTCTCCTGAGCTTCCCGGCACCGTCAGGCAAACAGTACAGACCATAAGCAGATCTCTGTGTCTCAGCCAATCACAGTGCCAGAGCAACCCCACACAGCCAATCAGAGGATTTATCTGACACAGCCAATCAGCTGCCATGACCTCTGATTGGAAGCCATGCATTCTGGAAAAATATTCAAGGGTTGTGAACGCTGTTGTGCTGTACACGGTGTGCTGTTGGTATGTTAATACAACATGGGATCAATATTGAGTGTGGGTGTGTGTGTGTTTGTGTGTTTATGCAGTGACAGAGATGTCCCTGGATCAAGGCCAAACTTGTGTGCGCAGCTATTTACATCTCTGAGGAGAGATTTTGTTTACATTTGTTTGGGACACTCTTTGTGATGCACTTCTGTTTTCAAATTGTACAGCTTGCTAGTTTCCAGTTATGTATATTTTCTAATGTGCTGTAGCCAGCTAGTTGAGTAAATGGCACTGAAAATGACTGTCTGCAAGGAGACTTAAATTCAGACATTATTATTCAATTATTCAGACATTTTCAGGGACAGGAGAAGAGATATTCTAATGAATAATATCAGAACAAACCTTTGTTTATTTATATTAAATGTTCTAATTATTCTGTTTTTTGTTGTTGTTGTTGTTGGTTTCATTAACAATCATTTCATTGTATGTAAATGATAAGATAAACACTAAACTGCTGCAGGTTGGCAGGGAAATTTCTTTAATATTAATATAAAATCCAAATTGGTTAGAATGTTAGAAATTCTAATTACATTTTCAAAGCCACTGGAAGCTTTTGCAATATAACATCAGAAATCTCATTCTGTGGAGTGAAAACTGTTGGTGGAATCAGTCTAGATGCAGTAATGTCTGTTTCCAGGTGGGGCTCCCCTGTGGTCGTGGCGTCTGACGGTTGTTTGGCCCCAATCAGCACATGTCTGAGAGGAGGGGAGCACACAGCAGGCATAGAGGGGCTTCCTGTGTCCAGATGAGGTTATTGTTGTGTGGAAAAAGAATGAAAGTTCAAAAGATTTTCCAGGCTGGGCTGAACTTTCCAGATTGATTTTTGAGTCCATTGCCAGTTGGACGCAGTCATGTGGCTCTTATTGTCTGGCCCCTCAGTGAAAACTATTTAGATAATGCACAACTGTTGCTGATAACGGAAGATATTTTTAAGACAAAAACACACAGCAAAAAGATTACGAGATTAAAGTCATAGTATTCTGAGAAAAAAGTCCAAATTAACAGGATAAATTCAAAATATTTTGAAAATAAAGTCAAAATTATGAGAATAATGTCGAAATATTTTGAGAATAATGTTGAAATTTTGACCTTATTCTCAAAATATTTGAACTTTATTTTCATATTTAGACTTTGTTCTCATACTTTCGCCTTTATTCTCAAAATATTTAGACTTTGTTCTCATACTTTTGCTTTTATTCTCAAAATATTTTGACTTTGTTCTCATACTTTCGCTTTTATTCTCAAAATATTTTGACTTTGTTCTTGTAATTTCGCCTTTATTCTCAAAATGTTTTGACTGTTCTCATAATTTCACCTTTATTCTCAAAATATTTCAACTTTGTTCTCATATTGCTGGCCTTGTTCTTGTAATTTTTACTTTTTTCTCAAAATATTTCAACTTTATTTTCATAATTTTGACTTTATTCTTGTAATTTTTACTTTTTTTCTCAAAATATTTCAACTTTAATCTCTTAATCTTCGATTTTTAAATTTTTTATTGGATGTCTGACTGAATTATCCCAAAACAGACTTTAGATTAATATTGTATTATGGAAAAGAAAAGAAAAGAAAAGAAACGAAAAGAAAAGAAAAGAAAAGAAAAGAAAAGAAAAGAAAAAGCAATCATAGTTCACTAATTATGTTCTTAACTGTCACGTCATCATAGACAGATTTAATAATTTTTAATAATGTATAGACAATAAATGAAACTAACTGAAGATGAAATTGGTAACAGATAAAGTATTATCTTTAATCAGAAATGTGTGTGCTTAAAATGACTTTACAATACTGTAAAATATTGCAAACTTACATGTTTCAGACTTTAATTCTGAAAATATATAAACATCAAACAACTCGCATAATCCAGGCTATAAAACATGTTAATTAGCACATGAAGGTCTCAGATAGTTTAGACCTAACTGCTGAATGTTTTTTTTTTTTTTTTTTTTTTTTTTTCCAGTGTTATAATAAACAGGATAATCCTCCAAAAAACAGGCTTGACTCACATGTACTGTAGGATCATAAAACTGCACATGTTCCTTAACATGTTCTACACCAGATGCAAAGAATTGCTTGTGCACATTTTCCATTTTCCACAGGTCGGAAACAGCTATAAATGTATGCAGCGATGTACCAGCGAGAAACAGTCATGTGAGGTTTAAATGTGCTCTCAGTGAAATTTGGTTTGTGATACATGGGCCAAAAGCTATCAGTCACTCAAGACAGGAAGTAAGATCAAGTTATCTACCGCTTCTGTGACGTCCACAGACATCTCCAGGGAAAAGTTAAAACACATCACAAATGACTAGCGGTCAATGCTGCTGACATGTTCCAGTGATACCTTAACCCTCTGCAGAACTGATTAAAAGGTATGAAAATACCAAATGGGATGGGTGTTTGTGTTTAAGAGAGTGTTAATGGCCTAAATGTGCATTTCACACCGGACTCAGGGATAAAGCGCTCAGACAACGGAGGCAAGTTCTGTCTTGATAGTCACGTGATAGGCCTCCAAACCCATGAGAAGTAGGCCACGGGATTACAGACGCACTTGCGTCTCAGCCAGAGACATCTGGAACAAACAGGACACGTATGCAGCCAATGCAACAGACGTGTTTACAACCGAAAACACTAGATCTAAGAATGAGGCTGAGAAGTTTTGATAATGAGCCGCTACTGTGGAAGAGCAACAGCATTTCTGGGCAACATTAATAAAACATCTGTTATGCATTAACTTCTGTCTGTGCAAATAAATAATAAGCTGACACTTTCCACATGCACCACTTTCAAATATATATATATTTTAAATAAGTATGCAAAATATTGTTTGATTCAGTGTTTAGGTCCACATAATCACTTCAAGTCTCTTTTCATGTAACGTTGCTCATAGCTTCATTAAATGTTTTTATTAAGTGTTTTGCTCTCCTTACGTAGACCCTCGGCCTAGCCTTGCTCACATGACGTGGTCTTTGCGTCAGAAAGGCCTGGTTCAGCACGGACTAAATGGACAAACTGCTGCTCAAAGCCTTTGCTTTGTCAGTGTCATACATCTGGACAGCATGTTTTCCAACCATTGAGTGCAAACAACTCCTTTCCAGATGTTTTTTTATAATCAGTACTGACATCCAAAGTGGTCATGAACACAGAGTCCGTTAAGTGCGTTGTGTAACTAAACTTTGGAAGGAAC
Source organism: Cirrhinus mrigala (assembly GCA_036247105.1). NCBI lineage: Eukaryota > Metazoa > Chordata > Actinopteri > Cypriniformes > Cyprinidae > Cirrhinus > Cirrhinus mrigala. The sequence continues at coordinate 17,691,686 of CM070017.1, forward strand.
AAAGAACGAACAGTGAGAAAACTGTGGTATTACCAGAATTTACAGATATGGAAAACTGCAGCTACAGTCATGGCCAAAAATATCGGCACCCTTTTTCTGTCAGAAAATGCAACACTTCTCTAAGAAAACTGTTGCAGTTGCAAATGTTTTGGTACTCACATGTTCATTTTATTATTATTATTTTATTTATTTTTTTTTTTTGTTTGCATTGGAACAACACAAAAAAACAAAGAAAAGTCAAATCTGATACAATTCCACACAGAACCCAAAAAATGCACTGGACAAAATTATTGGCACCCTTAACTCAATATTGGGTAGCACCCCCTCTGGAAAAAATAACTGAAATCAATCGCTTCCTGTAACCATGAATGAGTTTCTTACACCAATTTACTGGAATTTTGGACCACTCTTCTTTCGCAAACTGATCCAGGTCATTCAGATTTGAAGGATGCCTTCTCTCAACTGCTGTTTTGAGATCTCTCCACAGGTGTTCTATGGGATTCAGATCTGGACTCATTGCTGGCCACTTCAGAACTCTCCAGTGCTTTGTTTGTATCTTTTCTGAGTGCTTTTTGAAGTGTGTTTCAGGTCAGTGTCCTACCAGAAGACCCATGACCTCAGGTGGAGACGCAGCTTTCTGACACTGGCCACTACGTTGTGCCCCAAAATTCCTTGGTAATCATCAGATTTCATGATACCATTCACACAGTCAAGGCATCCAGTGCCAGAAGCAGCAAAGCAACCCCAAAACATCTTTGAACCTCCACCATGTTTGACTGTAGGGACTGTTTTCTTTTCTTTAAAGGCCTCATTTCTTTTTCTGTAAACAGTGCCATGATGTCCTTTACCAAAAAGTTCTACTTTTGTCTCATCTGTCCACAGTATGTTCTCCCAGAAGGATTGTGGTTTCGTCACATAAGTTTTGGCAAACTCCAGTCTTACTTTTTTATGCAGTGGTGTCCTCCTGGGTCTCCTACCATAGCATCTGTTTTCATTCAGATGGGGACGGATAGTGTGAGCTGACACTGTTGTATTCTGTGTCTGCAGATCAGCTTGAATTTGTTTGGAAGTTAATCGGGATTCTTTAGCCACCATTCGAACAATCCTTCGTTGTTATTTTTTTTCATCAATTTTGCTCTTCTGTCCATGTCCAGGGAGGTTAGCTACAGTGCCATGGGCTGTATTGCACACAGTGGACACAGGAACATTAAGATCTCTGGAGATGGACTTGCAGCCTTTAGATTGTCCATGTTTTTCCACAGTTTTTTTCTCTCAAATCCACAGACAACTCTTTACACTTCTTTCTTTTCTCCATGCTCAGTGTGACACACAACACAAAGGTTGAGTCAACTTTTCTTCATTTTAACTGGTTGCAAGTGTGATTACTATATTGCCCACACCTGGTACTTGCCACAGGTGTATCTAAATACAAATGACAGAAGCAGCACATGCTTTAAAAACAAATTATTTCTTACAATCTTGACAAGGTTGCCAATAATTTTGTCCAGTCCATTTTTGAGTTCTGTGTGAAATTGTATCAAGTTTGACTTTTCTTCTCTGTTTTTTCTGTTATTGCAGTGCAAACAAAAACAATAAGTACGTGAATACCAAAACATTTGCAATTAGAACAATTTTCTGAGAGAAGTGTTGCATTTTCTGACAGAATTGTAAGGGTGACGCTATTTTTGGCGATGACTGTACATTAAAAAGCCATAAAGAGTTAATACATTATAAAAAAAAAGAAATAAAAATCTATTGAAAGTAACTTAAAAAAAATGGTGCACAACATCTGAAAAATAAATGTTTAATATTACAATCAAAATGAAAATTGTTTCATCCTTCACTGAGCCTTATTTCTTTCTCATAACTTTATTGCCCTTAATTTTGGTGTGTACTAAGACGCAGTACACCCATTTGAAAGAAAGAAAATATGCCACTAGTTTAAAAATGACTGTTTCCAAACAAGTTTTCTCTCTCATCTGCAATTGGTCAGATAAACAGACAGCATCACCCCCAAACTCACACTATTGGTTGAGTCACTGTTGCTATGCCCAGCTGGCCGAGCAAACAGAGCAATGTTTTGAAAGTGCCAGAATTGTTTACACTTTTTAGGGGAATCAACCTACAAATGGCTTACTTATTGTAGACACAAATAACTGGATTAGAAGAAAGTAATTTAAACTTGCAAAAAAGCTCACATTTAAGCAAAACAAGTGCTGAAAAAAATCATTCTTGCCTGCATAACTCATGTTTAGCTTCTATACCATGATAAGTTTCTGTACCATGTGCTCCTACCTGAGTCATAGAGACCAATTACATAAAGTTCAGTACAGAGAGAAAGGGCATGTCCTGACTAACCACAAATCTGGTTCACAAAGTGGGTTCTGTCAATAAAGCTGTGGAGAGACTAATGGAGTGGGTGGCTTTTTGATCATCCAAGGCCTGCATGGAGAAGAAATGGGATGAGGGTCAGCCCTCGCAAGGTCGGCAGAGCAGATGGATCCTGTATAATCACATCTGATTAGATTCATGAAATACATTAAATGTACACTGGAACTGGTTGTTTAGGAAAATCTCTCTGTGAACAACAATAGGCAATGCACTCTGAGCAAAAAGGTGCAAAGGCTATCACTGGGGTGGTATCCTTTAAAATGTACACCTTTGTACTTTATTTACACTACCTCTAAAGAGTACATGTTAGTAACTTAAAGGGACATATTAATAGCTAAAGTATACAATATAGTACCAAGTTGGTACAAATTAATACCCTTTGAAATGGTACTCCCCCAGTGCCAGCTTTCTGTACCTTTTTTTCTGCAAGTGTGTAAACAGAAAAATGAACCTGAACTGTACTTCTTACACCGTGTCTACACTGGACGTGACAGTTGTCGTGTGTGCCTCCAAAAATGTAGTGTTAATTCACTGCAGTTTTCAACTGAAATGAACACTATAGAGGCAATAAAACCCAAGAATCTCTATTCCTTTTCACATTTTTACATGGTTCCTGGGACGCATGATTTATAAACTATTACATTATGACATTTGCATTACATAACCAGATCCATATGTATGGCTTTTCCAAAGTAGTAAAAATGCTCGGTAACTCACCGGGAACAGCACTGCACATACAGAGTCAGAGAAACATGTCTTATGATCAATGGCATGGTTGTTTCAGCAAATGTGTTTTTAGCTCATATTTGCTGTTATTTACACTGTTTGGTTAATTTTAGAGTCAGGTTTGTGGTAAGTTATTTTCGAACATGAGAAAGTATTAAACTTCTAACACCACTTACTGAATATTTCATACCCGAACTGTGGCAAACACACTGTACAATAACTGACATCATAAAATATTGGCAGATTCATGATCATCTGTTTCAGATTATACTGAACACACACTTAGCTCCACACACTAGACATTTCACTTGACACTGCCACAAAAGGTAAAAGTAGTATTTCCAGTGAGTCTGGGTTGGTTCTACCACACTAGTGTAGTGGGAAAAAATAAATTGTAACAATAAAACAATGGAAATAAGCCTTTGGCTTTATGGTTGTTTACATGACAACACTGTTTTGGGGGGCTGAAAATGCAAATATTTGAAAACAAGTTTTTAAAGGGGTCCTATTATGCTCTTTTACAAAGTCTTGATTTTGTTTTGGGGGTGTACTAGAACATGCTTGGTGGGTCGAAAAACGTATTATTTTTAACATAATCTACATTATTAGCCTGGTACAAATGGCTCGATTAGTTCCAGGTTTAATGAAGGCCCGCCTTCCAAAAAACAAAATGTGTTGTGATTGGTTAGCTGTCCCACTGCGTTGTGATTGGCAAACAGCTTAGACAGTGTTTCAGTACTGCCACGCCCCTCGTCAAAGAAGCAAGTTCCGTGTACAACTGTTAGCGCGAGCTAGATTAAAGTGATTCTTACGTTTTAAATATGGATATTTTTCTTACAAAAATGCACCGATTCACTACAGGAGGCCTTTACTGACCCCCCAGAGCCATGTGAGGCACTTTTTATTATGAATGGATGCACATTATTGGACTTGTTTTGTACTGATGAAGAGAAATACCTGTCTATGCCATTCTAAAGCTTGGGAGTGCCAGGATAAATTTTAATATAACTCCGATTGAAAGAAGGAACTCCTATACACCTAGGATGCATGGAGGGTGAGTAAATAATACGCTACAGTAGTGTTGGGTCCTATCGTCAGCCTGCGAGATGGCCAATACATGATATTATCGTGCTAATTTATTTAATTACTTTACATACTTAGTTTCATTGCCCAAAACCAGCTCCAGCATAAGGCTAAACGCAGCCTAACATTATCAAAGAACATCATCACTGATTAGCCTAGCCTATTCTAGTGCAAGTTTATGCATTTTAAAAAACATTTGCGGTATAAGTGAAGCTATCTACACTGTATGATGAATAAATCTCTTACCACACACTGCACACGTCTATGGCGCGTTACTGCTCTGAAGCGACAACCGGAGTTGATCGTGGCTTCGGCATGTGTTTCGACCCCCTGTACTGCACACATCTGCGATGTGTTATTGCTCTGAAGCGGCCACTCTAGTCAATGCTTGTGTTTATACCGCCGCGCTGCATCGCTAAAAGGACAATCTCCCACCTCGTCCCTACCCACCCCCCAACAATTTGAATTTCTGTAGGCGGGATTTAATTTAATGATATTCTAATTGACCTCGTTGTGACATCACTGTATGGGGAAAACAAACGCTGTAGTTAGGAGCCGTTCATTGTAGTTCTTGAAAAGAGATTATTTAAAAATGAAACATCTCCCTTTGGAGTGAACTTTGAGATTTGTAACTTTGTAGATCTTTTTTATGCCCAAAGATACACACCACACTCTGACTAAAATTCAAAAAGTGAAAAAGCATAAAAGCACCACTTTCAGAGTAAAAAAAAAAAAAAAAAAAAAAGCTCAAAAATATTATTATCGTCTCTGTGTAAATGACAAAAAAAAAATATGAATTTGTGAAAATGGCGATGTGTATGCGTATAGAGTGTTTTCACGACACATCATCAGTCGGCCATAATGGTGGCACTGAACGTAAATAATTCCACTGAACTGAACGACACATTTCGCAAATTTTGTAAATGGTCAATTATTGTCTTATTTTGGCTAATCGGCCAGACCGGGAAGTCAGAAGTTATAACAAATCAAAGAGAAGTGTGCAAAAAACTGTCTGAGGAAAGAAGGTGTTTGTAGTTGGCCAAACTGAACCAGGATTTCCAGAGCAAGAATCTTGACAACATGCATATTTGTTCTTATTATTTCTGGTCATGTAGGTGAAATATTAGGCTAATATCTTATTACTGCTTGTACGTATCTTTACCACCTATTAACTGCAGTTTGTCAAAATATCACTTTCTTTTCTGCTTTTTAGACAGCATAAATTAGCAGGACAATGTATTCAGTAATACATTAACCATGCAATCTATGCTGTTGTTTACATCCAACTGGTATGTGTGCAGGCACGTAATATTTCTTTACAAAGCCGCATCGGCAGTTACTGGCCTGGCATGCATAATACAGCATTTATAGTCGTAGGATATGTGTGAACGGGGATCATTTTGACATCACTGTCACTTGCATGTGAAACTTTTCAAAAATGCTTTTCCATTTTTAGTACATTATTTTCATGTAAACGTACCCTTACTGTGTTTGCTTAACCCTTAGCATTTTTTTAATCAATTGTGGAATTCATTGGCTGGATATTTCTAAATGTGTTGTCATCCATGGCAATACTGTAGGGTGACTGAAACTGGCTCTACTCTCTCTGTCACTTAATGGACTTGCTCTCATTTCAAATAGTCACAACTGGTGCCATCTTGTGTTTCATTTATCAACTGCAGTAAAAATGACCGCAGAGGACTTGCACAGGACTTGCATTGTTACATAAAAACTGTTCAAACATAAATCTCACATAGGCAAAATGCTTTCAAGTTTGGTATATAATATGCATCACCTGGTTAGTATGTACAGTTAGGTCCTGCCTGTAGATGCTGTAAATACACGAATACACAGGGAAAATGCCTGTTTCTGATTCTGGTGAAATAAACAATCTTGCAACAATACATACAGTTGGAATTCATTATGCTGTAGATGTTTTACCAGTGTTTTTTTTTTTTTTTTTTTTTTTTTTTTTTGAGCAGTCAGAATGGACACAGTTGCTAGTGAAGGGCTTTGGGACTGTGCACATTCACCTGAATCGCACTAACCAGCATAAACAAGACTGGTGCAGCACATGTGCTGAGTGCTGAGTGCTGAGTGCTGAGTGCTGAGCCTGAGGCTGCTCATTCAGACCTGGAGTGAACCAGAGATTTAATCCATTTAGAGGCTCAGAGATCTGCTGTGTCACGCTGACACGTAGCCTGTGCACAAGGGATCAAACATGCACATAAACAAGGGTTTTCTGCTAGTGCTCCTGTCAGGACGCATGCTGCATGGTCACGTCGTCTACAAAATTTTGCCAGGGGGCTGACACAGACTTGAGGTCCTTAGAGGGACCATTACACAAAACATCACCTTTTTGAGATGTTAAAAAAAAGTCATCCAAAAATTAAAACTGTCACTTAGTCTTCCCTCATTTCTCTCCCTCATGCAAAATTAGAAGAATTTTGTTCTCAAAAAAAAGACTGTTTTTATGCAATAAACATGGATTGACTATTTCAGGCACCATTAAAGTAATCCGTACTTCTGCACTAATAAGTATTCTGAAGCAATTTGATAGATTTGTGTATAAAAAGATGTTGCAAGGCCTCCCCTATGATGCAGACAGAATAACAGGCTTTAAATCAATGTCTGACACCTTTGAAATATTGTGCAACATGCTTTTACAGCATGGATGATGGATGGACTGGGGCTCACTTAAAAAAAAAAAACAGTCACACACTGATAGCTTCAGATGCAAATACCAACCATTCTTACTGTGAGTGTTTTTTGGTGAATCAGCATTACTGATAGTTATGTTAAAGTAAATATTTTTCAGAATAGGGGAATTTTTTCTTAGTGTTTTAAGGAAACATGGCAAATTGACGTGAGCAAAAGTTTTTCTAAACAGCAGCTTGAGTCTATTTCTTCATCTCTATTTACACTTTACAGGAAGCAGACGGTGGAAGTTGCACTTTAATCAGTCGGAAGCTTTATTAAATTTAACGGACATGCTGATCAATTGTCAATGTATAAAACTATATCAGTTATTTTGCTAAGGATTCACCACAAGTTTATAAAACATGAAATGGAGGACAACATCTTAAAATATTCCAAGCGAGTGCTGGCAAAGAAAAGAAGAATGCATCTTTTAAAGATTTTTCCCATGCATTTATGTATTAAAGAAGCTATCTCCTTGCAACCTTGAGGAAATTTTAAATTGGCCTATAATGTCTTCGTTTGTTTAGTTCAATTTCAGTTTTTAAAAACACATTACATTCCACTTTCCCCTACAAATATACAGCTACAGGAAGTCATATTCAGGTAAACATTATCTCAAATAAAAGCAACTCAAAGCAATGATCATTTATTGCACCGTTATTGCAGCATCAACACTAACATTTTGCTCAAGAGCTCATAAATCAGGTTAATCAGGGTGAAACGCGAGGTCAGTCTAGAACACAAGCTTGTTTATTTCAGAGGATAGAACTCCACCTTGTGGTGCCTGTGAGAATAACTCCAGCGTCTCGAAACATTTTCATTTGAATGGCACATATATTTCCGCATTTTAAGTTATTATTTAAGTAAGTCTAAACTATGTTTATAGTTTACAGCGAACTATTAAACAAATTCAGTCTGTATTGTGTTAATGTCAATTACTAGTCCCACATGCTGCTTCTTTGTCTGTGAGTTTACCTTTAGCCTAATTGAGTCTTCCAAACCAGGATATATGTTAAAATATAACGTGTTTGCATTGTGTTTGCGAAAATAAAATACTCTTAATGATAATCATTTTAGAACTTGTAATATTTTATGTTATAGTGCAAAAATAATAGAATTTCTATAAACAATAAACCCAGATAGCACACGTACTTCTGCGAGATGTCTGTTAAAGATCTCTTGATCTGGAAAGCATCTGCTGTTTACAAACGTCTGACAGGCATCTTTAAGATGTCAGTTTCACGTACATTCTAAAACCTTAAAGACATCTAATAGACATCTGATAGGAAACGTCCGAATGGTAGGAAACGACGTATTGCAGATAAGTAAACACTAAAAAAATACGTCTTACAGATGTAAATGCAGACGTCAAAGTCTCTGTGATGTAGGTGTGCTATCAGGGAAGGGAGGTTTTACAAAGCTGTTAAGATAAGCTGAGTGGTAACCCTGCTTGCGATTTTAAACAAAGTTTCAGCTTTCAAATGTTGTACATTTTAATACTAAATTAAAACGATAAATACCGTTTTTGGCGCACGTAATGTGGCGTAAACCGTAAAATGCAGCGCTTCTGTTAATGCCAGAGCCATTGAAAAACAGCTGCGACAAGCTTTGATCTCGCCGGCGTCGCCGCCACGCGGTCACGTGATTCACGAAGCTCTCAAAACAAACCAGCGTTGACAGTACATTTGAATGTGTTTAAGTAGGATAGAGACGACAGCTTCACTATACAGTTATTTGCAGCAGTTTTTAGTGAACATTACTGCATATTGTGCATTGATTTTTACGTCGATGACATTTACAGTATAATTTTATTCTGGAGAGTGATGGAGAGGCAACCCTTACGAAAATTAAATGTGGTTTTACTACAAATAAAACCAAAAAAACATGGTTACTATAGTTAAACTATGGTAACCACAAATTAGCCATGGTCTTGCTACACTAACCATAGTTTAACCATGGTATTTGTAGAAAAACCATGGTTAATTTTCGTAAGGGTTAATATGGTTTTCTTGTATTTAACCCTCAGGTATTGCTTACTTATAATGTGACTATATAGTTTAACTATTTTTCAGTTAAATAAATGTTCTATATTTTAGTTCAATAATATTAATTTAATATTTTAAGGAGATCATTTAGTTCTAAATACTATTTGTCCAATAATTATGGTCCATTAATGACTTAAAATATATCTATATTTTTATATTTATATTACTTATATTAAAATTAGTGTAGTATTTAAGGTTAAATGGAGAAAAGGGTTTTAAATTCCAATGCAAAGAGGCAAATTAGAGTCATTTTGTGGTCGGAAAAAAAATGATTTTCATTTGAAATGCCATGGTTTACCCACTAGGTACCTGTATGGCTCTTTACTAAATATACATGTATCTAGAATATTGCAGGTCATACCTACTTACTTATTTTTAGGTTTTTAATTTGAATAAATATTTAGAAATGATTAAACACTATATTTTTAAATGTGAAATTAAAAAAGTTGTTTACGTACATCCTTATTTAATGATACTTGCACACACAATGAATGCAAGCAAATACTGAATTTAAAAGTTTAAAATGGTGCTAAAAAGAGGCATTCAGCTGCATTTTTTATCACTATATATGTACAGTATATGCATATAAATAGACATGGAATCGAGATGACCCCTACTCCACTCCAAAAAAAAAAAAAAAAAATCTCACTCCAAGCTGAACTTAAAAGTTGGCAACCCTGGCTAAATGTAAGTAACTTATTTCAACATGTTTTAGCATGTTCAAAACATGTTCCTGATGTGTTTTAGTATGTTGCTAGCCGTGTTTTAGCATGTTCTTAGCATGCTGCTATCATGTTTTAACATGTTGCTTGCATGTTTTAATGTACCATAGCCGTTTGGACATTAGAGTTGTACGATAATAATCTGTAAATATACGAGAGTTTACTGTTATGCAGCAACATGTGTATATATATATACCAAATCTCAACTGCTTGATTGTTTATATTGCCATACCTTACCTCCAGCTCTGAACAGATAAATGTAGACAGTTAGGCATTAACATTATGAATTTCTGTAAAGCTGCTTTAAAACAATGCATGTGCTATACAAATACAATTAACAAAGACGACTACTCTAAAAATAGAAAAAAGGGCCTATCCAGGAAGATTCTGTAAATGCAAACATTACCTTGTGTACCTTGTGTAAATAGCAAGCAGGACTGTGAGCAGATGCTATATTTGATATTTGCAATATGAAGCTGTCACTATATTTTTATGACGTAACGGCAGGATAATATTATACCAGTGCAAACAATTTTGAAAGAATTAAGCAATTATTCATCCTGCCGGTTGACAGGAACCACTCCCTCTGACACACGTCCACATCCTGCTCTTCAGGATATGCTGCGTGTTTGTGCCGGGAGCTCAGCTGTGCGTTAGACCTGTGTGTTTTATTTTTATATCATAGCATCACTAAAATGATCTTCTCTGTAGTTGTTCTCGTACTTATTTCTGTTGCGGCATCAGGAGGTAAGACAAAAAGCTTGTAATTTTCAAAATTTTGCTCTTTAACATAGAGGCAATTTATTTTTCAATTAAAACTAAAAACGTAAGTAGAGTTTAATATGTAAATATAATGTTTGTGCAATATTCAAATGCAAGTCTTGCAGAAAATCCCGGATTTATGTTTCGACTCAACAACAAAACCATGATTTAGCCTTAATCTGTTTATTACCCAAAATCATTATTCACTCATTTTGTTACTAATGTTTTTATTTTTCTATGGAACACAAAAGAAGAGCTGGTACACATAAAAACAGCATACAAAATATGATTGGAATACTATATTCCAAGCATCCTGATGCCATATTATAGCTCTGTGTGAGAAACAAACCAACATTTTAAATCCACATTACAAGCTTACACGTTTACAGAGCTTAGCACACATCCCTGCTGAAGAAAAAAAAAAACATAGCAGAATTTGTAATGGTTTTACTGGTTATAATGTGACTTGTATTGGTTTTAATGGAAACTATAATGGACCTTGTGGGTTTCTACTGGTAATTGGTTGCCTTCTATTGGTGGCTTGTTAAAATGAAGTCTTAATGGAATATGTCCCAAAACACACTACAGAAAACCATTTTTTAATGGTTTTAATAGTTAAAAGTTGATGGTTTGTAATGTTTGTAATGATACTCATAGAGAAAACCATTAGAATTTCTGAGATGTTTTCTATAGTTTTTTTTTTTTTTTTTAGCAGGGATGGCCAATGAAATGTCGTAATATGTCACTGTATGGAGAACAAAAATTCTTCTTTTGTTCTCCACTGAACAACATGAGGATGAGTAAATAACTACAGAATTATTTGACAGTGAACTATTCATTTAACTGCTCTGAATCTGGCAAATTCATTTATTCATCCGTCTGCAGATACTTCAACAAAAGCACCAACCACTGTTATACCACAGACACAGCAGTCCAAAAGTTCAACAGTCCAGACACCCGCTGACACCACAGACCCTGGAGATACTTCTGAGTCACGGACCACAACACAACTAATCATAATTCAACAAACAACACAAATGAATGTCACAGACAACACTCAGACAACCACTTCACAATCCACCTGGCCCCAGACGTCTAAACTCACAACGTCCGACATGGAAATCACCACAGTCAACTCCAGTGAAACGAGATTTTCAGCAGAACCAAACAGCACAGCCTATAGCACGGGTACAAGATTCAACAAATATTTCAGCTGCCATAACGGAAGACCAATGGATTAGCCTATCATTTCTGATAAGGTCGAAATTTTACAGGGTCTTGGGGCAAAATGGCACTAAACTGAGAAAAAATGCCCCCGAACTCAAGATAGGGAGCAATAAATAAATAATTAAATAAATAGGTCTAGGTCTAGGACGGCTTTCACGAATAAAGTGAAAGATTACGTTTGCGGCTTTACATTTAGATTTGTTCATTTTATGTCAGATTTAATTTTTCGCATGGTTAGCAGTGTTGAGCTTTTTAACCAATCACACACATTTCCGTTGAGCTTATGAACGCAACGTCCAATCGGGTGAACACCGGTAGTTTTCAGCGCGCGTGCTTACTGAGTGAATTCCGACTCTATTCGCGAAATCTCTCATCATAAACAACGAAGTGCAGAAAATATGTAAGTAAAAGACTGATTTTACAGTGTAGGCAGCTTCAGTCATTATAACGGGGCCGCTTGCTTCTTTACTCGCATTGTTTACATAATTTATCCCCAGTTTGAATGATCGTTTTGTTTGTCTTGCTACTAAAATATCCACTGGTAAGTTCCTAGCTTGTTTTAGCCAGAATATAATGTGCTTTTTCTCCACAAACTTTCTATTAGTCAACAGTAATCATCATTTTTACAATAACAAGAGCACTAATCTACAAAAATCATTTCGTCCTGATAATGCAGATAATGATTTTTTTTATTTATAGGCTATTCACATTATTTGTGTAAATACATGTAAATAATTATGTAGCCTTAAACAGACTGTGTAAATAAACATACTGTACAGTAAATGCCATGTCAGATGCAGCTTCTGTTGCAAGTGTAAAGATGGCTTTTGTTAATGTTGAAAAAACAGATATTGCCCATTCATTTTTGACCCTAGTTTGTAAACCTTTGTATTTGTAGATTTATTCATTTATGTGGTTGATTTGTCCCTGTCTTGTATAGCTCTGGGAGATCGAGAAGGACAAGATCTGGCAGCAAATCCAGGGCTGGTTGCAGTGGTGTCTATTTTCTGCATTGTGGTAGCTGTGGTTGTTGTGGTTGTGATAGTGAAGGCTGTTCGGTCCAGGAGGCCACATTTTGAGAGGCTCGATGATGTACCAATGGTAAGTGTGATATTTACAGTAGTGGTTCTGCATCATAATCATAATTATGGGCCAGGCACCAAAGTTTTTAGCATTTTCTTCTAGCTGTGAGGTTTTGGCAGCTGTAGAACAGTAAAACTTTGGAACACTAATGATAAAGATACTATAATACACTACCGCTCAAAAGTTTGGGATCAGTAAGACTTGTAATGTTTTTTTAAAGAAGTCTCATATGCACATCTTATGCATTTATTTGATAAAAATACAGAAAAAAACAACAACAATACTGTAAAATGTTATTTCAATATAAAATAATGTTTTTCATTTTAATATACTTTAAAATAGAATTTATTCCTGTGGTGCAAAGCTGAATTTTCATCAGCTGTTACTCCACTCTTAAGTGTCACATGATCCTTCAGAAATCATTCTAATATGCTGATTTATTATTAGAATTATCAATGTTGGAAACAGTTGTGCTGCCAAATATTTTTTGGAACCTGTGATTCTTTTTTTCAGGATTCTTTGATGAATAACAAGTTAAAAAGAACAGAATTTATTTAAAATATAAATCTTTTCTAACAATATAAATCTATGCTTTTACCTTTTATTAATTTAACACATCCTTTGTGAAAATAAGTAAAGAAAAAATGTGAACAGTTGTGTATATTGTTAGAAAAGACTTCTGTTTTAAATAAATGCTGTTGTTTTTAACTTTTTATTCATCAAAGTATCCTGAAAAAAGTATCACAAGTTGCAAAAAAATATTAAGCAACACATCTGTTTCCAGCACCGATAATAAATCAGTATATTAGAATGATTTCTGAAGGATCATGTGAGACTGAATACTGGAGTATTGATGCTGAAAAATTCAGCTTTAATCACAGAAATAAATTCGATTTTTAATGTATATTAAAATAGAAGAATGTTGTTTTACATCGTAATAATATTTCTCAATATACGTTTTTTTGATCAAATAAACACAGCCTTGATGAGCATTGGAAAATTATTTGAAATACATTAAAAATCTTACTGATCCCAAATTTTTCACTGGCAGTGTATGTTTTGCCTAATTACCTAATGACAATAAATTACAATATATATTATTTTTTATTGATGTTATATAATAATGTTTATACACTATCAAAAAGCAGCAATTTTGTGAAATATTATTACAATTTAAAGTCTAAAAAAAGTCTTTAAAGTGAAGTGCAGTTTATTCCATTACTTATTTATTTCTGATCAATTTAATGCATCCTTGGTGAATTAAAAATATTAACTTCTTTAAAAATTAAAGAAAAATAATAATAATCCCAAACTTTAAACAGATGGGATGAAATAATAAAGTGACTTATTTGTACTTTAATGATTCTTTTTTCTTTTATCAGGGCAAGGTAAATGAAGATGCACCATTTGCCCGGTACCCTCCAAAATAAATGGCAGTTTCTTAATTTGCTGTCTCAGTGAACTGCCTATCTATGCCTCTGATATTTAGCTTGTTGTTTGTTTTGAAACAAAATAAGCCTTTTTAACCTACAGACTTGATGTGCAATACCCAGTGTATTAGTTAGGAAGTACAGTAATGTTGTGCTTAATTTTTTCCCTTAAAATACCACAACCAATGACAAACTTTCTATTAGTCGACAATAATCAACAAACAAGATATTGTCATGATATTGCAGCTTCACCCTCTATTGAGTTCTTGTTTTTTAATTTATAGGCTATTCACATGATATGTAACCAACTATAACCAATAGTCAAATGAGGAAATCAAACTTTTAATGTCCTGCATTTGTTTCGTTTATGAAACACTAGTCTTGCCTAGCCTTTTTGATTAAAGCTATCTTTTGATTAAATCTACTGAATTAAAACATGTAATCTGAATGTACATAATAAGGATACAATTGTCATGATTTGCACTTTAAATATATATGAGGGACTATGACGGGAGCGTGACATTTTCAGCTTGTCCTCCAGATGGCGACAAAATTGTTGTACACAAGCAGTTGTACTGTGTGTATAATGTGGTCATAAAGACCTGCTATTTAATATTATTTGAGAACTGACAGTTCAGTAGCTTTCAGTGTATTTATTGGCCAGGGACCAACTCAAATGAATTGAAAACAATTCCGCAAATATTTTGTAAATAAACCTAAATTATGCAATAAAATGCTGTACATTGGTAATATATGCCTTCATTTATATATTTTGTTTTAGGGAAGTTGACTAATAACCTAAGCACCTTTATAGCTAAAATTTAGCTGAATGCATAAGGGTCATCATTTCTAGTTTTCCACCTTTTTGTATTTTTACAGACCACGTATGGCAGGGATGGGCAACTTCGGTCCTGGAGGGCCGGTGTCCTGCAGAGTTTAGCTCCAACTCCAATCAAACCCACCTGCCTGTAACTTTCTAGTGAACTTGAAGACATTGATTAGCTTCTTCAGTTGTGTTTGATAAGGGTTGGAGCTAAACTCTGCAGGACACCGGCCCTCCAGGACCGCAGTTGCCCATCCCTGACTTACGGTGTTAAAACTGAACGTACATAATGTCTGTGTAATAACAACTGCAAAAACAATCAGAAAAAAATGTTTAAGTATACTATATCACACAGCTTGGTGTCTCATCAGATCTAGCCCTGCTGTGTGGGCCAGCATGCTCCCATTGTTTACATCAAGACTTTCCTGCCATGTGACTGAATCAGCGTCATTAAAATCAGTGTGTGGTTCAGAGTTTGAAGTCTAAAACCTTTCACCTCAATATATAAGTTGAAGTATGTTAGCGCGACTGCAGAACAGACACACCTGCATGACGCTTCCCTGCTACTGCACAGGAATTCACATGTAAGGTCTTTTCTTCTTTCTTTAAATCTTCTATTGGTGCATTTACAGATGTTGTATTCCCAGATGCGTTTAGTGCATATTTAACATGTTACTACAAAGTTTAGGGTCTTAGTGAAATATTTCATCTCAATGGCTCAGTGACAGTTTCAGTTTATGATACTATGAAACTATTTGCCTAAATAGACTCGAAAGGCCACTTGTAAAACATTTTATATGTTTCCAAGGCTATATATATGACTTTAGCTCATAATTCAACAAAAGGTCTTTAACTGTGTTCTTTAATCTGCGAACAGTGGTTTGGTTTTCTGAATTTGTACTGTATTAAGAAAAACCAAAAATATATATGAATATATATATATATATATATATATATATATATATATATATATATATATATATATATATAGTATTTCTAGTACAACCCTATTTCCTTAAGTATGCAAACCTTATTGCACATGCACTGGAATATGCATTATATCGGACGTTAAATTTTCAAATAAAAATGGAAACATGATCGTTTTATAAAGTCAGCTGTGGTGTGATGAGGGGTGAACACAGCAAAAACTACAGTAGATTGGGTAACCGATTGCTCCTTTTATGACAAAGAACCGCACAGATGCAGATATTATAACAATATATTGATAAACGCACACCTTGTCCTCTGTTTCTCACTCTCCGCCGCCGCGGTCTGCGGATTGAAAGAGAAGAACGCGCTGAAAGACGGGAGGAGCCGATCGAAGTTTGCCGCAACTTTCTTATGAAATTTAAAGGGGACTGAGGCCATCACGAATTCGTTTCCAGTTTATGGAGCTAATCGCAAAATTTTAGGGGGGCTGAGAAGTCATTTTAGGCTATAGCCCCCCTAAAAATGGCCTAGCGACGCCCGTGGTTCAGTTATCTTTCAAGACTTGCCGTGTGCAAACACTAAGTCTAATAAACCCAGAGCAGTCAATGATTGGCATGAATGTTTACTACAATGTTAAAAATGAAGGTGTTTTAAAAGGTTCTTCATAGCGATGCCATAGAAGAACCATTTTTGGTTAAAGGTTCTTTAAAGAACCATCTCTTTCTTACCTTTTTATAATCTGAAAAACCTTCTTTCGCCACAAAGAACTTTTTGTGAAACAGAAAGGTTCTTCAGATGTTAAAGGTTCTTGATGGAACTATTCAGACAAAATGGCATTATGAAGCACCTATATTTTTAAGAGTGTACATGCATAGTGAATACTGTGTAGTATACACTGCATGCTATCTACTGTTGAAACAGCAGGCTTTATAAACCTTTATACAGTTTACAGGTAAACGTGATACAAAAATTATTGATCGGAGTTTGCTGTTCCTGAGCTTAGGATTCTCATGTATCTCTCATTTTAGTATCAACAGCATGTCAGATGTTTCTCCTAAAATTCCTTAGGGTAAATAAAAGTAAACACAAATGAAACATGAGAAATATTTGAGACAAAAAGAGTCAAAACTAAGAATGTGGCGGAAGAAGCATAGATTCTCTCTTTGTTATCTTGCTGTGATCTCTATCAAGATTCCATTATAGGAACATTTTATTGCTCAGAGGTTGTTCTTTCTAAACTCATAAGACTTAGTTATGATCCTCATCTGTTTCATTTTAGTATGAACAGTGTCTCAGATGTTTCTCCTAAAATTCCTTCGGAGAAATGAAAGTAGACGCAATTGAGGCATGAGAAAGTTCTGAGAGAAAAGAATCTGTGAGAATGAGCTGTGAGAAATCTCTTTATTGACTTGCTGTATAACCTCTTTCAAGATTACATTATAAAATGTTTTGTTGCTCATAGGTTGCTCTTTTGTTTTTTTCTCAATTACACTGAGGTTTTTCACCTTTAATCATGAGGACAGTTGGAGTAGGAGAGGTGAGAAGGGAACAGGAGCAGGAAAGTACCTTTAGCTGGGACTCAAATTCATGCTGTCTGAGGTACAGCTGTGCCTTGATGTCAATGCCGTCCTCAAGGCTATTCACTGTTTTTTTTTTTTTTTTGTTTGTTTGTTTGTTTGTTTGTTTGTTTTTTTAACAGAGGTGATTTTAAGCTAAGGAGCGATTCTCTTATATTTCACATTTAGGTTTCAGCTTTGTCTATTTTAGGAGGAACGCTAAATTGTAAACTTTTACTAATATTGTAAATACTGAAACTATCACTTAAATAACATTATACATTTCAGAATATCAAGGGTTACTAAAGTTTAAATTTACTTTCAGTGCCCAGCATTGTATATGCAGCATATTTTCCAAACACACTAGAAAAGACTTACATAAGTGCAAGATGTTTAGTTCAAGCTCAATCTATTCTTTTTAACAAACGTAACACTAGTGAAGCAGCGTTTCATAGTTGTTGCGTAACCTTTTTTTAGCATTGAAAAGTTAGTTGCGCTTGTCTCATTTTTGTCTGCATGTAAATATAGGTCATGATTTCTTCTGTTAAATCATTGTACAATAAAACACTGTCTACATGAAGTGACTTCAAATATGACAATGCATGTTTTGTGTTTGACTGAAATGGTGTGGAAAAAATTACATTGAAGCTAACCAGAAGGAAGAAAAAGATCAAGCTCTGCGTGAACTCTGTGTATTCCGGTTCTTGACAGTTAGGGTATGTCGAAAAACTCCCATCTCATTTTCTCCTCTAATTTCAAAAGCATCCTACATCGCTGTTTTACCTTTTTTGTAAAGGGTGGTTGTCCCTCCTTGCGCGTTCACTCTGTAAAGTCTGGGTCGGTACTTCTGCGGCGATGTAGAATGGTTTTGAAGTTGGAGGAGAAAATGAGATGGGAGTTTTTTGACCTACCCTAACTGGAATACACAGAGTACACACAACGCTATACAGTGTTTGACACTATACAGACGAGCATTTGAGGTTGAACTCGTTGAACACGTATTTACTACTTGTGAACTCTGAATTTCCTGAAAGTTTTGACTTGACTGGATATACTCTGTGACTTCAGCATTAAAATGTAGTTAAGCAGTTAATTACTCATCTTGTAATATTTCTGTTTAATAACTTCTATAATTGACAATTTTTTTGTTAGTGAATTTCACAAACATTTACAAGTATCACATTGAATTAAACATGAAATTCTGAAGAAGAAAAATCAATGACCTGTCGGTTGGGGTCAATTGTATTCACAACAACAACACAACTTTTATTGTTACTCAAAACAATTTGCAATAAAGTCATGATATAATAAAAGTTCAGTATCGCCTGCAGTGTGTAAAACACGTAATTGTGCTTCGCCAACAATTTGTCCAACAGAGCTATTTAATCGTAAAGAGAATCTGTGGAGGGAAACAGCTTCAGAAACAGCACAATCACTCAGAATGACTATATTCAGTCAAATTGCTCAAGCAGGAGTGACCTGAAAACAACACTGAAGAGTTTGACTTCAAATTAATGTTCAGACGCAGCAGGCGCTCTTGGGTGCGTGTAATAAACAGGCACAAAGTGCATAGACTTATGAGTCATACGCATTTGCCAATGAGAAAGAATACGTTAATGATCAATCAGCAGCAAAATCAGCATGTGCAGAGAAAATAACAATCACCATGACACATCCACTATGAAGTAATGCACATATGCCAGTTGAATTGAATGCACATAGAGTATCTTATGTAATCATAAGTTGTTTATGTGTATTTTGTTTTGGATAAGTTATTGAGATTTGGATGCATCAGGGGAGATTTAGACAGACTTTAATGCCTGTGAGCATTAAACCGCTCCTGAGAGATTTATAGATGTGCCATTTGGTCTTTCTAAAGGTTAGACTGTCCTTGAAATGGATTATGCTGAAATGTCATCATAAAATATCTCAATTTTTAAACGATTTAAAGATAATTTAGTGCCGTAAAGTGCTGTATGCTTGTGCAAGATGTTCTGCGGAGATGTTGGTGCTGACCTGAATTTGCTAAGGTGTTTTAGGTAGTTTCTACAGCATTAGATTGGTGTTCTGAGTTTCTAAGTTGTTGTGAATGGGTTACCAGGGCTGTGCTGGGGTTTTTTCCCTTCCAATCCAATTCAAGTACTCGATTTTAAAAAAATCCTTGACTGCAATTTGCCCGTGTTGAGTAACCGGCAAAATTCAGGAAGTGGTGCATTCCACAGACCAAAATCCATGAAATGCATTAGTAGATATATTAAACCTATTAAAAAAAAAAAAAAAAAACTTCATAAAATGTAACTTTGTTATGAATTCACAAATGCTGTGATTCAGTTAATTACATATATGAGCTTTGAAACAAGCAGGCTTAAAGGGACAGTTCACCCAAAAATGTAAGATCGTCCACTGCTCAATGTACAGCATGAACTTAGGATAAATAAAATTTGGTTCTACGCTAAAAACACAACCTATCTATAATGCTTACAAGATCCATTTTAAACCATCATCGAGTGCTTCTAATAACTTCTGATTGTGATCTGTAGTTGATTTTGATTCTGTAATAGGCAGACATGCACTCTCTGTATGTTTAATAACGCCACACTGCTTATTGTCATAAGCATCCTTTATTGTTATAAAACTACCATGAGCTGCATACAAAACACATACAGAACCCTGATAGCGCACGGACGTCTCGGAGACGTCTATTTGATGTCTGCATTTACATCTGCAAGATGCATTTTTTAGATTGTTTGCTCATCTGCTATACATCTATAGGACGTTTCCTATCAGATGTCAAATAGACGTCTATTAGATGTCTTTAAGATGTTTATAATTTAGAATGTATGTAAAACTAACATCTTACAGACGCCTGTCAGATGTTTGTACACAGCAGATGCTTTCCAGATCAAGTGATCTTTAACAGACATCTTGTAGACGTGCTATCTGGGAAAGTATATTGTCATAATCATGTCTATTTGCTTTCATATTTCATGCGTAGAAAAAAGTTTCACTCGATTTTTTAATATGGAAGATCTAGAGAGTGAACGCTCTGACTCATATAACACTCACGCACATGGAAGAAAACGGATATATAGTGCTCTCCTCCAGATCACATAATTCAGTAGAGAATTAATAGAAATTATATTGAGAACATGTGAGAATAGCCATTTGTTCTCAGATACAATGATAACAAGAAAGCAGCCTCTTCTTTCTCGGAATACTCGTCTTCTGTGTGCGTTTACACTGGTTTTTGAAACAGCACCACCACTCTATTCTTTCTGTGCAACAGCAGTTGCTGTGGCCACGTGATGTAATGCTCAAATCTTATTGGACGGCCCATGTCTATATAGTGCACTACATGCCATTTACTGCACAGAAAATACAAATTCTGTGAACAAGTGACCGATTTCAGCTTCAGGGTCTTTTTATAGTGTAGGGGGCGGGACGCGTCAGATTCTAGAAAGCATTTGATTGGACAGAAAGTTGATGAGAAGCTAAAGTGCGGGGTGATGTCATCAAAATTGTTGAGCCATATTGGTGGAAGTTAGTTAAAAAGTAATTCTTTTGGAGCACACTAGCTTACAGATAACCTTAAGGCTAACATTTGCATATTATAAGCTAAAAAACTTCTTTTTGATTTCATGGGGACTTTAATATGCTTTTATATGCGTTTAGGTTACGTGCATCTCAGAGCGGCTCCGTTCACAGTAAATGCTGGTTGAACAGTTATTTAGATTCATGGACTGTGTCCGACTCCATCTCTGCATATGCCGTGAGTTGCTCGTAATGTTCCGGGAACAATGTACACCATTCTATCAGATTTATAAGGTAAATCATTTATAAACATACGCCAACACAGGAGAATACATCAATAACTTTCTCAATATGCTAACTGTTCATCCCTATTT
The DNA here is from genome assembly GCA_036247105.1 of Cirrhinus mrigala. Lineage (NCBI taxonomy): Eukaryota > Metazoa > Chordata > Actinopteri > Cypriniformes > Cyprinidae > Cirrhinus > Cirrhinus mrigala. The sequence goes on from CM070017.1 coordinate 17,713,069, forward strand.
CAAAATAAAAGCTCAAACCTTTACTCTGAGTTTACATGTTTTGATGTCAACATATTCAAGAATCAGATTACTTGATTAATCGTCAGAATAATCGGTTGATTACTCAATTACCAACATAATTGTTAATGACAGCCCTACATCAGTTTTTATACCTTTTTTAAAAACTGTTTTTTTTTTTCTTAAGCATCAGTTAATTTTGAGATTTTGGGTTATTTGGCTCTTCATAATATATTGTTTCAAACTAGTGGAACGAAAACATCCAAAGTAAACTTTAAGTGTTGCTTTTATTGCACTTTATCTGTTTGCATCTGTAGATTTCAATTACAGTACATATCTTTAAATGATATGTTACATAATTTTCTACAGTTTTTTTCTACTGCAGAAATCTCCACTTCATACATCAAACTTTATTCTGGTGTATCACCAAATCAATATTCTTAAGATTTTTTTACAAAGGGGTTTTCCTAAAAACATGGTGATTTTTATTTTTTTTGTCCAGCTGTTGACAGAAGTTTCTGATTTATAGCATGATAAGAAGAGAAATCCAAAATCTTTGACATGGCATCAAAATGAAATGAAAATATTGAACCCGGCTTAATCCGGTGTTGAGATTTCTGTTTTGGAAATGTATGCAAATAGTAAATATTTAATTAGATAATGCATCATTTGTATATTTAAATAAAATATTTCAGAAACCTTGCAATTCTTAATGCAATCAATGAACTGAGTAAGTATGGTGATATGTTTTTGTTTTTTTCCTGTTCACCTCGAATGTCTGACTTTAGTAATGGAATATTCAATCACTGAAATCAGCTAACAGAAAAACTGAAAAAATGAATGATTAGAAGGGTTTTAATGGATTTATTATGGTGTGTTCCTTCAAAATCCTGAAATTCATTAGGCCTGTGGAAAAATAAACTTACTTGACAAAAATCTAGCAAACTTGAAAAGGAAAATTTTATAAACCCTTTCTATAGGTTCTAAAGAAAAGTGCAAGAGAGTCCAGTGCAAACTAGTAATTGCATATGGAACTAACAACCTACATTCAAATAATGTTATGTTCATGTTTGTAACAGGTCATATCATGTGCGCAAAAAAAGTCTAAGACGTCAGCGGTACGTAAATCTGACTGCGGTCTACGCAACGGTGCTGATTAAAAAGTGTTGCTGTATCTTGTAAGACTTGTTATCAATCAGGCTCTAAAACTATTTTATTGCCCTTTGTTCCAAGAAGAAGAGAAAAATCATAAAACTACATGGTGGTGAGTAATTGATGACAAAATTTTTGTATTTGAGTGAACTACTCCCAAGCACATAATCTAACAGCTCAGACCACCTCCCAGTCTTATAAAGTAAAGATATGATTGATTAAGACATGACTAACATAATGTGACATATGAGACATTTTAGCCGCTTAGTGTAGATCAATGCATTTCTGTCTAACTCATCTCTTTCAGTGGCCCCTTGAAATGTTAGTTCAGGACTAGACAGAGATTTACGATTTAATGAAAGTGTTTCTTTAATTAAAGTGCTTTATACTGATCTGCCACAGAACTTATTAAATGTTTTTTCTCGGCGCATCCAGCTATGAAGAAATTCATTGCTCAGATCTGAGCTGTGATGAAACAGCAGATATGTTTGTCATCTGCCATATTTCAGCGTCTGTCTCTAAGTGGCGTTCTGCCATTTCAGCGGCTCTTGAAAGCCACCTGCTGTGTTCGTACACATCTCTCATTGCATAAACACTCCATTGATTTAGACTAATTCAAATCATCTTCAGCCCTTAAAACAATAAGTTTGTTTTATTGTTGATGAAACTGATAAACTTGTTGAACTTCAAGGTGAGAACCACTGCGATCAACCACTTTTTACGCAGGATGCATGTTAGACTGCGTCACTCAGCATCAAAGGAAATTTTTACAGCACCTTATGATAACACAGGGTGAATCTAGTGAAAGAATCAAGGTTTAATAATTGAGACAATGCAGATTTGAGTTTTTTCAAGGGGTAATAAAGCACATAGGTTATAGATTGTAGCCTTATGTAATTTGATTGTTTATCATTACAAATAATAATTAATTGTGCGTTCAAAATCGAAAATTCTTTACATTATTACTACTGAAACACAAAAAGACAAAGAAAAGCAAAAACAAAGCAGCACCAGAAATGTAGCCGATATGCATTTCACTGCAGTTTCCAGATTAAATTAACACCAATAGCAATAAAGCAGCGACAACCAACAACAAGTCCATAATAATGTCTTGAACATGTCTTGTTTTATCCGTAATAGGCCTTTATCACACTTCCGCATTTCGAAAAGTCAAGTCAAGTCAAGTCACCTTTATTTATATACCGCCTTTAACAATACAGAATTGTGACAAAGCGGCTGTACAGTAATAAATAGGAAATAGTGCGTCAATAATGCAAAAGGGCAACAATAAACACTCAATTTTCAGGTAAAGGCAGGTAATCAAATACAATAAAATAAAATACAATATCGTGTGGAGAAAAAGTGTCCCCAACTAAGCAACCCAGAGGCGACAACGTCAAGGAACCAAAACTCCATTGGTGACAAATGGAGAAAAAAACCTTGGGAGAAACCAGACTCAGTCGGGGGGCCAGTTCTCCTCTGCCCAGCCGCAGAGGACTCACCTGGTTCCTGAGGTCTTGTGCCGACGACTGTCTAGGTGACAAGGTCTTCACTGGGGATCTGTCTCTGGGGCTCATCTAGTCGATGTGGTCTCCGCTGACATTCAGGGCAGTAGAGGTCGTCTCTAGGTGCTGATCCACCGTCTGGGCTGGGTACGAACTGTATCCGGGGGACTGCAGTGACCATCTGATCTGGATACGGACTGGATCTGGTGGTTAAGGTGACCTCGGAATAAGAAAGAAACAGACTAATATTAGTGTAGATGCCATTCTTCTGACGATGCACTGAGTACATCGGGTGTTATGGGAAGTGTTCCCGGTTCCGGCTGACCTAATTAATGCAGCCTAACAATCCTTTAACAGATTTGAATTATAGGAATATGTTGATGTGTTATGTGTAAGCAAGGTTAAAGAGATGGGTCTTTAATCTAGATTTAAACTGACAGAGTGTGTCTGCGTCCCAAACAGTGTTGGGTAGATTGTTCCAGAGTTTGGCCACTAGATAAGAAAATGATCTGCCGCCTACAGTTGATTTTGATATTCTAGGTATTATCAAATTGCCAGAGTTTTGAGAACGCAGCAGACGTGAGGGACTATACTGTGATAAGAGCTCGCTCAGGTACCGAGGAGCTAAACCATTTAGGGCTTTATAAGTAATTAGCAAGATTTTAAAATCTGTACGATGTTTAATAGGGAGCCAGTGCAGCGTTGACAGAACCAGGCTAAAATGATCATACTTTTTGGTTCTAGTAAGAACTCTAGCTGCTGCATTTTGGACCAGGTGGAGTTTTTTTTATTAAGCGAGCAGAACAACCACCCAATAAAGCATTACAATAATCTAACCTTGAGGTCAGAAACGCATGAATTAATGTTTCAGCATTTGACATTGAAAGCATAGGTCGTAATTTAGATATATTTTTGAGGTGGAAAAATGCAGTTTTGCAAATAATAGAGATGTGGTTATCAAAAGAAAGATTGCCATCAAATAGCACACCTAGGTTCCTAACTGATGACAAAGAATTAACAGAACAGCCATCAAGTATTAGACAGTGTTTTAGCTTATTACACGCTGAGGTTTTAGGTCCAATAATTAACACCTTTTTCAGAATTTAGCAGTAAGAAATTACGTGTCGTCCAGTTTTTTAACTCAACTACACAATACGTTAGTTTTTCAAATCGGTATGTTTCGCCGGGCCGCAAAGAAATATAGAGCTGAGTATCATCAGCATAACAATGAAAGCTAACACCATATTTCCTGATGATATCACCCAAGGGTAACATTCAAAGCGTAAAAAGTAATGGACCTAGTACTGACCCTTGCGGTACTCCATACTGCGCTTGTGACCGATATGATACCTCTTCATTTACTGCCACGAATTGATGGCGGTCAGATAAGTATGATTTGAACCATGCCAATGCACTACCACTAATGCCAACATAATTTTCAAGTCTGTTCAAGAGAATGGTCAACAGTATCGAACACAGCACTAAGATCCAGTAGCACTAACAGAAAGATACAACCACGATCGGATGACAAGAGCAGATCATTTGTAACTCTAATAAGAGCAGTCTCAGTACTATGGTACAGTCTAAAACCTGACTGGAAATCCTCACAGATATCATTTTTCTGTAGGAAGGAAGATAATTGTGAGGATACAACCTTTTCTAATATCTTTGACAGAAATGGGAGATTTGTGATTGGTCTGTAAAAGTGGACGTTTCAAATAGTAGAGTAAAAAAAAACTTCCGCTGCAGCCTTTATCAATGGCTGTGCCCACAGCATGAAATATAAAAATGTAAAATGTAAAATTCAGCAAGATACATCTTCTAAAAACGCCAAACTCAGTTTACAATCATTAATTGAATATTGTGAAACCAAGGAAGATGGCTTTATGATATTGCGACGCATATTTCGTGACTTAAAGGGGAGCGCACAAACAATATTGTATGTGTATGCGCAACACTTCAGAGTCTGACCACATTATGTTATTACAAAACTGCAAGAATACAATACAAACAGCATTTCACATTAAAGAGCATGTAAATTAGCCAAAGCTTAAAATATTAATTATGACTGTTTTGAATTATTAAATTAAAGGTTCAGTGGGAAACGTCTACTCAACAATAATTCTCACATTTTTCATGCACTTACTTTACGTAAAGTATTTGTTTCAATTAAACAAATATTTCCAGCCCGTAGACGATTATTCCAAAACAATATTGATCATCATAAATGAGTCATATCCTCCGTGATTAAGTGTGTTTATTGAATAGCATTATACTTTATACAAAAACGGCAATCATAATAAATATACTGCGAGAATAAACAAAATAACATTAAAAAATATAGCTGCAAGCAGCAATTGTATTAAAAAATATAAAAATATTTTTTTTAACAAAATAATATTAAAAAATATAGCTGCAAGCAGCAATTGCGGGGCTTTTTTTTGACTTCCATAACTTTTTGCCAGCATGGTCTAAAGATGATCTGAGCCAATTTTGGTGAAAATCAGACAAACCGTCTAGGACGAGTTCGAAAAAGTAGGTTTTATGAACAAAACATTATAGAAAAATAATGTTCGACTCGGCATGAGCCAAGAATTCAGAGAAAAAAGCTTTCCCGCAAGTGGTTCTAAGGGCTGCCATAGACTCAAGAGCAGAAGAAGAAAAAGAAGAAGAACACCAACGGATACAATAGGTGTCTTCGCACCTCTGGTGCTTGGCCCCTAATTAAACGTGAATCACTCCGGTTATTCCTCTGGGAGTAATTTGAGCAGCATGCTGCTATTCATTTAATCTCATGATGGGCAACAGGGGCAGCACTGACAATCGCATCGATCAGATAAAGTTACACATTAAAATGAGGGATGACATACATAGTAGGGTGTCAGTAAAAAATAAACAGTTTTGCATATTGCCGTTTTTTGCAAAGTCCAGCTAAATTAGTTTATTTTCCTCACTAAACTGGCGTTGACAATAATACAGTTGAAAATTCCTTTACGCTGCTAATCGGAGCCAGATGTTACGACACGCGGACTGTGATAAAGGTCTATAAAGTATTAATATAATGGTGCAGGAAATTCTAGGTCGAAATCTACTTGGTAAATAATAATGCACACATTCACGTTAAAATATGCACACATTAACTCTTATTTGTAAGCCAAATATCTTGAAAACACAAGATGTCACATTCATTTTGCTGGATACATTTCTGTTGTAAAACAGCTGTCAAATATCAAATGTTTCGCTACCTCAGTTTTACCTAGTATGGAAGGCAGATGAGGCCAAAAGTCTTTTAATAGAACCCATGAAATTTTACTGTGTTAGCATGCACTGCGTGTTAACACTGCAATTTTAAATGTGTTTATTTTGTATGTGTAGACAAGCACATTCTGGCCATGTTAAGGTAGTGATATTTGCCACGTTTTTTAGTACCTGTAAATACACACATTTTTATTGTGTCATGTTTGAACATGTAATCCCTTTAGATTTACCTATAAATTCACCCACATATTAATCCTTTCTTAGTTCATTGTGGCATTGCTTTACTGATATCTACTGTGCTAAAGTAAATGAATGTCACAATGTAAATTAAAGAATTAGATGTAAATTAGAAATAGAAATTTTGTCATTAATTACTCACCCTCATGTTGTTTCAAGCCCGTAAGACCTTCATTCATCTTTGGAACACAGATTAAGTTATTTTTGATGAAATCTAAGAGCTTTCTGGCCCTGCATAGACAGCAATAGTACTATTACATTCAAGGCCCAAAAAGGTAGTAAGGACATTGTTAAAATAGTGCATGTGACATCAGTGGTTCAACCGTAATGGTTCAAATGGTTACAAAAATAATAAGCACTGATATCACATGGACTATTTTAACAACGTTCTTACTTCCTTTCTGGGCCTTAAACGTGTCAGTCACCTTGCTGTCTATAAAGAGACAAAAAGCTCTTGGATTTCATCAAAAATATCTTCATTTGTATTCTGAAAATGAACAACGGTCTTACGTGTTTGGAACGACATGAGGGTGAGTAATTAATGACAGAATTTTCATTTCTGGGTGAACTAATTCTTTAATTTACATTGTCACATTAATTTACTTTAGCACAGTAGATATTGGTAAAGCAATGACAGAAGTTTCATTTCTGGGTGAACTATCCCTTTAAGACTTTGAGACCTGAGAAAGAACATTGAATTAAACAACTACAAAGGATTTTACAAATCATGACGTAAGACTGACATCACACACAACACTATAACGTCTGATGTTTGCATAAGTGCATACCATTGTAGTATAATAACACCCTTCATAAAGAAACATGTTTGTTTACATCTGATGTTTGTATATATATCAATGTAACACCATGTCACATATGCAAATATAGTCCCAAATACAGTCATTTCATTGGTTGTTGTGCATGTTGTCACATTAACGAAGATCGAATTTCATGTTTCTTTTAAATACTTTTGGCCCAGTCTACCTTCCATAAGCTAGCTCTCTTTCAATGTTAAAAAGGGTGCTTTGTGGACCCTGGAATTTGTGCTCTGGTCCTATGAATAGTAAACCCTGCCTACTTTGATTTAATTGGCCATCTCAATCATTTTGGCATTGACGAGCACTGTTAGACCACTGAAGCACACTAGCCAAAATATGGAGCTGCATAATGGAGTGCAGCAGAGCTTCGCAAGAATTTCAAATATCACTTTTATATGTAGATGTGCTTTGTAACATTTCATTTCATTGTGAAGCAAGAACCAATATAAATCATTGGCACAGTCCCGTTCATCTGCTTTGGTGCTTTATCACTAGACATTTCAATTGAAATTTGCATGAATATTCAAAATATTTTTTTGAAAAAAAAAAAGTCCCCACAGACTAGAACCAGAGGAAGTGCTGAATTTATCACATCATCTATTTTAAAAGAATCAAGTGTAGATAATCATGTCTATGTAAAAACACTTAAAGTGCATCACCTTACAACAACACTCACAAGCCTTTTAATGAATTTTAATGTGTTTTATATGTTACAACTGTCATTCTGTGTTTACAATGATTTTGTTTCTGTATTGTAAGTGTGGGTGAGCTGTAAAAGCAGGAACACATTCATACACACACCCAAATTAACACTCAAAGAAAATCACACTATTTTTGGAGGTGTAAAAAAGAGGATCTGTCGCTGAATAATCACTGAGGTGGAAAACATCAGCTGTTCATGCAGATTTTCACAAAACAGAATTATAGGGAAGCGTAAGACATACTTTCTTGCGTATGGTTATTATTTGCACTTTGCAGCTCAACATTACGGCTGTACAATTTTTTTTTTTTTTTTTTTCAAATAGAGATTGGTCATCTTTCTCTTTAGGTTTTAAGACAAGAAATAGCTTAGTTAATACTAATTCATCACAGAAATGATTTAATCAGATTCATTTTTTCTTATTTTCTTACATGATTAATTCATTTTGGAATTATGTTATTAGATCACTTATTCTTGAGATAAAACATGTCCCACCAATTTACCTGTCATTAATTTTGGGAATTTTTAAAATTTCTGTCATCTAGGTCTTATTAGCAGCAGCACCAAGAATAAATAAATAAAGAAAGAAAGAAAGAAAGAAAGAAAGAAAGAAAGAAAGAAACCTTAAAAAAAAAAAAAAAGATGCCTACATTTAATACATTAGTGATACAGTATGCAAAATATGAGTGTGGTGGCACAATTCAATATAAGGAGCAGAAAATCAGATTTAAACTGTCATGTAGTCTCAATTCACTCATTAGTTGAATTAAACTATGCTAGATTTTGTTAATATTTATACTAAATACTTGATTTTTATGTGATGATATTTGTCCTGCAGGGAAATTACTTCAGATAAAGAACCACTTAAAAATACTTGATGCAAACTACTTGGTATAAACAAGCATAATTATACAGCTACAATGGGGTTACTGAGAACATGAGCTAATGAAGAAGAAAGAAAACAAAACAGTGACTTAATTATGAGTTTGATTTAGTGCACAGATATTTTACACACTCATACTGCTGATTGAGCTAATGAATCTATATTTTGCGTGGATTTTCTTTGTGATGTGATTCATACAGTCGTGATAGAGACTGCTGCTTTGCCAGTGGCATTTAATGAAGAGAATTACTGCTAATGCCCTCAGGGCACGATACACACGTAGCATCACACACACATGCACGCACACGCACAATTAGCATTCAACCGTGCTTCTCTATTGGGACAAAACAGGCTAGATAGATAGATAGATAGACAGACAGACAGACAGACAGACAGACAGACAGACAGACAGACAGATTGACAGAAAGACAGACAGACAGACAGACAGATAGATAGACAAGCATTAAATGCAAAAACCATGTTTATTTTTCTTTCTTTGCTCGCTACTAACAGGCATGCTTAGAATGAGAAAAATCATATAAATATTCCAAGCAGTTCTTTACAATTTGTGTGACAAAGTCATTCTTTTAATGGAAAATATGTCTATTTAAATTAACGGCACTATTTTATTTGTAGATTTTTTTTTTTTTTTTTATAAATTGCAAATGCTTTTGAAAGAAGTCTCCTATGCTCACCAAGATTACATTTATTCAATCAAAAATACAGTAAATTCACTAATATTGTGAAAAAAAGTATTACAATTTAAAACAACTTGTCTGCTTGTAGAACTAGCTCCAGGAAAGTTTTGAAATTTGGCACACCAATAGAGGACTATCTCAATATTAACCATAGCAAATTTGGAGTCTATCTAGTGCCGCCTATAGGCCAAATTTGGACTCAAATTTCGGCTAATAAATTTTAAACCGCAGGGTCTAGAAGCAAAATTGTTTTTTCCTCTGATTCCTTGCCCTTGTCGAGTCAAATGCATACCTGACACGAATCCTGTCCATAGTCCTTGGTCTACCCGCCACAAGAGGTCGCCTGTGCTTCATATTGACTCTTACACTACACAGACTGTTGCACTACACTCTGGACTACATTTCCCATGCACCACTTCACTGATTACCCACACTGCTTCACCTAGTCACACACAGATATACATACAAATATGAGGTCCCAACTATCATTCAGGGCCGAGTATTGTATTACGTTTAACACTCTCTTAGTGTTAGCTACATTACAGAGCCTCTCTGAGTATTTTCCTAGTTTGCCTATTCTAGTTTAGTCTTGTTTCCAGCCTGGTTATCCTAGTCTTGATCCTTGCCTGTTATCATGTCTTGTCTGTCAGCAGCCTGCCCTGGATTTATCGCCTGTCATGGATTAACCCTTTGTCTTGCCTTTTCAGACTCTGTTTGCCCCTCATTTGGACTATCGTCCAATGGATTACTCTTTCATCTTGCCCTGTTTGTATCTGTTTGCATTTATCTCTCAGTCGGCGATAGCAACATTACAGAGCGACTCCAAATAGTTTCCTGAGTCTTGTCAAGTCTTGTTCATAGTCTGTTTACCCGTATCTTGATCCTAGCCTAGTTTCCTCATTTTGCCTGTTTCTCCGCCTGCCCTGGAATTATTGTCTGTCTGTTTGGATTACCTGTTTCCCTCATTCCCTGGATTACGTTCGCCGCCGACTGACCCACGCCTGTCTCTGGATTACTCTTTGTCTTTTCTGTGCTATACCTGTTTGCAGGTGTTCAACCCTGCCTATGTTTTGATGATGTCTCTAAAAAAAAGTTTTATGTGTGGATCTGCACACTTCCTCTGTTCACTCCATAACAATACCAAAATGTACATTTTTGTGGGTCTAGATTTTTCACAATTTTGAATTTACTGAGAAGTCTACTTTTTCGAACTTGCCCTAGGCGGTTTGTTTAATTTTCACCAAAATTGTCTTCTACCAAAATTGGATTTCGACAAAATATGTCAGCCATTTGAGCATAGATAATTTCGAATGTTGTATTGAAATGCTGTATTTATTCAAATGCTTTAGTGTATTGTTATGAATCTTATGAAACTTATAGAATCGCTTACAGGAAAGTTATTCAATTTGGCACACGGATAGAGGATAGTCTCATCATTAACCATAGCAAATTTGGAGTCAAAATTTAGCAAAAAATCTACTTTTCCAAACTTGTCCTAGGCAGTTTGTCTGATTTTCACCAAAATTAGCTCAGATCATCTTCAGACAATGCTGGCCAAAAGTCACAAAAAGCCTTTTAATATGCTAAACTGTTTTCATAAAGCATGTTAACAAATTTGACAAAATTCACACAAAAATGGACATATAATGGACATACATCTCTGCAACGCTGTAGCAGATTCAGACCAAACTTGGTACATGTTATACCAAGCATGACCTGAGGGCACATGAGTAGTTTGGCACAGTGCGACCTACTGGTCAAAAGATATTAAAAAAATGTGATAATGGCATACCGAATCAAACAATACCAAATCTTCCTATGTCAGCCATGCTGAACGTGGACCATTTCGAATTTTGGATTAAAATGCTGTATTTTATTATTATTATTTTTTTTTTTTTCAAATGTTTTAGCGTATTGTTATGAATCTTTTAGAATCACTTATGGGAGAGTTATGAAATTTGGCACACTGACAGAGGACAGTCTCACCATTAACCATAGCAAATTTGGAGTCTCTAACTCAAATTCTCTAATACCACCAACAGGCCAAATTCACACTCCTGTTTCTGCTTATAACTTTTGAACTGTAATGTCTAAAAGCAAAATTATTTTATCCTCTGATTCCTTGGCTCACACTGAGTTGAATTCATACAAAAAAAAATTACTTTTTTGAACTTGTCCTAGATGGTTTGTCCAATTTTCACCAAAATTGGCTCATATCATCTTCAGAGCAAGTTGGCAAAAAGTCATCAAAAACTTTTTGATATACCAAACTTTTTGTTTTCGTAAGGCATACACTTTAACAAATTTGCCGAAGTTTATGCAAAAATGGACATGAGGCTTTATCTTTATTAATGCTTTAGTGGATTCTGACCAAACTTGGTATGTGTTATAACAAGCATGATTCGAGGGCACATGAGTAGTTACAGCACAGCGCCACCTACTGGTCAAAATCTAAAATAATTGACATTTCTGCTTATAACTTCTGACCAGTTTGGTTCAGTTCAAAAACTGGTCATTAGATTCAGAATGGCATAGCAGAACTCGTTAGATTTGGAACGGCTTATTTTAATTTTACCCACTGTATGTCAGCCTTTCTGGGTGTCGGGTATTTTGAGTTAGTAGTAAAATTCTATATCAACAAATGTCTCTAACACCCCTGCTCCTAGAGGGCTACCATACTGCAGAGTTCAGCTTCAACCTTAAACAAACATACCTGAATCAGCTACTCAGAGTGTTCATGGTTACTTAATTACAAACAGGTGAGTTGAAGCAGAGTTGGAACTTAAGTCTGCAGGAGGATAGATCACCAGTAACAGGGTTGGCGAACCCTGGACATTGCTGAGTAATTAAAGATACCTCCTCAGCTCTTCATTTTACTTAAGTTGGGCTTGGCCCCTTAATTGCTGCTTGCAGCTGTATTTTATCCATGTGATGCGAAGCTGAATTTTCAGCAGCCGTTACACCAGTCTTCAGAGTTGCATGATTCTTCAGGAATCATTCTAATATGCTGTAACAATATTTTATATCAAATGAATTCAGCCTTGAAGAACATGACACTTATTTCAAAACATTAAAAAAAAAAAAAAAAAAAAAAAAAAAAGTCAGAATTGCTCCAAACTTTCTTTCCAGTAGTGTATGTTAAATGGCTTTAGGAGTGCTAATGCAATATCATAACTCCAGAGGAAAAAAGGGGTACATTTCTGTTATCAAGTCCAAATGGTGCTATTCAGAATCTAATGACATGTAAAATGACATCAGAATCTAATGACACGTAAAATTGTGGGACATTTTACTCCCATTAGCTTTGCAGATTTCGCATGTTAACACATTAAAGCGTCTCATGTTCTACATGTTCTTTAAATCATCTCTGTCTGTGGCGTATTTTTAGACAGATGGGTGGCAGTAGTTGGTTGTATGCGTGAGCTGAGAGGGCCAGGATGCTGAGGGGAGACCAAGCAGCTGACACAAGCGTTCAATACCAACAGCCATCGATCTACATTCACTGTACTGTACATATTAGCAATCAGAGCAGAGAGAAATCAGACAGACAGTGCAATAAAGAGACTATTCTTCTATTGTTGGTTGTGAAAAATCAGTGTTGTTAATCAGCTGACCCACCACCATTCACCACAGTAGCAATCTTTAGATATTACAATGTCTGTTTGAGAGATTCCCTGTAGTTCAGAGACTGAGTCATTGTAGCTATCACAGATTCACAGCTTACATGAAGCAATTAACACACAAAGCCCACAGTTTGTCAGCCGACGTCCTACGGCGTCCTGCTTTTCATATTAGTCACCACTGCGGCTCCTGACTGTTTGTCAGATTCAAGGAAAAAAGCTGATTCCAGCTCAGCTGGAGCATTAGAGAAGAGACTACTGGGTCGATATAAGGGCCTGTTTGCACTCTTCACAGACCACTGATCAATGACACCTTGATTTGTGTTAATAGGACGATACTTATGTCATCTCTGGGTATCTCTGAGATGTCATGTTGTTTAACTGTGAAAACTGAGCTGGGAGATCAAGTTTTCACGCTTTTGTAAGGGTCACCTTAGAGTGCAGTATGACTTCATTTATTGTTTCTCCTCTAAGAATTAAGGCCAAGTATACTTCAGTATTAAGGCAAATGTATATAAGTACAGTCTCTTAAAGAAAGTTGTTTTTGGTGGCATTCATGTGCAATCAACACATAAATACAATCTATCCAACATTGCTTGAATGAAGACATCGTTTTCAACAAAAAATTACATTTTTTTATATGTTTTTGTTCATTTATACAACACAATTGAGTTATGGGGACCTGCAAATGCTTATTTTCGAAACCAATATCACTATTGTCTCTTTGTATGCACAAAAAAATAATAATACAATTCTGAGCGAGTGAACTGTGTGGAATCCTGATGGTGAAATTGAATTCAATCAGTTAATTTAACCTTAAAGATGCAGTATGTAATATTGATAGCTAGAGGTTGAAATGGGTACTGCAGTCCAAATTCAAAATCAGACCCGTCACTCAAGCGGGTTGCTGGCATTGGTGTCGAAATACTATTGGGTAAACTGGCAAAGGCTGGAATTACACAAACCAAAACAAAAACAGACATTCCGACACGGAAAGCACATTCCAATGTACAATAAATAGCTTTTTAAAAGAAACGAGTATGTGACCTTAGTATGTTTTCTAAATATCTGCAAACATATTATGGTATTTTAAAGGGAAAGTTCACCAAAAATGAAAATTACCCCCTGATTCACCCACCCTCAAGCCATCCTAGGTGTATATGGCTTTCTTCTTTTAGACGAATGTCCTGGCTTTTTATAACTTTATAATGGCAGTGAATGGGCTCCACAAGGCTCTGGGGGGTTAATAAATGCCTTCTGAAGCAAACTGATGCATTTGTGTAAGAAAAATACCCATATTTAAAACTTTATATACCGTAATCTCTAACTTCGGCTAACTGTCGGAAACGCATTAACGAGAGTGACGTTCCAGCGAATGACATGGGATGTAGGTGTAGCGTAAGCTCCAGTGAGAAGTGATGAACACGGAAGCACTGTGGAAAGAGCAAAACAAAAGAGCGGTCACGAATTAAAAGTACAAAATAAGGATTTGTAAAGAAAAATGTTGGAGGATTTCGATATGAGCCTAGAGGAGACTGGTTTTCCTTTGCCGCAAACAAAACTTAGCTCTCATGAGACTAGCATATTCACACCAGAGCTTACACTCTTAAGAAAAATGGTTCTAAACAGTACCAGAAAAGGGTTCTTCAGCTCGTAACAATAGCAGAACCCTTTTGGCTGCTAAATAGAACCCTTTTTATAGGGTTCCATAAAGAACCATGCTTTGAGAAAAAGCTATATAGGACCTTAATGGTGTTATAAATAACATTTGTAATGATTTTTAAAGGCTTTTATTAACCCCCAGAGCTGTGTGGAGTACTTTTTATGATGGATGAAAGCACTTTTTTGGGCTTCAAAATCTCAACACCCATTCACTGACATTATAAATCTTGGAAGAGCCAGGACATTTGTTAATAAAACTCCGATTGCATTTGTCTGAAAGAAGAAAATCATATACACCTAGGATGGCTTGAGGGTGAGTAAAGCATGGGGAAATTTTAATTTTTGGGTGAACTATCCCTTTAAAAAATCATACAGCACTGTATTTGTAAAAAAACAAAACAATGTATACTTAGTTATAGTTAGTTATGTTTCTATATATTACTAGTATATACTTATTGATGAACATAAGTGTTTGTTTCTTTGTTTGTTTTTTTGCAGTTCTCTCGTGGATAATTAAAATTATCAAGATGTTTCTGAAGTAATCACACTGTGAGAGCTGTAGACATGGACAATATGGTATGTTATTTTATCTTTAGGTTCTATTTAAAGTTTGTGTTCTGCAAATATGAAAGATATAAATACAGTCTGTAAGAAGTTACTCAGTGTTTTTTAGTAGTAGGTAAATTGCACATACTTTCAAGAACAGCTGAATTTTTCACTCTAGCATTTTTGCTATCTAGCATTTTGCTTGGCTGACCTGCGGCTATTTTTTCTTCTTCTCAGAGACGAAGAGACTCACTAATCTCCAACCCAATGGAGTTTCAGCACAAAACCATCAGTGCAGTTCGCCGCAGGTTCTCTGGGACGCTCCTGCTCCCGCCTTTGGCCCGCAGACACTCTACCTTTGATACCAAGAAGTTAAAGGACCTCGAAGCGCTGTATAAATCAGCCCTGGCCCATGAGGATGGCCAAAAAGAAGCAGAGTGAGTCATCTTACACACCGTAACATTCTCTGCAAAATACATTTAGGGGTCTGATAAAAGTGTACAAAATCCCAACTTATGTGGTCGCAGCTACTCTTCAGTACACCTCTTTTGATTAAAGCACATCTTTAGAAATCAAAGACGGACTGCTGCTGTCACATGCCGAGTGGTTTCCAAAGTGGACACTGCGTGTGCTGTTACTGACACTGTGAGCAAAATGCACTCAGTTCAATCACGATGCTTATTGTTTTTATGTATAAGCCAACATGGTGTGCTACACAGTGAGTGTGTTTGGTTAAATGTCACCGAAAAGGTACAAAGATCTGATCTGACGGGTATTATGGGCCATGAAGAAAACTAGCTACAGTATGGACAGATTTTTTTGGAATGGGAGTGTTACTCCTGATACCTTTTCCTCTTTTGCATCTAATGAATTTTAAATACTTGTTAGTTCAAATGACCTGGGAAGGCAAATGAAAGAAAGGTCATGGAGATTTGAGCAGAGGGTGGGAACAACTCCTGGGTGCTTCTGCTCTGTTTACTGATCTAGTAAAAGGGCACAATGACTCGGAATGAGATCATATGAATACTAAGACTGAAATTCAACACATTGCATCCCACTATGAACACACTAGCATGCTGCATTTAATTTTTTGGTAAGCATGATAACAAAAGAGCAACATTTTTTGCTAAATGCACAGAAGTTTTGTGCTGCCACAGCTTGTCTAATTAAGTCTGTTCTTACTGAGGGAAAAAAAACATGTCATATCAGCTTATAAAATGGTCAGGCTTGTTTTTGAAATATAGCAGCTGGTTTGTTACTGGAAGGTGGTCTACTAGCTCTAACCAGATTTATCATGGTCTATCAGGTTGTTCACGGTCCCACCAGCTGGTAGTCTATTTTCTAAATCAGTTTGAAGCAGTTAATGACCAGAAATGGCCAACATGGTCCAGCAAAAAAGCCATAAAACCCCTACTATAAGGTTACATCATATAAAAAGGCTGCCATGCAGAAATGACACCCCAATAATTAAATGCAATCACATTATTTCTATATTAATTCAGTATATACTTTTTTTGTAACTGACCATCTATACCTAATCATTTCTAATAATTTAAAAACATCTACAACTATAAATGTTTTGTGTAGGTGATTTGTATTCTTTATGGAGTTTTATATTTAAATATTTTATTAATATCTTCAAAGCGTCTACAAAATAATAGCTAAGTTATTTATTTTTATTACATTTTAAATTAATTTCTTATTTATGATTAGTCCTTTGGATTAAAAACAATTCAGCATAGTTTCAGGCAGAAAAGTTTCATGGTTGACTGATTCATATTCATGATTTTTAAAATGTCCTGGCTTTTCCAAGCATTATAATGGCAGTGAATGGCTGTTGAGATTTTGAAGTCCAATAAAGTGCATCAATCCACCATAACAAGTGCTCCACACGGCTCTGGGAGGTTAATAAAGGCCTTCTGAAGCAAACTGCATTAGAAAAATATCCATATTTAAAACTTTGTAAACCGTAATCTCTAGCTTCCGCTCTGTCGAATGTGAACTCACTAGAGAGTGGCGTTCCAGCGGATGACGTAAGACGTAGGCAAACACGGTAATAAACGCAGAAGCGTAGAGGAATGCAAAACAAAACACCGGACACAAATGAGAAGTACAAAACAAGGATGTGTAAAGAGAAATGTCAGAGGATTTCGATATAAGCCAAGAGGAGACTGATTTTCCATTACTGTAAACAAAACGTGGTTCTCACGAGACTAGCATATTCTCACCGGAGCGATTTATAAAGTTTTAAATGGATATTATTATTACACAAATGCATCAGTTCTCTTCAGAAGGCCTTTATTAACCGCTGGAGCTGTGTGGAGTACCTTTATGATGGATGGATGCACTTTATTGGACTTAAAAATCTCAACAGCCGTTCACTGCCATTATAAAGCTTGGAATAACTAGGACATTTTTTATATAACTCCGACCATACTGGTCTGAAAGAAGAACGCCATACACACCTAGTATAGCTTGAAAGAGAGTAAATCATGGGGTAATTTTCATTTTTGGGTTAACTATCCCTTTAAAGCATCAGTTTGTAGTTTTATTTTGGGGTCCCCTACAGTTAAGTGTGTTGAATTCTCTGTTGTAATTACAGTGGATGGCTGCACACGTGCATTCGTTGCTACAGTAAAGCAGTCAAATTTCTAATCCAATAACTAAACCGTCATCCTCCCAAGAGGCAATTGTGTTCGAGCGCGGGAAAGAAACAGCTATTTGTCTAATGAGAAGTCATTGTACCATCAGAATGATTTTGATACTGATATTTCAAGACCAAAAAAAAAAAAAAACTATATGTCAGTGTTTATATCCTCAGTTTGGGGGTGTGTAAAATGCCTGGTGATGTAATGCATTGGGCGTCACTGTATCGCGTCGCTCTGCTGGATCTTTATATCCTCCTCAGCGCGCGCTCTCTCTCACTCACTTCAGCCGAATACAAGCTGCATATGTGCGGCGACACCGAACGTTTCGTCTTTTGGTTTGCTGTGAGACAGCCATATGTCTCAGACAGCGTTTGAATTCACTCCGTCTCCGTCTGCTCCACCTGCTCCACCTGAACGGTGCGGAGAGTGACTGAGCGAGTGTAACTTTGCTTCTGTTTTATTATTCTGAGCGTTTCTGTCCTTTGCCGTGTAAACTTGAGCGTGTCGCGGTTTCAGCACCACTGACCGCTGAACAGCTCTTCTGACACTGAGGAAATAATACGCGTCTGCGAACTTCGAAATATTCCAGACTTAGGACAGCAGACACGGAGCTGAACTTGTGCAGTGATGGAGTGCTCAGCGCTGAGCAGGGAAGGCGCTGGTCTGGCCAAACCGCCAAAGCATCTCTGGAGGCAGCCCCGAACCCACATCCGAATCAAGCAGCGGTACCACTCCGACACCGAGCGGTACCTGTGCTGTAACCGAGCCACGGAGAAGCACCGCCCAGGTCTGAAAAAACCACGGATGTCCTGGCCGACTTCTTTCAATAAACGGTAAATCGCAGGGATCAGTTCTTTTGACATGCAATAGAGTAGAACTTCCTAATGTGAAATGACAGCTTCCCAATGTGGTAGTTGTCTGTATCTCAGTAACTATATGTGCTGGTTTCCAGTTACGCAAATGCTTGTTTTGAAAGGGTAGTTTGGTGTTTTGGTTTCTAGTTCAAAATCCGCTGAAATGAAATATTTAATGTACATTCTGTCGTTCAAATTGAAATTATAATATCATCGTATTTTGCCAAAGCTGTTACAACTATATAACGGAGGTAGATTTTAATTTAGTTGTTAAATTAGGTCAATCTACCAGTTTAAGTAAAATACTATATATACATAGATATGTATGTCGGTCGGGGCAAGCTGACACATTGATATCGAGGTAAGGTTTCACATACGTTTTGTATGTCTATATATAATATTATAATATTCATTAATTGCATTTTTTAAGCCAAAACTATGGTTTAATTATTTTTATTCATCATTTAAATATTTTAATTAATTGTTTTTGTACTAAAATGTTTCATGACTGTTTTAAATTTAGCTTAAAATGCATTAAGCATATGCATTACAAATACAGACAAAAAGTGTTATTCTTATTGTGTCAACCCACCCTATACAGTGTGACAACATGACCCGGCAGAACATTTAGTGTGTCTCATGAACTTTGTAGTAAACAAAGTGACAGTATAAATATTCAAGAGTGCTGACTTTTCAAAATAAACCCACTCAGTGAAATATTCACTGGAATATGAAGTGTGATAATATGCCCCTACACGTCAAAGTGAAATCGGCCTGTTAAATGCATTCCTTTCACCTCTTATCTTATTGTTTCCTTAAGTCGAATCACAAACTCTTTTCTGCTTATTAAATATTGCTGCAAAAAAATAGCAGTACATTTCATTTAAACCCCTTTTGATTGGGCAACATTTTTACCAGTCACCCACACAGTGCTTTTTTAAAATGAAAGCACAAGTTATGCACAATGTGGCCATGAGATATTGTATTAAAAATAGCTGACGGTAAGGCTGTGTATGGTCCGTGAATGCTGATTGTTTGGCATTGAGTTTTGAATAGCACTGAATCACAGAGAGTCAGAAGTAGGTGTGCTAAAGTGACTCATAGATGTGTTTTACTTGTTTACTGAAGCTTTAACTTTTTCTGGATATTAATACTATCAAGACATTTAATTCACTCACAGTACACTTCCTGACCATGCTTTACATCCTTGTGTGTTTTCTAGAAACTCTGATTCCTCAAATCCAGTATCAGTCTCTTGTGCTTGTGATAATTCTCTTATGGAAGTGTTTCGACAGAAGACTGATAATGCATCGTAGTCTTTTAGACAATTCCCTGGACACCAAAAAGCAATACCCAGAGGTCCATTGAATTATCTTTTGACTTTGTATATACACCACAGTGCTCTGGGCTAATGCACACACGGCCTTTGAAATGTACAGGGACTGTAGCTTTTGGAAATTTGAAGTTTACAAAACAGATTCCACATTCCACAGCCTTAGTTATCATTATCGTCTTTGGTGTCTTAATAGTATTTTAATTTAGCTTTCTCTGGAATCTTTTGTTTGAGTAGGTTGAGTGGGCATGGTTTATGTACGTTTGTCTTTCTCCATCTGTTCTTGCATCATTAGTTATCAGCAATCATTAGGTTAAAGGTTCTGTAAACAGTTGTCCACACTTTTTTTGGCAAGTCTTCTTACCATAATTCAAACAAGAGTGAATAAAATGACGCAAGCAAGCAGCAATTACGGGACCAACAACACCAAAGCTACATTTTACTGGAAGGATGAGACAGAATAGATAAATATGTGAAAAGTAGTTCAAAGTGTTTGAGTAAATTTACTATTTCGTAAAACTTTATGACTGTTGATCCTTTTAGGTCTAAGTATATGTGGCGTTCTTCGGCAATGATATATAATTTTGGCATATTTCCTCCCTCAGCCAGTTATACCATAGATACATATGATACGTACCCATACATATTTATAAGTACGCTGTCCACCATTTTCTCCACGCTTGAGCAACAACAATGTCTCACAAGCAATGCAGGCGTTTTGTAGTTGGATGTGAAAGTGAACATAAGAGTCTTCATTTTCTTCACTGACATCAGATCCACTGTGGATTCAGTAGATTAGTTTTGTTATTGATAGTAACGCACCACCGAGTACACAAAAACAGGAAGAGAGGGGTGGAGTAAGCAGTAGCTCATGATCATTTAAAGAGAAATGCACCGAATCAGGTTGCTGTGAAAAGAGCTGTTTTTGACAAGGTAAAAAGCAGGCATTTCATGAAGAACCTAAAGAATCATACCAACTTGTGAAAAATGAGCATCTGATGTCCCTTTTAAGAACAAGCAGTATTCAGGTTCCCCTTATGCTGCATAAAGTGACTCAGTTTTAGCAGCTCATGGATTTCCTTCACCTCTTTTCATCATATGTATCACTTCCTGTAGCACAGATGTGTTGGATTATCTGGGGAAAGCACTTCTGTTCTCTAGACATCTGGGCAAACAGCAGTCATTTACACATTTAAATGACATTATACCAGTGTCAGGGTGGCTAATGGCACGGATATGTTTGAAGACTGATTTTAGTTGCTTTTGACTCGCAGGTAGTCTAGCCATCACATCTGATTATAGAGATATGCACTCTTCTCCACAACTACATGGAGAGTAAAAACAAGATACATATTTTTGGCCAGAAAAAGGCAGCATTCCATGTAAAAACACCTATGATTACCCCATTCTTTACACACCCTCAAGCCATCCTAGGTGTTCTTGACTTTCTTCTCTCAGACGAATACAATCTAAGTTATATTAAAAAATGTCCTGGCTTTTTCCGAGCTTTATAATGGCAGTGAATAGATTTTGAAGACCAATAAAGTGCATCCATCTATTATAAAAAGTTCTCCACACAGCTCCAGAGGGGTAATAAAAGCCTTCTGAAGTGAATCCATGTGTTTGTGTAAGAAAAATATCTATATTTAAAATTTTATAAACAGCAATCTTCCACTATTCCTACGTCATCCGCTGGAACGCGGCACTCTCGTGAACACACAGTTAGTGTAGGCTAGAGATTACGGTTTATAAAGCACTTTATTGGACTTCAAAATCTCAACACCCATACACTGACATTATAAAGCTTGGAAGAGCCAGGACATTTTTTAATATAACTCTTAATGCATTCGTTTGAAAGAATAAAGTCATATACGCCTAGGATGGCTTGAGGGTGGCTTTGGTGGGCTTGAAGGATCCCTTTAAAAATGCTGTGTTCAAAATAAAAACAATTTGAGCCAACTCAATCAACTCAACAATTTGGCAACTCAGCACTGGGTTGTTTTGACCCTGCTGGATACAACCAAAGCATCAGAAGAAACACATATGATACGTCCCAATTTAGAGGCTGGATCCTTTGAAGACTACAAAGGTCAAACCGAGCGTTAACAACGTTGTTAAAAGGGACGGTGTAGTCTACGGAGGATTGCTTTTGTCACCTTATAACTGTGACAGCTGCTGCTGATGGGCGTTTGTACTGGACTTTTAAAAGTTATATTCAACAGGCGGAAAACAAAACAGGTTTCACAATCTTTCTAAATATGTTCACATTGGTTACATTGTACATTAAAAAAGATCTATAACATTGCATATTATGTAGGGCAACGTTTGAACTGCTTTAATGTGTTTTTGTAATGTTAGATATTCAACTAAGGTGAAACCCAATACTTATTTAAAAGTGCAATCAGGCATTTTCTCTCTCTTTCTCAAAAAAAAAAAAAAATCTGTCATCTTCATCTATTGTATCCTTCCTGTCCTGAGAAACGAAGGATACATTTTACATTTTGAGGTCACATTTAAAGGAGGCTTTGAATTGGGACTGCCTTCATCTCACTGTGAGACGCATTCGATCTTGAATGCAGCCTTTGAAGAAAGCAGCCTCTGATTTGGGACGCAGCTATAGGCTAAACACCTGAAATAAACCCTGAAATTCAATGAGGCATATGAGCAATCAGTTTAAAAAAAAAAAAAAAAAGTCTGTCCTAATTAAAAGAAAGCAAGCTGACAAATATTACCAGCGAGCTAAATAGTCTTTTTGTGGCTTAATATTCACAGAAGGTAGTTTTTATCATGATTTAATTTAAGTGTACTGATGTGCTTTTAATTTATTCATCCAAAATTAGACAAATTCTGTGACATTCCACATTATACAGTAAGTTCTATTATGTCTGGATTCAGTGATTTCCACATCATGGAAATCATAGGGCCTTAATTATGGACAATATTAACCCAAATTGGGTCAGATCAACCCAGGTTCCTTATTCAACAATCTCAACCCTGCATTTGGGTTGAGAACTAAATAAATAAAAGAAGTGTAGATTTTGGAAGATATGCTGTTGATTTAACTGGATGTTTCTTGATCTGGAATCCAAAACCAAAGGCAAATGTGAAGAGAATAGTCTTCTTTAGCTTCTTTAGCGGTCTGTCAAAGCTTCGTCTTTTAATATCCAATCACCATAAAATGAATCCAGATCCTGACTGCTGCCTCCAGTTATCATTATTCAGTTATAATTGACTTATTACATTCCTGTTTCTCGGTGGCTTCATTTCTCTTTCAAGGCTGAAGTCATTTTTATCACTAAAGGCTTGTAATTGCATTGTATGCGATTATATTAAGGCATACTTAATTTCTTTTCCACCAATATTTCCATTAATGTTCCTCATACTGATGGCTTATTAATGAAGCACTGCTTTCGACTGTATTGTTCCCCAAGCGCACGCAATATCCAGTGTGCTTTTTGCCCTTTGGTAAGGAAATATAATCTCAATTCTAGTCAAAATATAAGACATCCA
This sequence comes from Cirrhinus mrigala, assembly GCA_036247105.1. Lineage (NCBI taxonomy): Eukaryota > Metazoa > Chordata > Actinopteri > Cypriniformes > Cyprinidae > Cirrhinus > Cirrhinus mrigala. Next base: position 17,736,490 of record CM070017.1, read on the forward strand.
TTTTGCTGTGAAGACCTTTTAAATTTGTGGTCAATGCCATGCTGTGGTTTCATCCTCAGGGGCACAGTGTGGAATATAGGTCAGAGAAGAAGAAAAAATGACACCTCCTGTTCCGGATCAGACGGGGACATGCTTCAGCTCGCCAGTAACTCTTAAAAGCCTGTTCTTCACCTTTTAACTTCTGTAAGAGTGTAAATGTAAAGTAGATGATTAAATAAATAATAAAAGCCTAACTGAGAGCTGTTTCTGAGCAGAGAGGACCTGAATGTTTTGTGGTCCACTGAAAGAAGGACATTTTGTTCCCTTAACTGAAGATTTTCAGCTGGATCCTCTTTGTATCATTTATAAAAGAACATTAGTTTCCAAGTGTAATCTTTACACAGTGTTGGAATCACTGGAGATCGCTGTCGTTTGGAACCTTAAGTTGTACTAGCTGTGCTTTTTCTGACTGCTTCATTTTCTCAGCTCTGTTCAGCTTGCAGTGTAACTGCGGGAATGCATTTATCTGTCAGCAACTGACCATCAGAAAGAGGGTCATTATCTGTCTGGCTGCGAAGACCCATAAGAACCAACCTGACCGTGTTCAGTGTGCTTTGGTCTCTGTCTTGCTGCAGAAAGTGTGAAGCTTTAGATTTGCTGTGATATTTCTCAGACATCCCCCTAGTATTGTTCATCCTTGGGGCTAGAGGTTCCTTCTTAAATTTTAATTTGTATTTCAATACAAATCAATTTCAGCACAATCCCTTGACTCTAAGTAAAGACATGTATAAATATTTCAGTTTAAAATAAATGCAAATAAATGCTTTTGAACTTTCTATTCAACAAAAAATCTTAAAAAAAAAAATGTCATGGTTTCCACAACATTGTAAATAATAAGAACCATTGTTAACTGATCATGAATAAAAATTTATAATGATTGAGCAGCAAATCAGCATATTAGAATGGAGTAATAATGCTGAAAATTCAGCTTTGATCACAGGAATAAATTGTGAACTATATTTTTATAATTTTTTAATTACATTTTAAAATTTCAATAATATTATTTCACAATATTACAGTTTTTACTGTATTTTTTTTTCATGTAGCTGTATAAAGCACACAATGAAGGAGTAGAATAAACAAAGGAAGTTCTTTAATAAATCCAAAGGCAGGAGAAACACAGGAGATAAACATCAAAATAACATCAATACCGGAGCTCAGGAGCTAGGGCAAAACACAGGGCTTAAATACTAGAAAGGTAATTAGGGAGAACCATAGAAACTAATGCAGAACAGAAACACAGGGAAAACTAAAAGTTAATGACCGTTACAGTTCGCCCCCTCCCGGAAGGCGTGATCTTGCGCCTAAAGTCCAACTGAGGAGGGAGAGTGGGGGCTCTTGAGGCGGGTGTGGAGCAGGAGAAAGACAGGGAGAAGGTGATGGTGAGAGAACCCGTGGTGGAGAAGATGGAGGGAGGAGCCAGGAGCAGGAGGAGATAGATAGAGGTCCAGAGACCAGCCAGGACAAGGCCCTAGGGTGGAGTCGAGGGAGGGTGGAGCCATAGTGGAGGATTGGCAGACGATACCCAGAGGACAACCAATGAAGACAGGCCACTGGAGGTGGACACCCAGGTGGAGCCAAGCAGACGGAGAGCCAGACGCTGGAGCTGGAGTGACTGAGGACGAAGGTGGAGCCGGAGAGAAGGAGGAACCTGACAGAGCCAGAGGGATGGAATGACGAAACAAAGACGGAGGGGTGGAGTCCCGAGGCGGCGGATGGTTGACGACTGACCAAGGCGGAGCCGGAGCGATGAGGGAGCCGAGTGAAGCTGGTGGGATGATGGGCCACGGTGGAGACAAGGGAGACAGGAGCCAGGGTGGAGCCGATGGGGTAAAGGACCGAGGTGGAGCCCAGACCTCGGAGGCTGGAGGCAGAGACAGTGGATCCTCATGCCTAGGCGGAGTTGGAGACTAGAAGTCCCGAGGCAGATCAGACCACCCAGATGGCACTGACTGAAGATGAGCTGATAGGGCTGAGGAACTAGCTGATATAAGTAGAGCCGGGAGAGGGAGACTGGGTGGGAGCTTAAAGAGAAGTCCACTTCCAGAACAACAATTTACAGATAATGTACTCACCCCCTTGTCATCCAAGATGTTCATGTCTTTCTTTCTTCCGTAGTAAAGAAATTGTGTTTTTTGAGGAAAATATTTCAGGATTTTTCTCCATATAATGGACTGCTATGGTGCCCCGAGTTTGAACTTCCAAAATGCAGTTTAAATGCGGCTTCAAACGATCCCAAATGCGGTTGTAAAGATCCCAGCCGAGAAACAAGGGTCTTATCTAGCGAAACGATCGGTTATTTTCATTTTAAAAATACAATGTCAATACTTTTTAATCTCAAACGCTCGTCTTGTCTTGCTCTGCCTGAACTCTGTGTATTCTGGCTCAAGACAGTTAGGGTATGTCGAAAAACTCCAATCGTATTTTCCCCCTCAACTTCAAAAATCATTTCAAAATCATCCTACGTCGCTGCAGAATTCCGACCCAGTCTTTGCATGCAAAGTGAACATGCAAAGAAGACCAAACACCCTTAACAAAAAAGGTAAAACAGCGATACAGGACGATTTTGAAGTTGAGGGGGAACATGAAATGGGAGTTTTTCGACATACCCTAACTGTCATGAACCGGAAAAAAACAGAGGTTGGGAAGAGCAAGACAAGATGAGCATTTGACATTAAAAAGTATATAAATTGCATTATTTTTATGAAAAATAAATAATCGTTTCGCTAGATAAAACCCTTCTTCCTCGGCTGGGATCATTTACAACCGCATTTGGGATCGTTGGAAAACTGTATTTTGGAAGTTCAAATTCAGGGCACCATAGCAGTCCATTATATGGAGAAAAATCCTGAAATGTTTTCCTCAAAAAACGTAAGTCAAGGGGGTGAGTACATTATGTGTAAATTGTTGTTCTGGAAGTGGACTTCTCCTTTAAGTGTCACAGGGAGCTTAGGAGATGCAGGAGAGCTGGACGGAACCAGGGGAGACGGAGATTTAGAAACAGACAGAATTACCTCCTCAACCCAGTCAATCAGATCCTCTGCATTAAAACTGTCCATTAATTCCTCATAGTAATGTCCAGTAACCAGTTGCAGCTCAACCTCTGTGGCAGGAGTGTGGGCAGGGACAACTGGCTGGTCTCTGGGTCTGGAGTGGGGCTGATGAAATCCACAAATGGGGCGAAATCCTCTTTTGGACCATTCGCTGGCAGGCGTGCTTTACACTGCTCACTCAGGCTGGTGTAGTAAAAGACGCAATGCGAGTGGTCAAGGAAGTGAGTAAGGCACGCCAGATCTAAAAAGTCCCTGGCGTGGTCCTCCAGCGAACGGTCCTTCTGTTCCATGCAAAGGAGCTGGACAGCTGGCAGATCCATTCCAGGAGAGGGAAACAAAAGAAAGAAAACACTGAGTTCCAGTATTCTGTTTCATGTAGCTGTACACTCTCAGAAAAAAAGGTACAGTTCACAAAAGTGAAAAGGTACATCTTTGTACCTTACCTTACCCCTAAACAGTACATATTAGTACCTTAAAGGTACATTTTAGTACTTTGAAAGTACATATTGGTACCTTTTCACTTTGTGCCTTAGGGTACCGCTCCAGTGACAGAACTGTACCTTTTTTTCTGACAGTGTATAAAGCACACAACGAAGGAAGTCCTTTAATAAATCCACAGGCAGGAGAAATACAAGAGATAAACATCAAAATAACATCAATACTGGAACTCAGGGGCTACGGCAAAACACTGAGCTTTCTGGAAAGGTAATTAGGGAGAACTGAAACAGGTGTGGACTATTGAATCAAAAACCATGGAAACCAATGAGGTACAGAAACACAGGGAAAACTAAAAGTCCATGACCGTTACAATTTTTGATCAAATTAATGCAGCCTTCATGATTCTTCTTTCAAAAAATGTAAGAAATCTTGAATCTTTATAAAGCTTTAAATGAGGCGAAGTCTTCAACGTATTTATTTATTTATTTATTTATTTACTTACTTACTTATTTATTTATTACAAATGTAAATTCATGTCCCAGTCACATTTTCTTGGTTAAATAAACATTGGTTACACTATCATAAAAAAAAATATATTAAATTATTAAAGCCATGATGAATCTCATCAAGTTAGTGTTTTTAGGCATTTTACATTTATTTAAATATTACCTCAAGACAGTATCAATTTAAACAATGTATTGCTTATGTTCAGCTATTCTTTTTAATAGTTAACTTTCAACTAACTGGGAAATTTTTAATCAAAGCTCGGTAAATATTGGTCACAGACACAGAGATTTGCTTCAAATTTCACCAAGCTTATTACTCACTTAAAACTCCCATAGATCATGTTTTCATGCCATTTCAAGTCTAATTTGATTCTGACTTGCGAATACGGAACACATATTCGAGGCAGCATTTATCTGTTAAAACTCAACGGGCTCGGGCAAGGCGAGAGAGACGCGACTTCTGCTGTTGCCTTACCTGCTGGTGTCACTGTTGGACAGTGTTTCTTTAAAACTAGTGAATTATATGCTTCTTAATGTCATATTTTGTAGTATTGGTGTTATTCTTCCATCCTGTGCAACCATCAAACTTTAGCCTAAGCGGCAGAACTGGATCGGGATCATTTTCTCCTGTCTCATAAATATTCTATATCCACTCCTAGTCTTCACACAGCGCTTTCCACTTCTCCATGAGCTCAGCTTTGCCCTTTTATTTCTAAGAATTGAGGAGGCGAAGGAACATTTAGATTTATTCGGAGTCATAAGCCATGTAAAATCACACACCGCATGTCATATGCATCACGCTTTATTTAAAAGAACGGCCTAGTCTTAAATTGAATGCATGAGTGGAATATGATTGCTCAATTTTGTCAAGAGGGCAGATGATGCCATTGGGTAAAATCTATAATTCCCAGATACAAATTACAGTCATTTCAATTGTTTCAAACGGTGTTCTAATTGATAACGGATGCTTCCGCAGAGCGTTCGGCTGCCAGCTCCGGAGCCCAAACACAGCCTTGGTCTCTGATCTCCCCCTCTGCCCACCACATGGTGCTTCATCTGTGAAATTAAACTCATTTCTCATTTGGGGGAGGTGGAGGGGTTAGGATGGGGAGCTGTTGCCAGACACCTCTCTCCACAGGCCATGAGGAAAATAATGGCCAACTCATGTCACGACCGAATCCCCCAGCAACGTCTGCTCACTGAGGTTCACCTGACCCGACAGCAGCGCCACCGAATCATCGTTATTAGATCATTAATTCTGTCCGTATTTCCTTCCTCTCATTGTAGACTCTCACTAGCAATCTTTCTCCCATCGTTGTCCAGATGAACATGTCGTTTTTCTCCCTGTGGATTTCTTCAAAGCTTTGATGTTCATTGCTGCTCCGTCTTTTCATAGCATCTGGTATCGTACAGCATTCTAGACATACGCTGTCAGTCAAAAGATTGGAATAATTATGGAACTGAAAAAATATAATGTTCTCTCATGCTCTCCAAGGCTGCATTTAATTGATCAAAAAACAGTAAAACAATATTATTATTACATAGAACTGTTGTCTATTCAAATATATATTTAAAAATGTAATTTATTCCTGTGATGCAAAGCTGAATTTCTTCAGTGTCACATGGTTCTTCAGAAATCATTCTAATATGCTGATTTACTGCTCATGAAACATTTTTTTATTATTATCAATGTTGAAAACAGTTGTGCTACTTAATTATACAGAAATAATACTTAATAATAAGGAAATTAATACTTTTTTTTAAGCAAGAGCACTTTAAATTGATCAGAAGTGCCAATAAAGACATTTATAATGTTAATAAATGCTGTTCTTTTGAACTTTCTATGCATCAAACAAACCCAAAAAAAAGTATCAAGATTTCCTCAAATATTAAGCATCGAAAACTGTTTGCATCATTGATAATAATGAGAACCGTTATTAATAACTGAACACCAGTAATAACTGATAACAATTGAGCAGCAGATCAACATATTAGAGTATTGATTGAAGTAATGATGCTGAAAATTTAGCTTTGCATCACAGGAATAAATTACATTTTAAAGTATACTCAAATAGAAGGTAGTTATTTTAATTTGTAAATTGTTAAATTGTTGTCTCATAATATAATTCAGCTGAATGAACGTATTATTTTTTATCTCATTCCGATATCTCTCCACGAACAAAGGCCTGGAGTCACAGACCACACTTCCATCCCATAATGCTGGTTCTGAACAAAGCGGTGATGTTTGTTAACACGACGTGTGCACTTGAGGGTTTCGATGGTGTTGTGATTATAAGCGCAAGTTTTGTTTGCCTTAATAATGATTAATGCTCAGGCTTGGGTAAAAGGTGCTGTCGCCAGATCAGAACTAATTCTTTGAGCAAACAGGACAGTGTTTGCTAAAACCTATCCTATCTGATGCCAAACAGACTCTTCATCAATTATTTGTGCTGCTTGATAAGGACAGCAGAGCAAATAACTATTGTTCTTATTTAGGGTTAGTGATTTAAACAAACTTCTTAAACAGAGCTTTAGTGCATAACTCAGGGCTGTTTATCAACAAACATAAACAATACCTATTTTTCTTTTAAGATGGACGTTCTACGTCAGAACGTCGGCTCCTGCGTCAGCGGCACCACACGCATGTGTCACGATATTCTCGTGAACGTGCATCGCAGACTGACACGGAAGAGAAGAAATTGTTGAATAAAGTCGTTGTATTTATTTTCTTTATGCACAAAATGTATTCTTGTAGTTTCACATGGACTAGTTTAACAATGTCCTAACTACCTTTCTGGCCCTTGAACATGTCCTTGGATGTTTTCATTAGGATTTATCCTTTCATGAGGATTCATCCTTTCAGAGATCAGTATATTTGCGCATATTTTACATTTGCACGTGGTCACTTAAAGGAGAAGTCCACTTCCAGAACAACAGTTTACAGATAATGTACTCACCCCCTTGTCATCCAAGATGTTCATGTCTTTTTTTTTTCAGTCGTAAAGGAATTATGTTTTTTGAGGAAAACATTTCAGGATTTTTTTTCCATATAATGGACTAATATGGTTCCCCAAGTTTGAACTTCCAAAAGCTTCAAACGACCCCAAATGCAGCTGTAAACGATCCCACTCAAGGGTTTCATCTAGTGAAGCGATCGGTTATTTTCATAAAAATAATACAATTTATATACTTTTTAATCTCCAACGCTCGTCTTGTCTTACTCTTCCTGAACTCTGTGTATTCTAGCTCAAGACAGTTCTTCCTCAACTTCAAAATCGTCCTATATTGCTGTTTTACCATTTTTGTTAAGGGTGTTTGATCTTCTTTGCATGTTCACTTTGCAAAGACTGGGTCGGAACTTCTGCAGTGATGTAGGATGATTTTGAAATGATTTTTGAAGTTGACGGAGAAAATACGATTGGAGTTTTTCGACATACCCTAACTGTCTTGAGCGAGAATACACAGAGTTCAGGCAGAGAAAGACAAGATGAGTGTTTGAGATTAAAAAGTATTTAAATTGTATTTTTTTATGAAAATATCAGATCGTTTCACTAGATAAGACCCTTCTTCCTCAGCTGGGATTGTTTACAACCGCACATGGGATCGTTTGAAGCCACATTTAAACTGCATTTTGGAAGCTCAAACTCGGGGCACCATAGTAGTCCATTATATGGAGAAAAATCCTGAAATGTTTCCCTCAAAAAACACAATTTCTTCACGACTAAAGAAAGAAAGACATGAACATCTTGGATGACAAGAGGGTGAGTACATTATCTGTGAATTGTTGTTCTGGAAGTGGATTTCTCCTTAAATGCATTTTTACTGTTTGATTTGGCATCTAATCAATAAAAGATTAAGTGTACAGTAAATATCTTCCAGGACACATTTATGACTGACTTTGATGCCATTTCTGGTTCTTCAGGCCAAACACTCTATTAATCAACCTCCAACATAGAAATGTCAGCATATGGAAGTTTGGAAGCCGACAATCCACACATGAGCGAGCAATCAGTAATGAGACATTTATGCTACAGCTGGGAAACATAATGGCCATATGGTCTAAAAGTGTGTTTTTACTACTAGAATCATCAAATTTAAGTTTGTTTGAAGAGACACATTTATGTGTCCAGGTGTAAATAGAATGTACATACAAGATCAGACCTATCAAAACACATGAACATACAATTATACAATTGTGTATAAATATCTTTAATTACAACCAGGGGTCATTGTTTTCCCCACTGATTCAGAAACTGGTTTGCATTGCACTGCATTGGCAGCTCAGATCAGATACATTTCCTGTTGCATTTTCATGTGCGCAAAGAATAGTTGGAAAATTGTATTTCATTTCAATTTGTTCTTTTTAAAGAAATGAACATAGCTGTTCATATAAACAGAAAATGAAACCAGATGTGCCCTTTTCTCAACATCCACAGTCATCTCCTCCCAGATATGTCAGTAGAAAGAGAGGTTTTAGGTTGACAATACAGAGAAACAGGTTTTTATCTCTTTTTTTATAGAATACGATCATGTCTGTCTAATGAGTGCACTTTCTGTGTTTCAGTCCAATCTGCCGTATGCTGTGTGGATGTCAGACACAGTGATTTTTGACAGCGTTCGTCTCATTTACTCACACATATGCTTCACATCTTTTTGAGCAGAGCTCAGGTGTGCACGTAATGCTAAACCTGCTGAGATGGTGATTATTTTCCAAATCAAAGCCATCAAGAGTTGTTACTCATTCTACATATCAAAGTCCTGTTGGTTTGACTGACTGCATGTTCCATGGAAAAATACTATACAATAGGTCACCCAAAAATTAAAAAAAAAAAAAAAAAAAGAAAATTCGAATTATTTATTCACCGTCATGTTGTTTCAAACCTGTATGCTGTTTTTCTATTAAAAAAAAAAAAAAGAATTCTGAAAAATCCTGTGCAGTTCTTTTCCATACAAGGACAGTTCGTAAGACGCTGATACTTGGTTAAATTTCGGTTGTGACATCAGGTGACCAAAATTCAATGTCAATTCAACGTCTATTGTCAGCATTAATTAGATGTCCAATTCCGATGTCGCCTGACGTTAATTTTTTTTTTAAAATGCAGTGTCTATCTGACCTCTGGTGCCTGTAGAATAGTGACAGCAGCTATCAAAGTCTACCAAAAAAAAGGTCAACGAACGCTTTGAAATACTAAAATAGTTACAGGACAGATATTCGTAGTGTTATACATGCACTACTACACTACTTTAATCACTACTAGGTTACTAAGTGTTATTGGAAAAGTATTTGAAGTTATGGATATTTTATATTACTTTAATATGTTCCTTGAGCTTAAAGGAGAACTCCACTTCCAGAACAACAATTTACAGATAATGTACTCACCTCCTTGTCATCCAAGATGTTCATTTCTTTTTTTCTTCAGTCATAAAGAAATTATGTTTTTTGAGGAAAACATTTCCATATAATGGACTGCTATGGTGCCCCAAGTTGAAAAAAGGACTGAAGAAAGAAAGACATGAACATCTTGGATGACATGGGGGTGAGTACATTATCTGTAAATTGTTGTTCTGGAAGTGGGCTTCTCCTTTAAGGTTTACTTATAATTTTATTTTATTTATTTATTGCATACTAAATAAATAAATATGTTTTTTTTTTTTAACCCTCATTTTCCCCCTCTTAATTGAGTATTAGAAATATCCAGCTTACATCTTGATTTTATTATTTTAAAGAAAATGGATTATTTTAATCTTAACTTAATTAAAATGCTAAAAAATAAAGGCCACAGCCCCCTGCTTGAGAACCACAGTTTTGCAAACAATATTTCTTTTCTTTATGCTTTTTAAAAATGTATTTATGTATTCTTTATATTCTCTTTAAATTATTCTTATGTCACGCTATGGCTGGATGATATGGCCAAAAATATTATCACTACATTTTTTTTTTATATCATGTGATAGCAATATAACAATATTTATCATTTATCCGCAAAGTGTTGAGTGTGTTTATAATTTAATACAAATTTATCATCAAAAATGTCTAATGAAATTAATAAAACTTTTTCAAATGTAATCAAACAAAAATGTAACAACAAATTTACAACATAACATTGTCAAATAAGGTGCTGCACAACAAAACTGTATAATTTAAAACATGGATTAAAAAATATCTTTGTTATATGATATTTACAAAATATACATATATATTTTAGCATTACTTTAATAAATAATAATAATTATTAGTAATAATTAAATTTCAGTATAAACTAGTAATATATTTCTGTCACGATTTCTTCAAGTTAAACCAAACTTGGTTGGTTTGTTGATTTGAGTTTCAGTGTGTGTTTGACGGTAGTTTTTCTCAAATGAAATGGTGTAAAGCTGGTGAAGTGAGTCTCGGAGCAGCTCTGGAGATGAAGTTTATGTGTTCATGTCTTGTATATTGAAATAGCAGATGCTGAAAACACCACGAGTGTAACGTGTTAGAGTTTGTGTTTCAGATTAAACTACACCACTCATTTACACAGAAAATGCAGAACATGCAGTTTTATTAGCAACATGCACTGTTTGACTGTTGTCGTGTTTATTTCTGCTGTGATCGTCTGTTAAATTAATCCATATCTAGTAAAAATGTCCATTTTATTGCACTCATTTCAAGTTAAAATTATAGTAAAGACATTTACAGTGCTACTAATGACTTTTTATTTTTATTATTACAATTCCACACACCTTACAGATCAACACTTGAGATATCATTAATCTGGTCATGTTTACTAGCCAGAATTTTTTTGTCCATTCTGCCCTCAGCCTGAAAAGCAGACAGTATCCCAGAGTCTCCTTTTTGCTGCACCTGATGACACCGCTGTATCTCAAACTACAGACTCTGATGTACTTTCTCTTTTGTTGTTGTGCATCTGAGCTAAACATCTCTCTCTCTTTCATGCTTAGATCCAGTTTGCTGTCTCCTTTCAAGATAGCAGTGCACTGAATAGGCTTCATCTCTTAAGAGAAAAATAGAACAAAGATTTTCTTGAGAAATGCATTTTTGATTGCCTGAGAGGAATTCACTCAATTACTCAATACTTCATCCACTGAAATAATAGTATATATTCATACCTGCAAACTCAAAACCTGTAAAATCGTTTGAAAAATTCCAATTTTCAAAATTCCAAGCCTATGGACGAGTCTTTTGGTTCATTAGCCATTGTAGGGAAATAACAAAAACACTAACAACCTGCAGTATACGGTAAAACTGTTTGCACTACAAACCAGTGTGTTCATAATAATACATTAAAATAATATGGTAAGACACACCAATTTGCAATATCAAGTAGCAAAACATGTTGTTTTGTACAGCTAAAAATTGCTGCATTGTAAAAAAAAAAAAAGAAAGAAAAATCAGCAGCTGTGGTTGCCGGAATTTTACCGTAAAAAATATGGTAGCAACATTTTATGTTTTACGGTTTTCACTTGAATTTACAGGTAAATACTGTAATTTCATTAACTGATATAATGTTAATGTACCAATCTACTGAAGTACTGAAATATGTTTTGTACCTTTGTAATTACAGTGATAACCACCAAAAGCGGGTGGTGATAAGAAAGTCACAGCTTTTAAATATTAACATATATAGAAGGTGCACAGTGTCATTCTATGAACACTAAACATCATCATGGTAACACACATGAAACTGAAATAATGTAATAAACATTAATTTAACAACCCTATTGTGCAAAACTGCTAAGAAAAAAATAAGAAGAAAGAGTTATTTCAACAAAAAAATATTTTCCAAAAAAAAAACATAAAATTTTAAAAAATGAAACACAGGGAACTCTGGGAATGTCAATTTACGGTTATTCACTGTACATTTTGTGGTCTTTTACCGTTAACCATTTAACAGTTTTTTTACTGTAGCATTTTTACAGTTTTTTACCGTTAAATTCACTTTTGTCATTGGCCCGTAAATTAAACTGTGACAGATAATCCTTACATTTCAGCCAAAAAAAAAAAAGGTCATTGTGTGCATTATTTTCCCATATCACAAGAGGGCAGTGTTTTTAAAAAACATTTCATATAATACACTGGCATTAGTTGGTAAATTGATGGAGTACAATTTTGATTGAATCATTACCAGTCGACACTCTTTTTGATTTAGGTCTATATATTTCTTTGTTATTTTCTTCATTAGATTAAGGCACATTAGTTGTTGGTCGGAAATGTTTTATGGTAAAGGATGTAATGTAGGAATGATAATGTGTCTCATGACACACATCTACAAGGCCTACAGCGGTGCTGGAGATGTAGCTTTTCTTCTCATATCTGGCTGCTAATTGAAATGCCGTTGAAAGCTTTTACAGCATTTGCTTGGTTAGGGTCATCATGTCATCAGTAACACACTGGGATGAAATCCAGATTTATCCGAAGGGGGATGGGACAAACACAGCGTCTCACGATGATAACAGATGGCATGACGGTACAAAACAAATGGTCCAGCCGGACTTCTCCACGACAGAAGCAATGTCCACCTGTTCTGTTCTGTTTCTCTTTCCCAACTGAAAACACAGCAGAGTGAGAAGAAGTGAGAAAAAAAAATAATATCTACATGTAAACGTTCACAGGTCTCTTTAGCAGAGGCGAGGCAAGAGTGTCTATGACGAGCTCTTACCGCATGAGTTTATTGTTAGACTGTCTGAATCGAATGCTGGGCAAAAAGAGCGTGTTTCTACGGTGATGGCCTTGAACGGAACATTTTCAGGTGGGGTATGACTGGAAAAGTCCTTTGTTACGTCCTGTAAGGACTCAGAAGGCTTGTCTGTGACCTAAAACAGGATTGCAAACTAGAATGTGACATTTATATGTGATGGCTACAATGCTACGGTGCCATAGGTGGTTGCTAGGGGCGTGGTAATGTGGTTGCTAGGTTGTTGCTTAAAAGAACCCACCCCCAAGTTTATAGATATAGCGCTGGTCCCTCCTTTAGACTTAAAGGAGAAGCTCACTTCCAGAACAAAAAATTTACAGAGAATTTACTCACCCCTTTCTCATCCAAGATGTTCATGTCTTTCTTTCTTCAGTCGATAAGAAATGTTTCTTGAGGAAAACATTTCAAGAATGTTCTCCATATAATGGACTTCAATGGTGCCCCCAAGTTTGAACTTCCAAAATGCAGTTTAAATGCAGCTTCAAATTACTCTAAACAATCCCAGCCAAGGAAGAAGGGTTTTATCTAGCGAAACAATCAATCATTTTCGAAACAAACAAATTTACAATTTATATACTTTTCATCGGATGCCCATTTTCTACAAGTTGATATGATTCTTTAGAGTCTATAATATACTTTGGTTTAAAATTCTCAGTGGTAGTGTAAAACAACACCCTTTTTACCTTGCCAAAATCAGCTCTGTAAAAACCATCCTGTTCTGGTTGATGTTAATGAGGTGTGCTCGCCCCGCCCCGCCCCGCCCCGCCCCGCCCCGCCCCGCCCCGCGTACATACACTGCCAGCACACTTTAATGTTCAGACAACATGTAAAAGTGAAGTTTGCATCCGATGACCCCTTTAACCTCAAATGCTCATCTTGTCTCGTCTCTGCGATGCGCATGCGTAGTCTGTGTGATCCGGGTTGTCACGGGTGCGGAGCAAGCGACAGACACAGTGGGCGTGACGTCAGGCCTCGGAGAGGCTTTTATTAAACAATAAACAGAAAGTGTCCAAAAGGGGAAATAAAAGTGTCCAAAACAAAAGGGGGATCTGGTGTCCTCGGCGTGAATGAATCCGTGAAGGAGGGGCAGTGTTCAGTAGGAAAGGGTCCAGGTAAGGGGCGGAGTCCGGCGGCCGCACTTGCTCCCCGCCGGGGTCCGCGGCAACGTGGCGGGTAGCGGCTTCCTTTAGCGGCTTCATCCAATCCTTAGCGGCGGCACTTCCTCAGGCGGGTGAGAAGGCCCGGCATCCTGGCCCGCAGCCATTTCCATGCGGCTCGCACTCGGACCCATGGGTCCGGCAGCTCGTCCATCACATCGGCGGCGCTCGTCCCTCAACGCGCCCTTCCTGGACCCACGAGGACACCAGCGTGCATGCACGGGGAAGAGACCGGTCTCCTGAGGAGAGGCGCGCTCGGCATTTTGACAGCGGCGGTGATGAGGCTTCATTCACATCAGGTGTGCCTCATCACACGCCGCCAAACCTGGATGTTTCAGCGCCCCTCCTCCTCCCACACGCCCACTCCCGTCGGGAGCCTGGTGAAGGGCGGCGATTACCGACGGGGTGAAGCTGATAGTTAGGGGGGAGGCAGCCGACTCGTCACAGGGTCAATACAGTTAGGGTGTGTCGAAAAAACTCCCATCTCGTCTTCTTCTTCAACATCAAAATCATCCTACATCGCTGTTTTACTTTTTTTGTAAAGGGCATTTGATCTTCTTTGCATGTTCACTTTGTAAACACTGAGTTCTGCAGTGATGTAGGACGATTTTAAAGTTGGGGAAGAAAATGAGATGGGAGTTTTTCTACATACCCTAACTGTATTGACCGTATTGAACCAGAAAATGCATGCGGACTTAGATAGGATGAGTGTTTGAGGTTAAAAGTATAAAAATTGTCATTTTGTTTTGAAAATGACTGTTCATTTTGCTAGATAAGACCCTTCTTTCTCGGCTGGGATCGTTTAGAGTCATTTGAAGCTCCATTTAAACTGCATTTTGGAAGTTCAAACTTGGGGGCACCATTGAAGTCCATTATATGGAGATAATTCCTGAATATTTTTCCTCAAGAAACATAATTTCTTTACAACTGAAGAAAGAAAGACATGAACATCTTGGATGACAAGGGGGTGAGTAAATTATCTGTAAATTTTTGCTCTGGAAGTGAACAACTCCTTTAAGGCACAAATGTTGGGCACAAAATTGCAGTTACCCAAAAGTGAACATTCTTTTATTAATTACACTCATTTCAAACCCGTAAGACCTTCATTCATCTTCGGAACACAAATTAAGTTATGTTTGATGAAATCCAAGAGCTTTCTGACTCTGCATAGACAGCAACATAACTGACATGTTCAAGGAAAAAGTATTTTCATAGCTTTAGAAAATTAAGGTTTAAGGGACTATTTTATCAATGTCCTTACTACCTTTCTGAGCCTTGAACGTGTCAGTTGTGTTGCTGTCTATGCAGTGTCAGAAAGCTCTCGGAACGACAAGAGGGTGAGTAATTAATGACAGAATTTTCAATTTTGAGTAAACTATCTCTTTTACATGCTGTCCTTGTAGGCAGTTCACTAGGGCTGCTTCTTATATCTTATTTGTGCCTCCTCGTTTTCTTTCCTCACGTCTTAGCTCCACCTCCTTAGGATGTGAGGGAAGGATACACCTCTGTGTCCTCACTCACGATTCCTCAGGAAGCTTCCTTACTCCTTGTTTCTTGCCTCTTCGTGGTGCACTTAGAGAACTGAGGTGCCCTTCATGATGTCTGAGTTTGATTGTTTCATGGGTCATGAGCGAGGAAACAAGGAAGCATCGATTTCAGTATTGCGAAGCACCCTAGGTTTCTGAACAGAGCAAGTCAGTGCAGGTCTCCGTGAGCTCCATCTGCTGGTGAGATTCAGTGAAAACAGCTGTGTTTTTGCTGATTTGAGAGCTGTATTCGCTGTGAAATCATAGAGTGACAGTTGGTGGTGTGAGGATATGGTGTTGAACACCAGCTGTTATGAAGCTGATGGTGAAGATGATTATAATGAGAATGGAGGTCGAGATAATCTCTGGAGTGCATGAGTACCATCTCTCTGTTACGTAAAAACAGCTGAAACTTATTCTCCACTGATTCCAGTGATGTGGCCTACTGAAACACTGACTCAGATAGAACAGCTGTCATTTATATGTATGAAGAAACTTCACAAACAGCCTTTTCACAACTACATGTTTTTATTTTTCATTAGAGATATTTAAAATATTATAGTTTATAGAAGTATTAGAGAACTTCATCAATCACTTATTTTTAAATGAAAAATATTTAATGAATAAATGAGAGAAGGCTAATTTGAAAGTATCAGGTAACTAAATAGCTTTCTTTCATTTCATCAATCACTAATTTTTATTTCTTTCAAGACCACAAGTGGACAGGCTAGTTAGACAGCGAGCCTGTTTCCGCCAGGGAAAAAAACAAAACAATACAATTCTGACTTTACAAAAGACAAAAGACTTTTTTTTCACACAATTCTGAGAAAAAAGTCAAAATTGTGCGTTTATATTAATTCTGGCTTTTTTCTCAGAATTTTGAGATATAAATTTGCAACTGCAAGTTATAGTCAGAATTATGAGATTTTCTCAAAATTGCGTGATACAAACTCACAATTCTGAGAAATAAAGTCAGAATTGCAAGGTAACTCTTTTTCTTAGAATTGTGAGTTTGTATCTCACAAATCTGACTTTATAAAACGCAACTAGAGTTACGTCAGAATTGTGAGATATAAACTTGCATTTGTGAGAAAAAAGTCAGAATTGCAAGTTTATATCTCTTACAATTCTGACTTTATAACTCACAATTGGGAGTTTATAAATCACAATTCTAAAACAAAAAGCATTGTGAGAAAAAAGTCAGAATTGCGAATTTATATCTTACAATTCTGACTTTATAACTCGCAATTGTGACTTTATTTATCACAGTTCTGAGAAAAAAAGCCAGACTTGCGAAATAATCTCGCTATTGCAAGAAAAAATGTCAGAATTGCTAGTTCATATCAATTATAAAATCGCAATTGTGAGAAAAATGTAAATTGCGGGATACAAACTTGCATTTGTGAGAAAAAGTCAGAACTGCAAATTTATATCTCACAGTTCTGACTTTTTCTCACAAATGCGAGTTTATATATCACAATTATGAAAAAAGTCAGATACAAATTCCCATTTGTGAGACAAAAAGTCAGAACTGCGAATTTATATCTCACAATTCTGACTTTATAACTCACAATTGGCACTTTATATATCACAATTCTGAGAAAAAAGCCAGAATTGCGAGATAATCTCGCCATTGCAAGAAAAAATGTCAGAACTGCAAGTTCATATCTTGCAATTATAAACAATTATTTATCACATTTGTGAGACAAAAAGTCAGAATTGCGATTTTATGTCTCTCTAAATTTATAACTCACAATTGCGAGTTTATATGTCAGAATTCTGAGAAAAACAGTAAAAATTGCAAAAAAAAAAAAAGGAAGAATTGCGAAATAAACTTGCAATTGCAAGAAAAGTCAATTGTGAGATACAAACTCGCATTTGTGAGAAAAAATTCAGAATTGTGAGTTTATATCTTGCAATTATAAACTCGCAATTGGGAGAAAAATGTCAATTGCGAGATACAAACTCGCATTTGCGAGAAAAAATCTGAATTGTGAGATAAAAAGGTCTCAATAACCTTTTTCTATTTTTTATTCAGTGGTGGAAATAGGAATTTTTTATTATTTTTTATTTATTATTAAGATTAACTTTAAGTTAGTGTTAGATGAGCACGTACAATTAAATATTCAGTACTGGCAGATATGTATCCAAAATCAACCAATATTTATAAATAATAATAATATATTAATAATAATAAAACTTTTTAAACAAAAACTTTGCAATTGTCTGATAACTAATAATTATGTGGAGTTTCTGCATCCTGCAACTTTCTTTTTCAGTGCTAACTATCATACTTTAACATCTAACATCTTTAATTAACACTTTACTCACCAGAGACTCATCCGTCTCTGTTGCAGGTATAATATTTTTATACGCTGGTGGTCACATTATGGTTTGTTTTGATATGCATCATCCACTTCTGCAGATCACGCGGAGTCCTCCAGACTGAAGAGTTGGCCGTTTTCTGAGGGTTAACCAGGGTTTAAATGATAAAATATGCCAGAAGACACAGTTTTAAAGAGAGCAGCCGCATGGAGGCTTTGAAAGGAGGCTTTTGTTGGTTTCAGGTTTAGATCTTCTCTGCCCCCAGGTGCTGTGTCTCGCACCCTATTACTCCTGGCCAGAGCGCTTCTCTGAGACCCTTTTTTTTTTTTTGAAAGACAACATAATCTCTTTCTTCTAGGGTTTGTTTGTTCTGTTTCATTCTTTGTTTTACTGTGATCCATATGTGAGACATCTACTGAAAACACATTCTTATTATTTCACCAAGCAATACATTCATGGAAACAGTCGCACGCAGTAAAACAACTGTTAGAGTGAGTGAGCTGCACAAATGTTAGTGACTGACTTTCATGTAAACATTTCCGTTGCCCCAATCCGCTGAAACAGAGTGCTCGAATTCTTTCTGGATTCTGACGTCAGGCTATTTTCCACTTAAAGGTCATGACCAGCTGAAGAAAACGTACTTAAAAATTGTGAATGGTGGTTCAGCTGGAAATGAGCAGTAAGCAATAAGTTGTTTGATGAAGCATGTACATTGCTGTGGGACTCTTCTAGAAGATATTTCATTCTTTGCATTTTTAGATCTATGACCGGCATTTGGAGGAATGGAAAATTGTTTTTCAGATAACAGAACTCAGGTAATTAGCTGATATCAGGACTGAATGAAGATGTTTTCATGCCTACAATCCAAACCCCTACAGGCTTCAGCATCTTCACTTCAGGGTTCACTGTATGATAAAATACAGGGCAAAGTTATCATTTCAAAACAATCTGTATCTTCCTGTCTCTGTGAGAAAGAGGAAATCTGAAACTTCCAGATCAGAGAAGTAGGCAGATTCAGGCCAGACTGTTAAATGGCTCTGATCCAGGCGGTGGAGTCATGTTCCTACAGGAATCACTGCATGCTTGATGATACATAACTGTGGTAATAACAAAACTTATTGCCAGAGCTGGCATAGTATGCAATTGATCTTTTTATTGGAAAAGAAATTAAAGCAGTGATGGAACATAATGCTGGACTGAAGTTCTGATCAGACACAATATCAAACTGACTTCTGATCAGACATGGCTGAAGTTCGGATTGGAAAAAGTACTTAAACAATTCTGATCATTTAGCCAATCAACTGGCCGTTTTGTGCATCAGTTGAATATGAATATTGAATACTGTTCAAATCATTCAATGCACAGCTAGCTCCTGTTAATTTGATTATCGTTCTGTATTATCTATATTAACGTAATGTCCAGGAAAGTAAAATTTTGTGAATTCTTGTGTGAAAAGCGTTTTAGTTATTTTCGCTTTAAATCGCTTCAGAAAAATCCTCCAGGTCCTGCAGATTCTTCAGTTTTCCAGCATCTTTTGCATATTTGAACCCTTTCCAGCAGTGACTGTATGGTTTTGAGATCCATCTTTTCACATTGAGGACAATTAAAGGACTAAATGGGGGGTTTGGGGTGAAAACTTTTTGAATTTGAAGATCAAGGTAAATACTTAATTTGTCTTCCGGGAAACATGCAAGTATCGGTAACACTTTACAATAAGTGTGCACAAATATGCATTAATTCATGCTTAATTAACGCATAGATAATCACGAGTTAATGTATAATTCATGAAGAACTAAACCATTTATTAATGATTACTACATCAGCAACTAATGAACATTCTATATGATTCATAGATTAAGTAATTAATAAATTGTTATTAATTAAATGTGTCATAATGTATTAATTCCCTAATAACTTATTTTATGAAGTAATGATGTAAATTCATATGTTAATTACCAAAGTGGTCAAAGCTATGTACTTCAACTTCCAGTTGTCTGCTTTAAATACTCATTAGCTAATGATTTGTAAATGTATCATTATGTTGTGACTATTAACTAATTGTCAAGTAATATGTTATTGTGGTTATGGATATAGAATTAGTTTGTTAGTAGGGATGTGACGAGATCTGATGTGTCTCGCGAGACCTCGTGACGATATCCTCTTAAAACATTTGGCAGTGTTTATGTTAGAGCTGCAGGATTGATCCTTAAAATATCGAGATCTCGATTAAAACACCCACGCGATCTTATTCCCGAATGACAACGATTTAGCTATGTCTATTAGGACTGTTTCACATCGCGAGTGTCAGTGGAGCGTGAGAAGCACGTTTTGTCGCTGCCCATGTTAATGAATCAGAGGGTCGGGGTAAATGTGAACGCAGAAAGAGCAACACAAACAGTCTTTTCAACCACATTATAATCATTATCTATATGTTACAGACATTTAAATAACAGAAGTACTGGGATAAAAGTT